>JARQOD010000005.1:496760452-496780167 GCA_033576555.1 Oophaga sylvatica
TTTGCCCCCAGTCACTTTTTTTCCCCTTCTATGCTTCGAGCTCTGCATTATTTTTTGGGGCCTTTTTTGCTGTGTCAAATTTTTCCCAAAAAGATTAGTAGGTGTCTTTTCCTGTTATCTGTTAAAAACCCCCTTCCCCCCCTCAAAAGGGGGGACAGAGAAAAAAAAAACCCAAACCCAAAATGTCTCAATAACCTGCAGTTTATTCTAAAAAAGGGGGTTTATATACACCCCGAAGCGGGGAAAAAGGAAAATTTCCATTTTGGGGATTTTTAAAACAACTTAAAATTAAAGAAAGAAAAAACGTTTTTTTTTTTAAAAACCCAAAATTTATTTTTCCCCTTTTTGCCCCCCCAAAAATTTTGGGCCCCCAGCCCCAGGTTCTCTTCAGTCGGGGGGGGAAGATTATCTAAAAAAAAGGAACCCTTCTTTTTTTTTCCCTTCCTTTTCATCCCCCCAGTTCCCAAAGCCTTTAAAAAAACTGAATTTAACCTCATCCCCTCCTTTTTTCCCCTTTTTTTATCAAAAACATCTTCATACCCCTCTTTGTACATCGCTTAATACCACAAAAAAATTTTAAAAACTAAAATAATACAAAATATCAATAAAACCTGTGGGCCCCCTTTTTTTACCCCCGTCACCCCCCCCTAGTTTTTTTCCCCAAATTTGGGGGGGTTTTAAAAAAAAGGGGAAAGTTTTTGCCCCCATGAACTTGATTCTTTTGATTTCCCATCAATACCATATTTTTGGCCCCAAAAAACGACTTTTTTACCCCCAAAATGGGGGGGGAAAAAGGGTGGTCTTATGGGTCGGGGAAGTACCGGGAAAAGGGTCCAGCGGCATCACAGGGGAAATCCGGCCCTCCTTGGGGGGGGAGTGCAGGCGGGGGCCTCTGGCGGTGGGCGGCACTGCGGAGCTCCCATGGCGGGGGGGTTTGGGGGGGAGCAGGAGCCGCCGGCGGGGAAGGGTTCGAAGCCGCCGGGGGGGGAGCAGGAGTCCCCCGGGGGGGAAGCGAAAGCCCCCGGCATTGGGCGCAAACCCCCGGGGGGGAAGAAAGCGTGCAGATCCCCCCGGGGGTGGAGCGGACCCCGGGGTTGAAGCGGGGAAACCGCGCCCTTTAAGCGAAAGCCCGGGGGGGGGGGGGGAAACTAAGCCGCCCCGGGGGGGAAAAAACCTGGAGAGACCCGGTGGAGGACCCCCTGGGGGGGAAGGGAAGCCGCCCCGGGGGGGACCTGAAGCCCCTGGTTAAGAAGGCCGCAGGAGCCGCCGCGGGGGGGCAGGGGGCCCCCGGCGGTGAAGCGAAGCCGCCGGCGGTGAAGAAGGCCTGCAGGGGGCCCCCGCGGTGGAGCAGGAGCCCCCCGGGGGTGAAGGGGAAGCCGCTGGGGGTTTACGCTGAACCGCCGGGGAAGACAGCCCCGCAACGCCGCGGGGGGGCAGACCCCGGGGTTACCTGAAAAAGCCGGGTGAAGAAAGCCTGCGGAGGGCCCCCGGGGTGGAGGGAGAAACCGCCCCGGGGGGGAAAAAGGAAGCCCGGCCGGTTTCCCTGAACCCCGGGGGGTTTTTAAAAGGGCCCCAAGCCCCAGGCGGTAGACAGGAGCCGGGCGGTGAAGGGGAAGCCGCCGGGGGGGCCCGATGCCGCGGCGTGAAAAACCTGGGACCGCCGGGGGGGAGAAGGGGGAAACCCGGGGGGGAAAAAAGGGCCCGCGGGGGAACGCAGACTCCCATTTTACCGCCGGCGGTGAATTGCACCTCCCTTTTGGAGGCCCCCCGCTTTTTAAAAAGTGCGGCCACCTAGACAAGAGGACAGGAGAAGTTCCCCAGCTGTAAACCCGTCACGTGGCCACAAAATTGGGGGAAAGGGGTTAAAAAATTTAAAAAAAGGTGTCACCCCCTTTTTGCCCCAAAAACCGCCATCGGGGGGTTTACGCATTCGAAATCGTAGAAAAACCCCCCCAAGTCCCCCTAAAGAAAAAAAAAAAGAGTTAAACCCTTTTATTTTTCTCACCAGGGCTTTCCCCCCGTCCGGTTCCGGGGGGGTCGGGGGCCGATTCGGCCCCATTTTTTAGCGAAGCCGGCCTCTTTTTTTTCCCCCCCAACGCGGCTCCTGCGCAGGCGCATGATCTGCCCTGATGGGGCAAGCAGAGTACTGGGAGTGCGCAGGGGCCAAAAAGGGCGAGAGGGCCAGCCCCTGCCACGCGGTCTCTCGCTGCCCTCACCAGGGCAATCCCCGTCTGCGCGGGGCCCGTTGGAAAGAAAGAAGAGGGCCCCTTTTACTCAAGATGGAACCCCGACCAAAAACCCCCCGGGGGCCCGGGGCAGACCGCCCCGGGTGAGTTAAAAAATTTAAATCTTTTTTTTTCTTTTTCAGGTGACATCTTTATCTACAACATTACGAATGTAAGATAACCCTGATGGCGATGCCGTACCGTAGTCCCCCAAAAAGGGGTGACGCCCCCTTTTTTAAAAATTTTACCACTTTTTTTTTTTCAAATTATTTTTTTCCCCTTTTTTTCCAAATTTTCCCAAAACCGGGGGGCGTTTTTTTAGTCCCCGCGCTTATAGTCCGAAAAAAACGGTTTGTTTTTCCTTAACTTTATGACATCCCTAGCTTATGTTTTTGGGTTTTAAAAAACTAGAATTACAATATAATGCAACAGCGGGGGCAAAATCGGACACCCCTTGGGGCTGCAGTCCGGGGAATCAAAAACCATGGTATGTTGGTTAGTAAAATAATTAAGGGGGTTTTGTACCTAAAGGGGCCCTTTTAGATACAAAAAAAACCCATTTTTGATCATCCCAGGTAATAAATAATGCACGAAAAATTTATTTGCTATCCCCCTCTCCACTTTTTGGTCCCCAAGGGGGGAGGTCTATTGTCGCAGACGTTTAAAGAAAATTTTAAAAAAAAAAAACTTTTTTAACATTTTTTTATGTTCTTTCCCGTCCCTCCACTAAAGCTAAGTGGTGTCTAATTAAATTTTTAATCCCCATTTTCCCCGGCAAGTTTTCCCCAAACATCCTTAAATGCAAGGATCAAACAAAGTCTTAGAGCATCATTCCTTTCTGGAGGCTCCCCCAAGGATTTCTTAAAAATTTCGTGCGGAATCCCAAAGTTCCTTCCCTTTTTAGTTTTACTGGGGGACTTTCGTCAGAGAACTGAAAAGGCCCCTCAAATCTCGGATCCAGACTTTTTCTCACGTGCCCTTTTTAAAGATTTCCCCGTCTCTGGCTGCGGGGTGTGACCCCCCGGACCCGGGGTTTTATCGGGGAAAAGAACAAAAACATTATTTACTTTTTAATTTTTTATCAAACCCCCTTTAAAATGAGTTTTTTACATGGTTACCATCCCATGCTTGGGAAAGAAACCCTAAACTAGGCAATTTTCCCCAAAAAGACTTCAAAATGGGAAATCCAGTTTTTCTTTTTTGGGGTTTTTAATTTTCTGGTATGGGCAAGGGGGAAAATTTTAGCCAAGTTTTCCCTGTTTCAGCCAGGGGCCCTTTTGGGGTTTTTTAAAATTAAAAACCCCAAAATTTGGTTTTTTTACTTTCCATTTTTTTTGGGGAAAAGGGGGGTGGAAAGCTTGTTGAAAATTTCCCCGAGCGCAAGATTCATTCTTTAAATTTTCCCCCGGAAAAATGGGGGGGGCCCCCTTTCCTTTCGATCACCTCTGGTACCCATACCTACACCACCCCGCAAGCAGCTTCTTTGGGGGTTTTCCCCCGGAGTTGGCAATCGGAAAGCCTCCGCCAACCTAGAAAAATCAATACGCCCAAAAACTTTTCTCCCATGCCCCCGATTTTTTGGCAGCTGAAAAAATCAATCTGCAGTCTCTGGAAAAAGGGAAAGGGGCCGAGGGGGGGTTTTGGGGGATGTCTGAAATACCCTTTTCCCCATTATTTTTCACAAAAATTTCCCCAAAAAAAAAACCCCGGGTCAAACCTTCTATACAGGGGGAAAAAAAAGGTTTCCAACCCCAAAGCCCTTTTGTCACGCTCATTCAGCATTTTTGGGCTTTGGGGGGTTTGGCCCCTGTAACATCGGGCGACACAGGGGAAAAACGCCCCCTTGGGGAAGGGGGGACCATCCCCTTCCCCCTAAACCCCCCCTTTCTTCATTCAGAAAGACCTTCTTTTTCCCCTTTTTTCTTCCCCTGCGCACCTAGCCCGATTGGAAAAGGAAACCCCCACGCAAAGGGATTTTTTGGGGGGGCTTTTTTGGGGCATCTTTTTCCCCTTTGGAAATGTCTATGTTTCTGTTTTTTCTCTGCAACGGCCATTAAAGTTTTTCCCTTTTTTTTACCGCAGGCGTCTGGTAGTGCTTTTTCTTTTTTGCACTACCTCTTTTGGTAATTTTGCATCAATTAAAAACTGGACTGCGCACATTTTTAATGGGAGTCCTGTGCCCCTCAGGAATCCTCTAGTTTCCAAATTGACCCAAAAACAGAGCTATCCGAATGCGTATCTAAAATCTGGTAATTTAAAAAATTTTACCCTTCCACTTTTCTTACGCCTTGGGGGAAAAGCCTTAAGTTTTTCCTCCTGGGGCCACGATTGGGGGGTTGGTTTTTCCCCTTTATTACTCAATCAGGGGGCGTGGCAACCCTGTGGAAGGTACCCGGGCCCTCTTGGGGGGAACCTTTACAAAAAAAATTTAAAATCAGCATGTCTTTCAGTTTCAAAAAACGTGGGGGAGGGTGCTTTTCCCGTCCCTTTAAACTGAACACAACCCTGAGGAACTCCTCCTTTATCTTTTTTTGTACAATACCGTACTGACCCCCCCCCTTTTAAACCGAGGAAAGGGGGAAAAGTGGCAGGTTTTAAATGTGTTTTTAAATCTGCAAAGAAACATTTTTGGGGGGATTTTAAAAAAACACATTGCAAACGAAGGGATTTTTACTGAAAAATGTGCCTTGCCTTGGGGTTTGGGTTGGGTTTTTCAAAAGAGGGAAGTACGGGCAATGGATGATCAAAAACATGTCTGGGCGATTTGTGGCAATAAACCCGCATGAATGCCCGTAACAGGGGGGGACCCTACCACTATCTTTCCCTTTCCCCTGAAATAGGAAGGGGCCCTTTTTTGTCACCTTTAAAAAGTCAATCCCCCCGTGTCCCCCCTTTTGGGGGGATAAGGTAAAATTGTTCATAGTTGGGGGGGTTCCCCCACGCTGAGCTGCCCCCAACCTTTTTTTGGGGAAAAAAAAACATCAAAATTTTAGGATTTTTGTTTAAAAGGCACAATAGGAAAAAAAATCCAAAAAAAAGTCCTAAAACCAACATTAACGGGGGAAGGGAAAAATTCCCTTTAACTTCTTGCGAGCACTTTTCAATGTCGCGCCCCTGGTGTAAAAGAAATTTCCCCCCAAAAAAAAAAACTGAAAATTTAAAAAATTTTTCA
This sequence comes from Oophaga sylvatica, assembly GCA_033576555.1. Lineage (NCBI taxonomy): Eukaryota > Metazoa > Chordata > Amphibia > Anura > Dendrobatidae > Oophaga > Oophaga sylvatica. The sequence goes on from JARQOD010000005.1 coordinate 496,765,850, forward strand.
GTTTAAACCTTGACGTTTAATCCAGCTTGGACAAAAAAAAACCCAAAAATGAATTTTGAAAAATGTTTACACTGTTTTTCCCGGAGGGGGGGAAAATCAGAAAATCCACATTTTAAAAAAAAAAACATTGAAAAAACAATAACGTAAAACCAAACAGTTCCGAGATATCGGGGAAAAAAAGTTTTTAAATTAAAAAACTTGTACCACCGATACATAGAATTTAAATCCGTAGTTTTGAAGGGGGGAAACTGGGTTTTGAATAAAAACATAGAATCCCAAAATGGTAAGTTAAGGGACCTCCGGGCCTCTTTTCCCAACCCCCCGCCCCAAACGGGATTCCTAAACCCCCAGACAGATGTCCCTTTCCCCCCCTGTTTGAAGACTTCCATTAAAAAGAATCAAACCCCCTCTTGGGGGACCCCGTTCCCCTCAGACACCCTAACTGTCAAAAAGTTTTTTCTAATATCTAATCGGGTTTCCTCCCATTCTTTTTCACCCCTTTTCTTCTTTTCTTTTTTTGTGAAAAAAAGGAAAAAAAGAAAAGAACCCTTTTTTAAAGTGACACCCTTTTAATTTTTGAAAAACAGTAGAGTTGAGCGATAATTCCGAAAAATTTTCCAAAAAAATAAAGAATCGAATGGTATCGCCGAATCACTAAAATACGCGTACCCATACCCCCCATACCGGAAGTCCCATTAATCTTTTGGGGAAAAAAATATCGCAACTAAAAAAAAAACCCTTCTTTTTTGTAAACCTAAAAATAACACATGAAAACATAATAATTTAAAATAAAAGTCTTTTTGACATATTAAATACATAATGTTAGTTTATACACTTCTACATAGTAAAAATTAAAAATGATTCCCCTTGCCGGGTAAAGCCGGGTTTAGTAAAAGACAAACACCCCCAGAAATTTCACTTTTGGGTACATGGGTTTTAAACCCGCTTTAAAGCTTTTTCTACGGGTTTCACAAACAATTAAAAGTCAAAAATTTTCAAAATTTTTCCCCCTTTTTGGGTTTTAATTTTAAAATGAAATTTTTTTTTTAAAAAAAAAAGGACTTTTTGACGAAATTTTTTCTTTTAAATTTTCCCCTTTCACCCTTTAGGTCACCAGGGGGGGCAAAAAAAATGTGCATAGGGGGAATGATTAACAAAAATAGGGGGGTTCCCCTTTGAAAAAAAAAATGGGGGTGGGTTTTCCCCCCAATTTTTTTTTAACCGCCAATAAGAGACCGCGAGCCTGGATTTTGGTTTAAAGGGCCAAGCCCCCGGCCCTTGCCCCCGAAAACCAGGCCACAGCACTCAAAACTTGGCGATTAAAAAAATGGGGGCCCCTCGAAAAAAATTGGCGGGGGGTCCCCCCTTTTTTTTTAAACCCCGCCGATAAGCAGACCCTGAGGCCTGGTTTTCCTGTTAAGGAGCCAAGACCCAACCCCCTTCCGCCTAAAATACCAGCCACAGCCCCGCAATTTGGCTGATTAAAAAAATGGGGATCCCCCGAAAAAAATTGGGGGGGGTCCCCCCATTTTTGTTAAAACCGCCAAATTACAACCGTGGGGGCCGGGGTTTTAGGCGAAGGACCAAGTCCAGCCCCCCACCTGATAATACCGGGCCCACAGTCTGCTATCTTGGTGATTAACAAAAATGGGGGGTCCCCCTCGAAAAAATTGGGGTGGGGTCCCCCCTTTTTTTGTTAACCCCAGAAAACAGACCGCGAGCCTGGTTTTCGGGGAAAGGGCCAAATTCCAGGACCTTGCCCCTGATAAAACCCCCACAGCACTGCTTACGCGGTTTTAAAAAATGGGGGGCCCCCTCGAATAAAAAAGGCGGGGGGACCCCCCTTTTTTTGTTAACCCCAAATAAAATCAGATGCTCGCTGAAAAAAACTGCAAGGCCCCCGGGTTTTTGGCCCCAAACCGATAATCCAGGTACAGCCCCCCCCAATTTGGCGCATCAAAAGATGTGCCAATTTGGCATTTTCCCCCCTTCCCACTTGCCCGTAGCGGGGAAAGGGGGGGGAATAAGGGTTAATCCCCGGATTCACGGGGAAAAAAAACCCGTTAATAAGGAGATTCAAAAGCCCCGTCCATTATTAACCCAAAAGGTTATTAAAGGAAAAAAAAAAAACAGCAAAAAAAGTTTTTTAAAAAGAAAAAAAAGAAAAACAGTTTTTATTTTTTTTTTTACCTCTCATTCCTGCGAGCCTCGACTCCTAAAAAAAAAAAAAAAAAAAACAAACCAACATTTTTCCACCTTCCACCAGTCCATAACGACATCCCCCGCATCCAACCTCACATCCAAGACAGGCAGAGCCCCTCATCGCAACCAGCACATGATTCCTGCTCCCGCGGGACGCATCGGACGACTGCTTTACGGCCGATTACCCGCAGTCACGAGTTTTCCCCGGGAAATGCTGGACCGCCGGGGGAAAAAAAGATGGGGGGCCCTCAACAGTCCAACTGACCGCCGGACTTCTCCGGTAAAGGGGCCCCTACTCCTGAAAGACCCGACCCACGGACCTGACAGTGACAGACAATCCCGATTTCCCGGGATCCATAACGAAAATATCGGAAATCGGGAAACGAATTCCCATAACCCAATCGCCGATACCCATATTTGAATCGGGAAAGCAAACCTTTTAAAAGCAATAATCTCCTCCAGTCTTTTTTTTTGCAAGCTAAACATTTTTCCCAAACCTGCAACCGTTCCCAAAGGGCGGTTTTCAACCGGCACCATTCGGGGCTCTTCTTAACTTGCTCCATTTTTGATGTCTTTTTAAAATGGTGCCCCAAAAAGGGCACAGTATTCCAATGAGGTCGCCAAAAAAGGGGGGGGCAATAAGACCCCATATCTAGACGTAGCTTCTTTAAACCCCCCAGAATTGCATTCCTTTTTGTGCTGCTACACTGTTACCAGTTAAGTCTTGAAAATTGTATACCCCTCTTTTTCACAGTGCTGTTACTTAGCCCTATTCCCCCTTTGTATTGTTTTTTTTTATTTTTATTCCCCCGATGAGTACTTGCATTTTTTTTCCCCTTTAATTTCTCCCACTCTCCAGTTTTGAAAACTTTTTAATCCCTCTCCTCTTCTCTAGTATTAGCTCCCTCCTACTTTGTTCATCAGAAAATTTTAAAATTTACCCTAATTTTCCCTTTATCTAAATCATTGATAAAAAAGTTAAAAATAAGGCCCAAAAAAGCTTGTGGTACCCCACTTGAGACTTTTTTCCAAAGGAGGGGACCATTAAACCACTTTTGGGGCCGACCCTAACCATTTTTGAATCCACCAACATTCCTTTTTCTTCCAATTTGTATTTTTTTAATAAGGTTGTGTGAGATATTTTTTAAATGCTTTGCAAAATCAAATATACTTTTTCACAGCATTTCCCTGATCCCCCATCAGTGATTCTTCAAGAAGGAAAAAGTTTGTCTGACATATATAGTTACAAACCCAGCTGACCGTTTAATCCTTCATTCTTATCCGGACTTGCAAAACATTTTTTAAAAAATTTGTTCAAAAAATTTTTTTAAGAAATCAGACTCCCGGGCCCGTATTCCCTGGGTCCCCCTTTTCCCCTTTTTAAGAAAGGAAAAAACTTTTCCTCTCAGTTTCTGGGATTCTCCTTTTTCTCCAAAATTTTCAAAGTTAAGGCAGTGGTTCAAAATTTCTTCTGCTTTTCCTTCAGCCCGGGGGAAACATTGGACCGAGACTTAAAATTTTTTATGTTAGAAGGTTTCCTCACTGTCTTTTTACTGTAAGGCTGCTGTAAGGAACCAGCCGGCCCCTTTTCCAAGGGGGGGCGGGGTTTTTAAAAAAAACATCATTCCCATTTTCGAATTCTGGCTATACCGTCTCTTGACTGAACAAAGGGGGATACTTTTTTTTTTGGGGGCAGGATTGACCTGGCTTAATTGCCAGATGGTGCCCCTTAACTCCCACATCTTTTTTATCAAGCCCAAAATCATGGGTTCAACCTTCAACATTGAAGAAATTCTTTTGGTCCCCAACTCAACCAATAAAATTTTTTTACAAAGTGCCTTTTCATCCGGTGTCTAGGGACGTTCCATGGGGAGATACCAATAGTGCTGCAATTTGACAACACATATTCCAAAAATTAAAAACCTCGGGTAAACCCTTTTTAACTTGGGGTTTTTACGGGTTTTTTCCCAATTTGCGGGAATCTTTTTAGTGAGGACGGGTTTGGGAATTTTTTAAAAGAGTCCTAAAACTGGGGAGAAATCACTTTCCCAATGGCCAGTCCTCTCTGTAATTACGAATTTTTCTGCCCCCGTGTCACCTTGGAACTCAACCTCATGTCCCCCTGGTGTTCCCTGCACTGTGCAATTAGGATGGGGGGTAAGGAGACAAGGGGGTTTTTCATGGCAATCTACCTCTTTTTGCCTGCGCAAAAATCTGTTGTGCCCCCTGTGCTATTCTGGCTAGACCCCCCTGCTTTTAACTGACTCCAATCAGGTCTACTTACTTCAGCTTTTCTTTGTCACTTTTTTTTTAAACCCATTAAAAATTTGCCTTGCTAGAACTCCTCTCACTATCTTTATTCTGGGACAAAACCCATTTCCACCCAAGTTTTTTCTTAGAGCCCAAAAATAATCTTTTGGCTCATCCTCTTTTCCCTGACCTGCCCTTTTCTATGTAATTCCCTTTTCGCTTGTTTTCTTACATTTTTTTTTTCAACGCTTCTGTAAACATACCCCCTGCTTTTTGCATCTTTTCCCCTACCAAATAACACTTGTATGTTCATCTGCCAGTCTATCGATCTACTCATCTGCCAATTTCCCTTCTTATAACGCTTGCAAATCCTTTTCTAGTTGTTTTATTAGAGCCGACTGCTCTGTAGGCTCCATGGTCTGTACATTTCTGCTGTCCGGGGGGGGGGGAAACAACAGGGGGGTAAACATCATCCCTGTTTTGGGATCTGTATCCCGTCTCCTAATTCTTCAGTCTTTTTTTTCACACCACTCATCCCAGGGGGTTCACTGTTTTCAACAGTCCTTTGTCTCTCAACCATCCATGTGTGATTAAAGAACCTTTTTCCATTTACACTGTTCAATTCTCCGTTTTCGTTCATGCCTGCTTTCACTCTCTGCGCACAACTAAATCTTTAGCAAAATGCCTTCCTTTGGCATTTTGGTTCCCATTTTTGTATCTCCTCACCTAAAGAGATTCTCTTGCACCAAAAACAAGTTTGTCACCAAGACAATTGCGTCACCAAACTCTTCACCAAGACAATGGGCCACAAAGGGTTTTCTGAACCATTTCACGCTCGCTCTCCAATATTTTTACGCCAATCAAATAAACAATCCAATCACACAGACACCAAACAAACCACAACACAATCATTGATCCATACTGTCAATTATTCAAAGGAGGAAAGGCAGGACTGACAATTAATCGAAAGGGCTACTGGTTCAAAGGACCTTAGCCCCGGAATACCTGTGATTTACTGGAAAGCCCCACCGCTTGGGGAAGAGGGAGTCCACTAACAGTGATAAAGAATTTTTGGTAAATATAATAAGTATTCTTACCTCAACTGTAGTTTCACCAACAGAAGGCTCCGCTCATCCCACGCTCCGGACCGTCGGGCTTCCTCAGAAAAAATAACTCAGGCTCCTGTTCGGGCGCAGTTGTCTCGCTGTTTTTCTCGTTAACCCTTTCCTCCCGAAGGGTACCAAAAGAGAAAAAGCACAGACCAAAGTGTGCGTCAAAGACTCTGCAGTTTATTGGTAACAAAGGGATTTAATACCCCCCTGAAGCAAAAGCGGGAAATTTCCATATATGGCATTTTAAAACAACTTATCATTAAAGCACGAACATACTGTTTTTTTTTTTTTAAACCCAAAATTTTCCCTCTTGTCTTTTACCCTAATTTCGGCCCTAGCACAGAGTGTCCCCTTCAGCTCGGGGAGGAAGTATTATCTCAAAGAAGGAACTTCTTTTCTTTTCCCTTCTGCTATGCCCAGCTTCCCCAAGGCCTTCTAAGAAATGCTGAATTTAACTCTAACAAGGGATGGTTGGCCGTCCCCGTAGCACTGAAGATTCTTTAACCCTATCGACACATATTTAATTTGGGCACCTTGGAAACAACACATTTCCTGAGGTAAGGGCTGATTGGCGATAGCGGCCTCTGTTCCTCTCAGTAATTATGTGCAGGATTATAAAGTGGGCCATTATTTATGGGCAGAATACATGTGGGGCCACTATTTAAAGTGCAGGACTTTATGTGGAGCCATTATGTTATGTGCAGGACTATATGTGGAGACATTATATTATGTTCAGGAATATATGTGAAGCCATTATATTATGTGCAGGACTACATGTGGGACCACTATATTATGTGCAGGACTATATGTGGGACCATTATATTATGTGCAGGACTATATGTGGGGCCATTACATTATGTGCAGGACTACATACATACATACATACAAATAATGCTCAAAATATAAAAAAAATGAAATACTCACCTCTCGTCGCTGGCCTCTGCTCCGCTCCGGACTTCTCAGCGTTGGCGTCTTCTGGCTCTCTGCGCTGTGACTGTTGAGGCAGAGGGCGCACAGACGTGACATCATTGTGCCCTCTGCCTTGAACGTCACAGTCAAAGGACGCAGAAGATGCTGCAGCAGTGGAGCGGGAGATGTAAGTATTGCAACAACCGGGGCTCTGAGCAAGCAGGGGGGCCCACTTGCAGGCACCGGCACTGGCTTAGGCACCTGGCCCCCATAGTGTGCTGCCTCCTCAGGGCATCGGCACTAGCCCGGATGTTGATGCCAGCCCTGCTGCTGATATTAAAGTGAAATGAATATTCACTGCATTCCACGCCCATGCGCGTAAAATGCAGTGAATATTCATGAAATTTTTAGCAGCAGGCACAGGCTTTAGCCACAGCAGCCGGCTTCTGCCACCAGCAGCTCCGCCGCTGCTGCTCTGTGGATGCCGGGTAGGCCCCCCTGACTCATGGGCCCCATAGCAGCTCTGTGGTGTGCCGCTATTAGTGACACACCACTGGCTGGGGGATCCTGGGTCAGTGGGGGCCCTAGGCAGCTGCCTGGGCCCACCGGAGAATCCTTTGTTTTTCCGGTGGGCCAGTCCGACCCTGAGTCTGGCTAGTAACCAGTGGCTTCTCCTGCCCACCACTGGAGCACATGCAGCACTAATATCTTACTCCTCTACACTCCAGGACGCAGTGACAAACTTGAAAAAGAACAGGTTGGCGTGAATCATCAAGCTTCTAGCACTACCTGTCACTTTGTCCCTTTACACAGCACTATGATGAACTATTGTGTTAACTACAACAGCATCAAATTGACATCCTCCGTATGAGTGCGGTTTATTTTCTACGAGACCACTGCTAGTGACTGACAGGTCTCTTCTAGAATTCATGAATAGGACAGACCTATCACTCTAGAGTGGGGAAAAGCCATCAGGGACCCACACACCTGCCTAACCAGTCCTCCATGCAGTTAGGTCTCCGGCAGCTGCAGTATTAAACTTTATTTTTCTCTGAAATGTATCGCTTCAGAGTTAACCATATATGGCTGAAATCATGCAGCCAGCATCTCATACATGCTATCTGTGGATCGGGCGTATGTAGCTGCTGTCAGGTTCACTTTATGCTGAGTAGCTCCTACAATTATTGCTGGTCCACTAATTCTGGAACAGTTTTTATTTATCCTCTGTGCCCCTGAGTTACAAAGTAATTCCCCCAACTAATAATGATGCAAATGTTTCCACCATCCAAGTGGGTAATACCACAGAACTTTTCCATAGGCGGAGCCCTGTTTTTGATTTGCCAGCATCATAGAGAAGAAAATGCAAATGCTCACAAAGAAGTCCTGTTGTATACACACAGATGGTGGAAATAAAATTTCCATCATATTACCGGGGGCACAAATCTAGAATGCATGGGACCGGAAGAAAAAAGAAAAACTGTTCCAGAATCAGCGGAGCAGTGTCTATTGGAGTGAAAAGGTCCTCTTTAAGAGACTTTTCCATCTTATACCATGTATGTAACATTACTACTGCTCCCTTTAAGAAGCAAATCACAAAAAGAGAACATCTCTGCTGTCCGTAAGAACTAATTTCTGGATTTTAGAGATGAGCGAAAAAAATTTGTAGAATCCTGGTCCAGCGGCCACATTAGTATTACCTGGTTTCCGAACAGGATCCCTACGATCTACCTACTGCCTGCATCTCTTTCTCTTCTTTTGATTAGCCAGCCTGGTACAAAGTCATCATTGTGGCGTGATGCACATACAACAGACCGGCTAATGAAAAGAGAAGCTTGGGATGCCAATAGTCTGGGTATAAAGGTATCCAAATCTGAAACCAGGAAATACTGATGTGGCCGCTGGAACAATGTCCCGTGAATCGTTTTGCTCATATCTACTGGATTTGCCTGTGTCATCCATACTAACTTTATACCTATATAGGGACTTTTCTCTTTAAACTTATTTTCAAACTTTTACGAAAGCTCCTTTATGCAAAACACACAGTAAAATAATGGCAAAGGTACTTTACAACCCATATCCTGCTTCACTTGTGTAGATAAGGATTAGCATTGAATGTTAGCACAACAAACATGTGCTGAGCTTACACTGCACAGGTACATATTATACACAAGTACAAATATAATATCCGACTGTTCAAACACTGCCTGCAATAAATACAGCTAAACTCTGTAGTTCATCCCCCACCATGTATCAAGTACAGTGTTCAATTCTAGTTCATTAATTAAATGTATGTCTGTTTGTAACTTCTTAAAATGTTTTGGCTTTTTTTAAGCTACCCTGGGGTGGCCATATTGAGTGCACACACTTCCTTCCTGTGTTGTGTATGCAGTGCAGCAGGGGCAATGAAAACAAATTAAAGGTTTTTTCCATCTTAACCATTATCTACAAAATATATTATAGGAAATGAAAGGGAATGAACATCAAGCAATTGAAAGAAGCAGAGGAAAGCAAGAACGTATGATAAGGACTGGTCTACAGAGTATCCAAGGGTCGGACACGACTGGATGGATAGAAATGGAGAGGTAGCCGGCCGCCCATGTGGCTCTCTTCATTTATTTGTAAGGAAGTTCTTTAAATTGCAGAACAAGCCATCAAATATATAAGATGGAAGACCTTAATTGACAGAGAAATGTCATAGACTGTTATAATCTCTCTTCAGTCCTGGAACTGACAAGAGTGCTGCGTATAGATATTTAACCCCTTAATGACCACCGATACCCCATTTCACAGTATCATTGAGGGGGTTTATTCTCAAAAAGAACCTATATAAAATAAGGTATCGCTGTAATTGGACTGACGTGAAGACTAAAGCTGTCTTACTACTTATACAACAAGGTGAATGAGGGATAAAATGAATAATACTAATTCTTCAACTGCTGTTTATTTACTCTGCCTTACCAGAAAAAAACAAGGCCCAGTTCACATTCAGCTTGTGCACTACACTGAGCACTTAGGTCAGGGTTTCTGTCTAAATCCCTAAAAAAACATGATGCAGATGACAACCCTAACAGAAAAAAGATCACTATAATGAGGCAGATAGAGGTACTTTGTATTATGTCTGACCTCAACAGTGCCGGGTGTCCAGTTGTCTTTTTAGCACAAAAAAGTGTGGCCGACCACAAATATGTGCATGCCTAAAAACACCAGAGAGGAGTCCAAAGTGACTCCATCTGCCTCATTATAGTGAATGGTTCCATTGGAGGCTTTGCCTGAATCCCATTTTTTGGAGATTAAGACAGAAATCCTAATGTAAGTGCTCACTATAGAGCACAGGATAAATATGAAGCTGGGCTTAAAAAAACAATCAAAACATCTTATATACCCAAAATGCTACCAAAACAACATTAAAACATTCAGTTAAAAAACAACCCTCACTCATGTTTGTCTTCTCTTAGTGGAAATATACATTGATTCCACATTACATGTAGCTGGAAGGCTCTGGAAAAATCCAGAGAAAATTGTGCTCCCAAATTCAAATGGCAATTAGCATCAAAATTTATGGCAATGGTGTACCAACAAGAATCCACTTATCAATTTGACAGTTAATGTGTCTCCAGGAACACAAACTGGGCACAATGTATTGGGCACCAAGCTGGCATAATTGCAATTTTCACTCTGCAATAATGAATCTGTGCTTATTTCTGGAAAAAACTGATGGTGTCAAAATAGTCACCGCACTCATAGATGAATCAAGGTGTGTATTTTCCAAAATGGGCTCACTTATCTTTTTTTTTCAGCTATTATCGTACCTTAGGCACTCTGCAAAAGGCACCCAAAAACTATACAGCAAACTTTGTGCTCCAAAGATCAAATAGCGCTCCTCTTCTGAGCCCTGACATGTGACCAAACAGTAGTTTCTGATAATGTAGGGGTATTGCCACGTTCGTGTGAAATTGCACAACTTGTGGTGGGATCCATTTTCTCCTATTACCCCATGTGAAAATTAAAAATTTGCAGCTAGTATTATATTTTAGTGATACAAATATAATCTTTATTTTTTGAGTTGTCAAAATGCTCACTATACCCTTATATGAATTCCTTGAGGGGTGTAATTTCCAAAATAGTGTTGTTGTTTTTTTTTCATTTTTTTATTCCATCTTGCATTATTTCTGTTATGCACTAGAAGATTTAACAAACTTACTGACAGCAGTTTTGAATACTTTGAGAGGTACAATTCTTAAAAAGTAGGAACTTTTGGTGGGTTTGCAATATAAGCCCCTTAGAGTCCCTTCAAAACTAAATAGGTTCATTAAAAAATTAAATTTTGTAAATTTCCTTTAAAAAATGAAAAATTGCTTCTAAACTATTAAGCCTTCTAACACCCTAACAAAAAAAAGTTGTTTTATAAATGATGCTGAAGTAAAGTAGACATATGATAAATATTATTTATTAACTTTTTTGTGTAAAGTAGCTTCAGAATTTGAAAATAGCTAATTTTTCCAAAATTTTATTAAATATAAGATATTTTCCTAAATTAATATAAAATATATCAATCTAAATATAACACTAACATAAAAATATAATGTATTGTGGAAAACAAACAGTCTCTTAGAAGCATTCCAAGCAATACATGGAAGCATTCCAAAATTATTATCTATAGTCACATTCACATGTTCAATATTTTGTCAATATTTTACATCAGTATGGTATTTTTCAGACTATAAGACTCACTTTTTCCCAAAAAATTTGGAGGGGTCTTATAGTCCGAATGTAGCTTACTGGGGTAGGGGATGTAGCCTGTGGAGCAGGGTCACAGGAGGCAGGGTCGCTGCTGCAGGATGCTGTCAGCAGCAGGAGTGGGGCAATGCTACAGGACCTGGGCTGGGAGGAGGCGGTGTTCCAGTGGTGCAAGACTGCGGGCCCTGGGCTTCAAGAAAATGTTGTCAGTGAGGCAGCAACAGAGTCCCCACTCTTTGCATTGATTTCCCGGTGGGAGGCTTCAGGAAAAGAAAAAAAATCACAATCTCCTATGAACGACATCTAAATGCTGGCTTCACAGGATGATCATAATGACAGGTCAGGTCTTCAGCAGACCACCGGCTGTCCTGACAACCCATCGGCACAATGTGCTCTAACAGGCGCACCAATAGGAGCGTGGAACGAGACGCCACCTGCTGGTGCGTGCTAAATGCAACTGTCAGAGATTGACATTGGGATTTAACAGGTTAACAGCTATGGGCAGAGCTCTGCTCCAGCCGTGGCTTTTAGACAAATAAAGAGCCAAGAGCTAAATCTTCTCTGGCGCGTGCCGGAGTCCCATATCCTGACAAATTGGGTCTCAGAAAATGGTGACAAAAGCAAAAATGTTAGTCCCCCCTACCAGCGGTTTTTACATGAAGAAGACGTACTAGCCTTCAGCAGTAAGAGGATTACTGTCAAGGATTATCAGTTCAAGCACAACGCCACTTTACCCACCAGGACTTTCTAATAAGCATCTAAGGTACAATCCCCTGTAATTGTATTGACCATGCACGATATAGGCAGCTAACATTGCTTTAGTACCTTGACATTGATACTTATTTCTGGACTCATACCTTTTTAGATAATTTATAATAATTAAAGACAATATTGTGCTGTTGATGAACAATTTGAAATATGGAAAATATTTTTTAGAAGGATTGATTTATTTTTGGTCTTATGTGTACACAAGATTAATTTAGTTTTATTGTTTAGGACATCACCTAAAACATACTAAAGCACTTTAATCAACAGGATCCCTTGCCCATAAAAGGCAAAAATTATTTATCTAATCTGTACATATATAGGTAATCAATATATACTAGGGGAGGAAACATATACCAGGATGAGCTGTGTATTATACTATATGGAGAACTACAAGTATGTGCTGTAAAATATAAAATAACAAGAACACCGGATGTAATAATAAAATAATGTAAAAATATGTAAAAAATTATTAAGTACAGTACAGACCAAAAGTTTGGACACACCTTCTCATTCAAAGATTTTTCTGTATTTTCATGACTATGAAAATTGTACATTCACACTGAAGGCATCAAAACTATGAATTATCACATGTGGAATTATATACTTAACAAAAAACTGAAAATATGTCTTATATTCTAGATTCTTCAAAGTAGCCACCTTTTGCTTTGATTTAACAGATGCCCAAAAAAATAATAAGGACCAAAAGCAATTTAATAAAAAATAACATTGTTTTTATTCATGCAAAATTCATAAAACATGATCAGAACAATACAATATACAATATAACAAGGGAAAAAGGCAATGCCTAGATACCACAAGCAGCAAGAGTTGGCAGACTAAATAAATAAATGCAAAAATGCATACCACTGGAGAATTTCCCCAAAGCTGTGAAATTCATCAGAAAATAAAGTGCACAGTGCATAAATCATTAAGGGGTATATATCATAAATATTATAATAGATGTAATTACCATAAGTCAATCATAAAGAATATATATCCTCAGTAAAGATGTATAATACCTAATTGTGGATACTATACAAATGCATGCCACTCTAGTATATACCATAGTATCTTTATGGCAGAGTAGCCTGATGGAAGCCTCTCCTCAGTGCATGACATATGAATGCCCGCAAGAGTTTGCTTAAAAACATATTAAGGACTTCCAGACTATGAGAAATAAGATTCTCTGGTCTGATGAAACAAAGATACAACTTTTAGTGATAATTCTAAGTGGTATGTGTGGAGAAAACCAGGCGCTGCTCATCACCTGCCAATACAATCCCAACAGTGAAACATGGGGGTGGCAGCATCATGCTATGGGGTGTTTTTCAGCTGCAGGGACAGGACGACTGGTTGCAATTGATGTAAACATGATGCGGCCAAGTACAGAGATATCCTGGATGAAAACCTCTTCCAGAGTGCTCTGGACCTCAGACTTGGCCGAAGGTTCATCTTCCAACAAGACAATGACCCTAAGTACACAGCTAAAATAACAAAGGAGTGGCTTCAGAACAACTGTGACCATTCTTGTCTGGCCCAGCCAGAGCCCTGACCTAAACCAAATTGAGCATCTCTGGAGAGACCTGAAAATGGCTGTCCACCAACGTTCACCATCCAACCTGACGGAACAGGAGAGACTCTGCAAGGAAGAATGGCAGAGGATCCCCAAATCAGGTGTGAAAAGCTTGTTGCATCATTCCTAAGAAACTCATGGCTGTACTAGCTCAAAAGGGAGCTTCTACTCAATACTGAGCAAAGGGTCTGAATACTTATGACCATGTGATATTTCAGTTTCTTTTTTAATAAATTTGCTAAAATTTCTACATTTCTGATTTTTTCAGTCAAGATGGGGTGCAGAGTGTACATTAATGAGAAAAAAAATGAACTTTTTTGAATTTACCAAATGTCTGCAATGAAACAAAGAGTGAAAAATTTAAAGGGGTCTGAATACTTTCTGTACCCACTGTATATACATAATGAGGGACATATATACTAGAGTGGAAGACATATGTGGGGGTGGAGTCCAAATCTTGCATCCGGGTCCATCAGTCTCTAGTTATGCCACTGTTCACATTTACACCAAAAACACATCAAATAAGGCAAAAGGGGCTAAAAAAATGCAGCAATAACCAGAGAAAATTGTTATTCTGTTTTTGGTGCGGCCACCTGCAGGAAAACAAGTAAGTTTATTTATTTTACTTACATAGTACCATTAATTCTAGAGCCATCATCACTGTCCTCATCGGGCTCTCAATCTAATTTCCCTATCAATATGTCTGTGAAGCATGGGATGAAACTCATAAATTTGTTGCAAATGTGGTCCTGGTGGGATTTGAATCC
>JARQOD010000005.1:496780267-497055942 GCA_033576555.1 Oophaga sylvatica
CGAGGGACAGATCTGCCAAGGGAGAAGCGGCATATGTTTTGGGGGACTGTCCAGCAACTCAGACTTTCACCTGTGGATCGCAGAGCTCCCTGCCTCCACATGCCCTACAACCTGGTAATATTGACCTCTAGCTAATACCTCTAAGCCTTGTACCATTATTGTTGTATTTTACTCTGACTGCAAATCCATTGCAATTCCGTTGTATAGCTTACTGTATATTTCTGTAATTATCTAGTGCGCCCTTAAGGCAATTAAACCATAAAATTAATCTTGGGTTGATGCTTTTACTCTGATCACGAATCTTAGAATACCCAGTGGGTAACAGGACACCCTCCCCGGCGGCCATTTGCTCTAAGTGCAGTTCTCTTACTGACCTGAGAGACAAAGGGGCGCCGGAGAGCTGTGCCTGTGGAGTTACGTCACATTGGTGACGTGGAAGGACGGGGGTTGTCCTTCACATATGGCATGACCTTAACCCTTTTGAGACCTCGCCCTTTTCGTTTTTGCATTTCTGTTTTTCTCTCCCCTTCTTCCCAGAGCCATAAATTTTTTATTTTTCAATCAATATGGCCATATGAGGGCTTGTTTTTTGCGTAATTCTGGCATTTTACCTTTTTTTCTCGCTGTGCCATTAAGCGATCAGGTTAATCCTTTTTTTATTAATAGATCAGGCGATCCAGAATGCAGCAATACCAAATATGTGTATGTTTGATTTCTTTATTGTTTTATTTTGAAAGGAGCAAAAGGGGACTGATTAACCCCTTCACCCCAAGGGTGGTTTGCACGTTAATGACCGGGCCAATTTTTACAATTCTGACCACTGTCTCTTTATGAGGTTATAACTCTGGAACGCTTCAACGGATCTTCGCGATTCTGAGATTGTTTTCTCGTGACATATTGTACTTCATGTTAGTGGTAAAATTTCTTCGATATAACTTGCGTTTATTTTGAAAAAAACGCAAATATGGCGAAAAATTTTAAAATTTTGCAATTTTCAAACTTTGAATTTTTATTCCCTTAAAACAGAGAAATATATCACACAAAATAGTTAAGAAATAACATTTCCCACATGTCTACTTTACATCAGCACAATTTTGGAACCAAAATTTTTTTTTGTTAGGAAATTATAAGGGTTAAAAGTTGACCAGCGATTTCTCATTTTTACAGCAAAATTTACAAAGCCATTTTTTTTAGGGACCACCTCACATTTGAAGTCACTTTGAGGGGTCTATATGGCAGAAAATACCCAAAAGTGACACCATTCTAAAAACTGCACCCCTCAAGGTACTCAAAACCACATTCAAGAAGTTTATTAACCCTTCAGGTGCTTCACAGTAACTAAAGCAACGTGGAAGGAAAAAATGAATATTTTACTTTTTAGCCACAAAAATTATCTTTTACAAACTTTTTTTTATTTTCACAAGGGTAAAAGGAGAAAATAGACAGATAAGGTTGTTATGCAATTTCTCCTGAGTACGCCAATACCCCATATGTGTGGGAAAACCACTGTTTGGGTACACAGCAGAGCTCGTAAGGGAAGGAGCGACGTTTGACTTTTTCAAACTAAAATTGGCTGGAATTTAGATTGGATGCCATGTCGCGTTTGGAGAGCCCCTGATGCGCCTACACAGTGGAAACCCCCCACAAGTGACACCATTTTGGAAACTAGACCCCCTAAGGTACTTATCTAGATCTGTTGTGAGCACTTTGAACCCTCAAGTGTTTCACAAAAGTTTATAAAGCCTGGGTGTGAAAAAAAAAAAAATCTATTTTCCACAAAAATGATTTTTTAGTCCCAAATTTTTGAATTTTCCCAAGGAAATTGGACCCCAAAAGTTGTTGTCCAATTTTTCCTGAGTACGCTGATACCCCATATGTGGGGGGGGGAAACTGTTTGGGCGCACGGCAGGGCTTGGAAAGGAAGTAGTAACGTTTTGGAATGCAGACGTTAATGGGGGTCATGTTCCGTTTGCAGTGCCCCAGATGAGCCTAAACAGTGGAAACCCCCCACAAGTGACCCCATTTTGGAAACTAGACCCCCTAAGGAACTTATCTAGATCTTTGGTGAGCACTTTGAACCCCCAAGTGCTTCACACCAGTTTATAATGCCCGGGCATGAAAATAAAAAATCCTATTTTTTTCCCACAAAAATTATCTTTTAGTCACTAATTTTATATTTTCCCAAGGGTAACAGGAGAAATTGGACCACATAAGTTGTTGTACAATTTGTCCTGAGTACGCTGATACCCCATATGTGGGGGGAACCACTGTTTTGGCGCACGGCAGAGCTCGGAATGGAAGGAGCACCATTTGACTTTTTCCAACCAAAATTGTCTGGAATTGAGTTTGGATGCCATGTTGCATTTGGAGAGCCCCTGATGTGCCTAAACAGTGGAAACCCCCACAAATGACCCCATTTGGGAAACTAGACCCCTAAGGAACTTATCTAGATTTTTGATGAGCAATTTGAACCCCCAAGTGCTTCACACAAGTTTATAACGTAGAGCCGTAAAATTTAAAAATCATATTTTTTCCACAAAAATGATCTTTTCACCCCAATTTTTATTTTTCCAAGGGTAAAAGACTCCAAAAGTTATTGTGCAATTTGTCCTGAGTGCGCTGATACCCCATATGTGGGGGTAAACCACTGTTTGGGTGCATGGCAGAGTTTGGAAGGGAAGGAGCGCCGTCTGACTTTTTCAACGCAGAATTGGCTGGACGCCATGTCGTGTTTGGAGAGCTCCTGATCTGCCTAAACAGTGGAAACCCCATAAATGACACCATTTTGGAAACTAGACCCCTCAAGGAACTTATCTAGATGTGTGGTGAGAACTTTGAACCCCCAGGTGTTTCACTAAAGTTTATAACGTACAGCCATAAAATAAAAAATCTTTTTTTTTTTTACAAAATGATTTTTTCGCCCCCAATATTTTATTTTCACAAGGGTAACAGGAGAAATTGGACCCCAAAGGTTGTTGTCCAATTTGTCCTGAGTACGCTGATACCCAATATGTGGGAGAAAACTACTGTATGGGCGCACGTCAGGGCTCGGAAGGGAAGTAGTGACGTTTTGGATTGCAGACTTTGATGGAATGGTCTGGGTGCGTCATGTCACATTTGGAGAGCCCCTGATGCGCCTAAACAGTGGAAACCCCCACAAGTGACCCCATTTTGGAAAATAGACCCCACAAGTAACTTATCTAGATGTTGGTGAGCACTTTGAACCCAAGTGCTTCACAGAAGTTTATAACGCACAGCCGTAAAAATAAAAAATCCTTTTTTTTTTTACAAAAATGATTTTTTCGCCCCAATATTTTATTTTACAAGGGTAACAGGAGAAATTGGACCCCAAAAGTTGTTGTCCAATTTGTCCTGAGTACGCTGATACCCAATATGTGGGAGAAAACTACTGTATGGGTACACGTTGGGGCTCGGAAGGGAAGTAGTGACGTTTTGGATTGCAGACTTTGATGGAATGGTCTGGGGGCGTCATGTCGCATTTGGAGAGCCCCTGATGTGCCTAAACAGTGGAAATCCCCAACAAGTGACCCCATTTTGGAAAATAGACCCCACAAGGAACTTATCTAGGTGTGTGGTGAGCGCTATGAAGCCCCAAGTGCTTCACAGAAGTTTATAATGTACAGCCGTAAAAACAAAAAAATAATTTTTTTTGTACAAAAATGATATTTTCGCCCCCAGTTTTTTATTTTCCCAAGGGTAACAGAAGAAATAGGACAAATTGCACAATAACTCTTGGGGTCCAGAGTACGCTGATACCCCATATGTGGGGATAAAACTACTGTTTGGACGCATGGCAGAGCTCAGAAGTGAAGGAGCACCGTTTGACTTTTTCAACGCAGAATTGGCTGGAATTGAGATCAGACGCCATGTCACATTTGGAGAGCCCCTGATGTGCCTAAACAGCGGAAACCCCCCAATTCTAACTCCAACCCTAACCCCAACACACCCCTAACCCTAGTCCCAACCCTAACCACAAACCTAACTCTAACACACCCCTAATCCCAACCCTAACCCTAATCCTAACTTTAGCGCCAACCCTAACCCTAACTTTAGCCGCAACCCTAACCCTAACCCTAATGGGAAAATGGAAATAAATACATTTTTTTTATTTTATTATTTTTCCCTAACTAAGGGGGTGATAAAGGGGGGTTTGATTTACTATTTATAGCGGGTTTTTATGATTGGCAGCTGTCACGCTAAAAGACGCTTTTTATTGCAAAAATAGTTTTTTGCATCGCCACATTTTGAGAGCTATAATTTTTGCATATTTTGGCCCACAGAGTCATGTGAGGTCTTATTTTTTGCGGTACGAGTTGACGTTTTTATTTGTACCATTTTTGAGCAGGTGACATTTTTTGATCGCTTTTTATTTCGATTTTTGGGAGGTTAGAATGAACAAAAATCAGCAATTCATGAATTTCTTTTGGGGGAGGCGTTTTTATTGTTCCGCGTGTGGTAAAATTGATAAAGCAGTTTTATTCTTCGGGTCAGTACGATTATGGCGATACCTCATTTATATCATTTTTTTATGTTTTGGCGCTTTTATAGAATAAAAACAATTTTATATAAAAAATAATTATTTTTGCATCGCTTTATTCTGCGAGCTATAACTTTTTTATTTTTTCGCTGATGATGCTGTATGGTGGCTCGTTTTTTGCGGGACAAGATGACGTTTTCAGCGGTACCATGTTTATTTATATCGGTCTTTTTGATCGCGCGTTATTCCACTTTTTGTTCGGCGGTATGATGATAAAGCATTGATTTTTTGCTTCGTTTTTTTTTTAAGGGGTTCACTAAAGGGGTTAACTAGTGGGACAGTTTTATAGGGGGGGTCGTTACGGACGCGGCGATACCAAATATGTGTACTTTTATTGTTTTGTTTTTTTTATTTACAGGAAGAAATGAATTTATTGGGGAATATTTTTTTTTTTTTATTTATTTTGGATTTTTTTTTATAACATGTTTATTTTTATTTTTTTAACTTTTTTACTTTGTCCCAGGGTGGGACATCACTGTATTTTATCAAATCGCTGGTGTGACAGTGTGCACAGCACACTGTCACACCAGCAATCGCTCAGGCAGTGCAGCAGGCTTCTCAGTGCCTGCTCTCAGCAGGCACTGAGGAAGCCGCCTCCCTCCAGGACCCCGGCGCCATCTTGGATCCGGGTCCTGGGAGGGAGGAAGCCCTCAGAACAGCGCGATAATCGCGCTGGTCTGAGGGTCTCAGGGGGGCGCGCAGGGAGCCCCCACCCTGCGCGATCCTCCCCTGTGCCCCCAGTACACCGCGATCATGTTTGATCGCGGTGTGCTAGGGGTTAATGTGCCGGGAGCGGTCCGTGACCGCTCCTGACACACAGTCACGGGTGTCAGCTGTGATAATCAGCTGACACCCGGCGGCGATTAGCTGCGCTCCCCTCAGGAGCGCAGCTGATCGCCTATGACGTACTATCCCGTCCATGGGTAGAATGGCACGGGTTTTATGGACGGGATAGTACGTCTAATGTCAGAGAGGGGTTAAAACCATTATTTTTTTTTTTTTTTCATATTTTTAAAAAACTTTTTTTTTACTTTTGGCACGCTTCAAGAGTCTCCATGGGAGACTAGAAGTTGCCATAACCTGATTGGCTCTGCTACATACAAATGATGATCAGATCGCCTGCATATAGCAGAATACATCACTTAATATGAGCGCAGGCTACTGGGTGGCGCTCACAGCAAGCAACCTCTGGTTGTCATGCCAACCCACCAGTGACTTGCGATCACGTGAACGGGGGTCACCAGTGGGCGGATTTCTGGCCCGATGGCCGGAAGCGCACGTTAAATTTAACAGGTTAATAGCCACAGGTGGACCGCAATTCCACCCGCGGCTGTTCTGGGCACACGTCAGCTGTTCAAAACAGCTGACATGTACCAGGAAAGATGTGGGCCTACCACCGGAACCCACATCAAAGAGAGGGAAGCGACCTGCACTGTACTAGTACGGCGCAGGTCGCAAAGGGGTTAAAAAGGCGGTTCATGCTCGGAATCTGTCTAATGTGGCTGAATTAGAACAATTCTGCAAAGATGAGTGGGCCAAAATTCCACCAGAGCATTGTAAAAGAGCATTGCCAGTTGATTGCAGTTGTTGCTGCTAAGGGAAGCCCAACCAGTTATTAGGTTTAGGGGGCAATCACTTTTTCACACAGGACCTTGAAGGTTTGGATTTTTTTTGCCTAAATAATAAAGACCTTCATTTAAAAACAGCAATTTGCATTTACTGGTGTTATTCTTGTCTAATATTTACATTTGTTTGATGATCTGAAACATTTAAGTGTGACAAACATGCAAAAGAATAGGAAATCAGGAAGGGGGCAAACACTTTTTTCACATACCTATATATGGGTCATTTGTTTTCTTCTACATTACTTAGTGGCCAATTTTGGGGCTACTTTCACTTAATTATTCACAGACTAAGAATAAAATGGAAAAAATAAAATGGAAATCATAAGGAATCATACTTTCAATGCAAATTTTGAGAGCTTCCTTAAATCTTTCTGGCTACCTTACAATTTCTTGAACATATTTTTTCATCTAGTGCCATCACCATAAGTTGTTACATTTGCATAGTACAATTTATTTGCTTGTAGAAATAAATTAATGCAAATAAGATATATTTTCCTTGGCAAAACTCATAAGTATCCAGCTGGGTATTCTGTACCAATTTATCTACCATTGTCCTAAACCAAAGGAGAAGATACTAAGCTGCATTGACGGAGAAGTCAAGATGCTGGATTTCAAGGATTCTTCTTTTAGCAAAATGTAATAATAATGAAGATCTGCTATAAAGAATAAAGACGTTTCAGAATGGTATAAGACGCGGCATAACATATGCATAATTAAATGCAGGAGGGGATTTGGAACTCTCTACAGGAAGCGATGTGCGAGTACTGGAGTAACGTCGCAAATCTGCTGGAAGCTAATTGCTACATTTAGCAGTGAATAGTTGCGATGTTTGGGTCTGCATGAGGTGACTATTGCAGATGGGATAATTGCAGAGAAAATGCAGAGGTAGAAGATGATGATGCACAATATGGAAAAAAATTGTATAAAACAAAGGACCACAAAACATGAATTAACACATTAGTTACAAAAGATTTCGAGGAATCAGGCATACATGAATAATATTGTCCATTATACAGTGTTTTCCCATGAAAAATAATTTGCGTTAGGGACAATGTTGTGCATTTGCAATGTTCTACAGGTCTTTATCACGGACAGGAGTAAACTAACATCTGAAGCTAACAACTATCACTAATGACTGTGACATAATTAAGATGATAAGTGATAGTCATTACGTCTGTGGCCAGATAAACTGACGTCTGTCGAACGTAGTTGATAAAATAATTCATAGTTTGGAAGAAGGAAAAAAACAACAACTCAGATTTACTCAGATAAAAAGACAATAATGATCCTCTGGGCTCCACGCTGCCCGGGACTGACTGCGTCATTCATGTTCTTTGTGTAATATTGTCTTTTCTGCTTTCATTTTCTAGATGCTATTTCTTGTTTAAGGGCTTGCTCACACATACAGTATGTCATGGAAGTGAGTACACCCTGACATTTTCGTTAATATTTTATTATATTTTTTCATGGGACCTCATTGAAGATCTGACACTTTCATATAATGTAGAGTAGTCCGTGTACAGCTTGTTTTATAGCAGTGTAAATTTGTTGTGCCTTCTAAATAATTCAACACACAGCCACTAATGCCTAAACCACTGCTTACAAAAGTGAGTACACCCCTACGTGAAAATGGTCAAATTGTGCTCCATCAGATATTTTCCCTCTCCGGTGTCATGTGACTCATTAGAGTTACAAGGTCACAGGTGTGAATGGGGAGCAGGTGTGGTAAATTTGGTGTCTTCGCTCTCACACTGGTCACTAGAAATTCAAGATGGCTCCTAATGGCACAGAACTCTCTGAGGATCTAAAAAATAGAATTGTTGCTCCACATAAAGCTGGCCTAGGTATATGGTATATGAGCGTTTATATACAGAAATGCCTGCACTTACACACCTTGGCTGCTGTCAGTGAGGTTATTAATAGTCTTCCGAGGAGTGTTCTGCCATGTTAAATGCATTTGCACACAAAAATCATCAAGATTCGCTGCTGGCAGCTCTCTTTGCAATTGCCGAACAATGACGTTCCAGACGTGCTTAATGGGAGACAACTCTGGAGACCCTATAGGCCATGGTAGAACATTTAGACCACACACACTGCTCACAGAAATATGAGCAACATGTGGCCTGGAGTTGATGTGTTGAAAAAAAGGCCCTGGGAATCTTTGGAGAAATGGCCGTCCCACTGGTTCACCAACCAAATCAATGTAACGCTGAGCTGTTTGTGTGTCTGGAGTGAATACTAGAGGGGTCTGGCTACAGTACATTTTGCCACTCCACATATAGGTACAAGGTATTCGATCAACAGCCAACAAGCAAAAATGACAGTCTGGTGAGTAATTGATACATTGATGGAAGAACATTAATACGATCATAAAGATTATAAATGAGGATCTCTATGGCATTAAGCGTAAAATAGAAATTGTTTCTAAATTGCTCTTGTTCTATTTGTCAGCCGCTGGTACAAATCCAGTTCATTCCTGGTCCACGTGAGCAAGCCAGCTACTGTACAAAGGAGTGGGAGCGCTTGGCTTCAGATGTCATTAGATGCTGTGCTGTGTTCTCCCTCAAGGTCTCCTTTCCTTGCGGCAGGCTGATACATTTATTACACTTCATGAACCGAGTAAATAAAAGCTTCAAACTTTCACAAAAGAGCTGTGAGGGAAAAGAAAATCTGAGGTAAAGATGCTGCCGGAATATAACAAACATTCCAAACATTACACTTTTAATCATTGCTATGTGTGTATTACATGATATATAAAATTGTACTACATCATACAGGTATTAGATGTTGTTGGATGATATTGGATATAGTGGATATGTTATAGGTTTTGTTACATCTCTGAATAGTTTGATGAATAAATGGATAAAATGGAAATATTTTATCCTAGCGCGGGCCAAAAATGAACAAATTCTTCTGTCTCTTCATGTAAACCATTCCCAAACTCAATGTTGAGAACAGTGCTCTGTGGGCGTCCATATCTTCACTTCCAGGACTCTTTGTTCTCCTTTACAATAAAGATAATTCTCAATAATAATGACTACATGTTCGGAGTCATTGTCCTGCTGCAGAATACGTTTGGAGCCATTCAGATGCCTCCTTGATGGTTCTACATGATAGATACCGCGCAGCGCCTGGAAACCCGACGTGTACCTTGGTGTTAGGGCGCTGGTATCCAAGGTACACTGCGGGTAACTAAGCGATGTTACCCGCAGTGTCGCTGTGCTGATCGCTGCCCTGAGCTGCCTGTTTGGCAGCTCAGCAGCGATCATGTAGCGACACACCAGCGATCCTGATCGTTGTCGAGATCGCTGGTGTATCGCTATGTGAGACCCGGGCTTAAGTTTAGTAATGAAAAGGAGTCAGCCCAATACCCTCATTACTAAGCCAATAAGTAAACACACAGACACAAACAAACACACACATTGTCACCATCCTATGTAGGAGCATTAACAGAATTAACCTACATAGGCTGGAACCAAACAGCAACTCTTAATTTAAAAAAAAATGAAACCAGCAGAGGGAAAGCCAATGGCTGAGGGCTGATTTTAATATTCTGGGAAGAAGCCAATAGCCATAAAGGTTCCCAGGCTATTAATATCAGCCCACAGCTGTTTGCTTAGCCTTTACTGGCTAGTTTACAGAGGGACCCAGAAAAAAAGTTGACATAGGGTCCACCTATAAAAGGAAGATAGCTTCGGGCTGATATTTATAGCCTAAGAAGGGGTTATGGATATTGCACCCTCCAAGACTAAAAACATCAGCTTTCAGCCGCCCCAGAAAAGCTGCATCTATAAGATGCGCTAAATCTGGCATTTAGCCTCGCTCTTCCCACTTGCCTTGTAGCCGTGGCAAGTGAGGTTCATATTTGTGGAGTCGATGTCACCTTTGTATTTTCAGGTGACATCAAGCCCACAGGTTAGTAATGGAGAGACGTCTATAAGATCCCCATCCATTAGTAACCCCATAGTGATATTGTATAAAAACAGACACCCAGAATAAAGTCCTTCATATGAAATAATGACACAGACTCCTTTAATAAATTTTAGTTAAACCATACTCACCAAACGCCTAATCCACTGACGCCAAGGTCTCCTGCAAAAAAAATAAAATAACAAACCAAAATATTCTAATACCATTAAAATTAACTTTTATTAGAATTATTATAAACAACCAACAAACACATATAACGCCTGACCAGGCAACCAGTAGTTAGCTGACCAATGGGGTATCCCAATGGACGTACCTAGTTCACACTATTATCCCCTAGATAGACTCTGCCTATCAGCAGAGGTTGGCACCCTACTTTGAATGCAAATTGGTTCCCCCACTCAATGGCGGCTCACCCTGATACACCCTAGGAATCCCTACTCAACTTGTAACAAAATTGAAGGTACCAATCCATGTAAAACAAACTAATCCTTCAATAAAAATTCACTTAGTAACAAACTGATTAACAAGCACAATTTGGGCATGTTTAATCCAAGGGTGCAGTCTGATATATATGGGGGACAGGGATGAGAGATTATATGATAACAGCCAATATTCTAATGCCAACCGATAAGAGTAAGGTAACTCCAGGTCTAAGAATCACAGCAATAATTAAAAATAAGGTAAAGGGACAATCAGTAAACAAAAAGCAGTCATTAGTTTTGAGAAAGAGAGGGAGAGTTGTTCAGGATATATTAACTGTAACTCACCCTCTGAAATCCCTAATAAAGAGGTCCCTTCTTTGCTGCGGAGGTTGACACCCTAGAATTAAACGCAAATGGCACCCCCCCGCTCACCGAAGACTCACCCTCACTGACCTTTAAATCTTTCTCTCCACAAAATACCCATCAAAAGGTGCAAACATGAATAGAAAGAGGGGGTTATTGAGTGGTAATCCCAGGGCATACCTTGCTGAGATTAACTCCTCAAAATTAGCTTCTACAGGGACTCTGGAGCTTAAATAACATAAGACTCCCAAGTCTAGTCAGCCTAAAGGTGCAAAGTGAAAAGTGATTAAGCTATGTATGTATGTATAGAGATAACTGCCCTATGAGGCTCGATTCCAGTGCACATTATGATCTCATTTCAGCAGTCATACATCCTGCAGAAAGCATACATAGGACTAGCAGCCAAGGTTTTCAAAAAACAATGTACGGTAACTTTACCAGTGTGCATATACCTTTAAGGCTCAGTTCCAGCACACATTATCATGTCATCTCAACAGTAACCTCAGCCTATCAGTCAAAAAGTTTATTATTTATGGTTTATTATTTTATTTTTGTTGCAAGAGACTTTGGTGTCAGTGGATTAGGTGTTCAGTAAGTATGGTTTAATTAAAATTCATTAAAGGAGTCTGTATCATTATTTCAAATAAAGGACTTTATTCTGAATGTCTGTGTTTTTTATACAATATCACTATGGGGTTAGTAATGGAGAGGCGTCTTATAGACGCCTCTCCATCACTAACCTGTGGGCTTCATGTCACCTGACAATGCAAAGGTGACATCAACCCCACAAAAATGAACCCCTCTGCCAGCACTACAGGGCAAGTGGGAAGAGCGAGGCAAAGCACCAGATTAGGTGCATCTTATAGAAGCACCTTTTCTGGGGGGCTGAGAGCTGATGTTTTTACTCTGGGAGGGGGCCAATATCCATGGCCCCTTCCTAGGCTATTAATATCAGCCCACAGTAGTCTGCCTAGCCTTTGCTGGTTTGATTTTATAGGGCTACCTTCTGTCAATTTTTTTCTTGGGTCCCCCTGTAAACTAGCCAGTAAAGGCTAAACAAACAGCTGTGAGCTGATAGTAAAAGCCTGGGAACCTTTATGGCTTTTCGCTCCTTCCCAGAATATTAACATCAGCCCTGAGCCTCTGCTGGCTATTAAAATTACGCGGGTGCCGCGCAATATTTTTATCATTTTTTTTTCTTTAAAATTAAGGGTTGCTGTTTGGTTACAGCCTATATAGGTTCATTCTGTTAACTCTCCTACATAGGCTGGTGACAATGTGTGTGTAGGTTTGTGTATGTGTGTTTGTGTTTATTTATCGGCTTAGTAATAAGGGTGTCGGACTGACACCTTTTCAGTACTAAACCTAGGGCTTGGTGTCAGACAGCTGCTGACACCAAGTCCTAATCCCATTACTGTGATGCTACTGCATCAAAATGAAAAAAGTGCTGTTGAACCAAGAAATTACATCACAAAACTTTTATTTTAATATCTTTATTTAGCTCAAAAAAAGCCTTCATTGCTGTATAAAAATGCATGCAAAAAATGCACACAAAAACGCAGCAAAAATCGCAGTAAAAATGCACATTTTTGCCATGGCATTTTTGCTGCCAAGAGATGCAGAAACTTTGCCGAAAATTCTGCAAGTAAATACTCAACATGCGCACATAGTCTAAGGATTCCATAGCGTTTTTGGGATTTGGGTAAATTCTTTTTGCATACAATGTATTGTGATTAACTCTTTAAATTCCATCTGATTTCTTCTTTTCCAGATTACCCTTTTACAAGTAATGCTTAATGTAGATTTACCTTTTAGGTGTAGCCAGGATCTCCTCTTACAGATTAACCAGCTTACACATAGCCATCTTATGATATGTCTAATAACAGTATTCTGTATTTATCAATATTCTGGATCCTGGCATTAGGTGAAATTTTTCACATGATTTGCATTTTGTTGACTCACTTCCAATTGGGATTAGAGATGAGTAATTTAATTTGTGCTTCCGGGTTCCAGTCTAGTTCTCTGTGACAGCTGGTCTTCATTTCTGTGCCCAGCATCTATGAACTGGAACCTTGGACTCTTCTGGCACTTGCTTGGCCTCCTATCTTTCATGGTGTCATGTGAGGCCTACCCATAAGGTATCACATGATGCCATGGTGTACAACACGGTCTAGTAAGCATGAGAGGCATGCAGGATGCCAGACCGAGGATGTCAGGCATAGTAGTGAAGACCAGCTGCCAATAAGAACTATACTGGACGTCAGACCAAGGCAGCCTATAGTGAACTGCTCATCTCTAATTAGCATCAATAATGGAAATAATTCACTGAGTTTGTGATTTTCTTTTGGTGAATTTGAGAAAAAATATTTGAATTAAGATATTCTGTGGACCAGCGAGTTGGAATCACACAAAGAAGATATCAAGCTCTGTAAAACTGCAAAAATATTATCTAATTTACTAATGATATAATTTGATCAGATATGAGCTAAGTCAAACTTAAAAGTTTGGTGTTTGTATCAAACAGTTAGTGTGGGTGAAATCTGTAGCAAAAACACTGAAAGAATTGGCATGCTGCTGATTTAAATCTGCATCAAATCTGCAAGTCACAAATAAGCAACGTGTACATGAGACTTCGGGATTCTCATTCACTTTACTGGCGTCAGGAAACCCTTCAGCAGTTCAGCTCAGTGAGTTCACTGCAGATCAAAGATCAAATGTCTGCGATGAACTCACTGAACTGAACTGTGGTTGAATTCACTGACTTTTTCCCACGGTGCTGAGATCACCACAGTTCAGTCCGGCTGGGAATGCAGCCTCAGTGATCCGCGGTAACCTTGATGAGGTCACCACTGCTCACTGATGCTGCCTCTGCAGCAGCTCATTCATCAGTAGGTCTCAGCCTGGACGGTCACATCTTGGCACCGTCCAGGTTGAAACCTTTGTATCCCCAGACATGGATTACAGGGTGGGATAGAACTACGGACAGGTGAGGGATATTGTTGTTTTTTATTTTTGCTTTATTACAGAAGATGAGCGCTTCAATGGAATTAGGCGTTAGGTAAGTATAACTGTGTTTGTTATTTTTAAATAAAATTGAAAAGTGTGTTTTTATATTTATTTCTAATAAAGGACTTTATTCTGGCTGTATCTTTATTTACAATACAGCTACAGGTGTTATGTTTCGGTAGCTGAGGAGTGCAGGTAAAAAAGGCAATACACCAGAGCAGTTGGAATCTATGGGATTGCAGTACCCTGACTAACCACCACAACTAGAGGCAGCCGTGGAGCGTTCCTACGTTGGTCCTAGACGCCTCGTCACAGCCTGAGAAACTAACTACACCTAAAGATAGAAAAAACGCAGAAACAACAGCCATAGAGTCTCAAAATTGTATACTTTATTAAGGAAAAATACAAAGCATGGTAAAAACTGGACAGGGATGGGTACAGGACAAACGTAATCCAAAGGTGGTAATCACAAAATTGTGGATACAACAAAGGACAAACAGCGTAAACTGCTCAAGTAGGTAGCTATCATAATAAAACAAGATCAAAAGTGGAGGTAACGCCAGGGTCTCAGTATATGATAAATACTGCAGATATGACAGGATGGCACAAAGAAAAAACAGCATGCATGTGGTGGTATACTAGAGAACAGTGTCTTAACAAAATATATATGCAGTGCACAATAAAAGACACGATCCCTATTAGTAAAATCACCCATGCAGCTGTTAAAGAAATCACATATAACGCATATCTGGAAATAACAAGTGGTACAACGCTGGTGTTAACCCACAGTATGGAAGCATGTTAATGCTGACATGGCAGACAATGTGTTACCTACTGAAAGAGCAGCAGACGCCGTCTGGCTCTCCCCGACGCGCGTTTCGGAGCTGGAGGGCTCCTTCCTCAGGGGGCGTGTGGTAAGCTGACGGATGCCTGTGTTTATATACCCGCCGCCAAAAGGAACAGCGGCGCTAATCACAAACAGCCCAACCAAGCCCCTCCCCACATAACGTCACTCCTAGAAGAGGAGGAGACGAGACAGGAAGAGGGGAAGCGCCAGAAAGATCTGGCGCATGCGCAAGAGGCCACAGAATGAGTCACCACCATATTGGAAAGGGGCACAGGGAAGTGAGTAAAAAAACAGCGCTAGCTGAATAAAAAACCCCAAAACCATAGCGGTCAAGTAGATTCACAAATGTCAAACATGTAATAAAGCCATTGTGGGGCCCCACAAGGAGGAATACAAGCAGGACATGGGACCGACAAGCCGCAGGTATAGGAGGATCAATACAGGAACATACATGAGTGACTCAAAAATAGAAATAACCCACATACAAATAATAACAATGTAAAAACTAATAAACAAGGGGAAGAGAAACAATGAATAAATATATATATAAATATATGTCGAAAATAAAGAATAAATGACCTCAACAAATCTAAAGGGTTGGATAAAAAAATAATAATCAAAAAACAACATATGATGGCAAGCAAAAATGACATAAGAAATTATAATCAAATAATATAAGCAAAACAAAAAATGAAAATAAAAGACATAAAACAATATAAGAAATCTTCATCCGATGCTTGTGATGTGTAGACAGCTACATATAAGTGCTAGTTGCTTGAAGGCATATTGAGCTGAGGGGAAATGGAAACAGAACATCCAAAAGCATGTATCTGGAAAAAACGTGAATAAGTTAAAATAAAATAAAATAAAACAAATATGTACATATGTACCACAACATGAAGACCACCATACCAAAACAGAAGGCAGAGATCACAAGAAGGGGACAAATGATAAATTTTCATTGAGACCATTGGGGACAACAGTACCCAAGGTCCAAATCCACCTAGTTTCTAGTTGGGATAATCTTTTGGACAAACTGCCACCTCTAATGTTGATGTTCAACAAGTCAATCCCACGCACCATAAGAAGTGTGGCATCACAATTGTGATGCTCCCAGAAATGCCTCGGCAGTGTCTTCAAGGTGGAGGGATCCGTGCAGGAGGATGCCGCCATGATGCCCAACACGTGTTCCCTAACACGAACCTTAAGTTGTCTTGTGGTGAGGCCTATATAAATTAAGCCACATGGGCACGTGGCATGATATACAACATACCTTGAAACACATGTAATTCTGTGTTTAATGTTGTATATCACGTCTCCCTTAGCATTGGAGAAGTTGGTACAACGAGCCACGTTAGGGCAGGCGACACATCTCCCACACGGAGCACAACCACCAACGTGTGACACTGTACTGAGAAAGTGAGAGGGCGCAGTTGTAGTATAGTGACTGTGGGAGAGACGGTCGCGAAGGTTTCTTGCTCTCCTAAAAGTGATCGCAGGACGTTCGAGAAGAAGCTTCCGTAGGATAGGATCAGCTTGGAGTATAGGCCAAGCCCCATTAATGGCAGATCTCATAGCCTGGGTCTGAGAGTGATAAGAGGTGATAAATCTAAGCACATTAGAAGTGTTCGAATTGTGTGACACATTCCTATAGAGAAGATTGTTCCGTGAAGAATATTTTGCCCGGTGGTAGGCTCTCTTAATCGAACGACCACTGTAACCACGAGCCAAAAACCGATATTTTAGCTCCCTAGATCGATGTTCGAAATCAAGGTCCGTGGAACAGATACGTCGTAATCGTAAGAATTGTCCTACCGGAATGGCACGAATGACATGTGGGGGGTGGCAAGAGGAGGCATGTAACAGCGTGTTCGTAGCTGTTTTCTTACGGAAAATATCAGTCTGGATAAACCCCTGACCATCCTTAGAAATACTGACATCTAGAAAATCAATAGACTGGGGATCCCATGTCAATGTCAAAAAAATATTACGATCATTGTTGTTCAATGTGGAGACGAACTGCACAAGGTCGGCCGAGGTGCCCTGCCAGACAAAGAAGATATCGTCGATGTATCGTGTCCAAAAAGGAACATGACAGATCGACCCCTGTTTGTCTGACATCAACATTAGAGGTGGCAGTTTGTCCAAAAGATTATCCCAACTAGAAACTAGGTGGATTTGGACCTTGGGTACTGTTGTCCCCAATGGTCTCAATGAAAATTTATCATTTGTCCCCTTCTTGTGATCTCTGCCTTCTGTTTTGGTATGGTGGTCTTCATGTTGTGGTACATATGTACATATTTGTTTTATTTTATTTTATTTTAACTTATTCACGTTTTTTCCAGATACATGCTTTTGGATGTTCTGTTTCCATTTCCCTCCAGCTCAATATGCCTTCAAGCAACTAGCACTTATATGTAGCTGTCTACACATCACAAGCATCGGATGAAGATTTCTTATATTGTTTTATGTCTTTTATTTTTCATTTTTTGTTTTGCTTATATTATTTGATTATAATTTCTTATGTCATTTTTGCTTGCCATCATATGTTGTTTTTTGATTATTATTTTTTTATCCAACCCTTTAGATTTGTTGAGGTCATTTATTCTTTATTTTCGGCATATATTTATATATATATTTATTCATTGTTTCTCTTCCCCTTGTTTATTAGTTTTTACATTGTTATTATTTGTATGTGGGTTATTTCTATTTTTGAGTCACTCATGTATGTTCCTGTATTGATCCTCCTATACCTGCGGCTTGTCGGTCCCATGTCCTGCTTGTATTCCTCCTTGTGGGGCCCCACAATGGCTTTATTACATGTTTGGACATTTGTGAATCTACTTGACCGCTATGGTTTTGGGGTTTTTTATTCAGCTAGCGCTGTTTTTTTACTCACTTCCCTGTGCCCCTTTCCAATATGGTGGTGACTCATTCTGTGGCCTCTTGCGCATGCGCCAGATCTTTCTGGCGCTTCCCCTCTTCCTGTCTCGTCTCCTCCTCTTCTAGGAGTGACGTTATGTGGGGAGGGGCTTGGTTGGGCTGTTTGTGATTAGCGCCGCTGTTCCTTTTGGCGGCGGGTTATAAAACACAGGCATCCGTCAGCTTACCACACGCCCCCTGAGGAAGGAGCCCTCCAGCTCCGAAACGCGCGTCGGGGAGAGCCAGACGGCGTCTGCTGCTCTTTCAGTAGGTAACACATTGTCTGCCATGTCAGCATTAACATGCTTCCATACTGTGGGTTAACACCAGCGTTGTACCACTTGTTATTTCCAGATATGCGTTATATGTGATTTCTTTAACAGCTGCATGGGTGATTTTACTAATAGGGATCGTGTCTTTTATTGTGCACTGCATATATATTTTGTTAAGACACTGTTCTCTAGTATACCACCACATGCATGCTGTTTTTTCTTTGTGCCATCCTGTCATATCTGCAGTATTTATCATATACTGAGACCCTGGCGTTACCTCCACTTTTGATCTTGTTTTATTATGATAGCTACCTACTTGAGCAGTTTACGCTGTTTGTCCTTTGTTGTATCCACAATTTTGTGATTACCACCTTTGGATTACGTTTGTCCTGTACCCATCCCTGTCCAGTTTTTACCATGCTTTGTATTTTTCCTTAATAAAGTATACAATTTTGAGACTCTATGGCTGTTGTTTCTGCGATTTTTCTGTATTCTGTACAGCTTTTTTCTCTCTATTATGTCCATCATGCACATGTCTTATAGTTAGATTATTTCTTCTATATATCTTCATTTAATTCTGACATGCCAGCCACTAGTAATTTGCATTTACCTAAAGATAGAAATAGGAAAGCTATCTGCCCCGGAGCAGAACCCCAAAGATAATAGAAAGCCCCCAAACATGTAATGGCGGTTAGACAAGAGGAAATACTGACACAGACAGAAAATAGTATGAGCAAACGCTGGGGCCCAAACTAACTAAATAGAAAAGGATAGGAAGGGTACTTACTGCAATCCCAGAAAACCCTGAAAAACACCAACTCTACTAATTTCAAAATCACCTGAGATCACACGACCTCTACCACCTAAATTAGCTCTCTGGTGTAACAAAATCAAAACAGCAGCCACTGAAAAAACTGGAAAAAGCAAAAGAACAAAACTCAGTGGCTGAACTAAACTGAGAAGGCAGAAGCCCCCGGAGGGGACCCAGAAGGCCCCCAAAGAAGTGCAGGACAAAATGCAAAAATATAGCAACAACACAAAAGAAGAAAAATTCTTATCTGGTAGCAGGAGATGCAGACACGACACAGCAGGCTACAAGGGAAACTGGAATGAAGGATTCAGACCAGAACAATTGATCACCGGCAACCCTGATGGGAAAATGACTCCCTTATATAAGACCAGTCAGTAACACCTGATTCCCAGTACTCACAATCTTCACTAGTAGCGCTTGTAACCACCAGAGGGAGCCTCTGCTCAGAACTCATCTCAAACCCATTCACAACAGTACCCCCCCTTGAGGAGGGGTCACCGAACCCTCATTTGAGCAACCAGGTCAGTCAGGATGAGTTCTATGATACGCACGGATAAGTCTCCTAGCATGGATGTCCGAAGCAAACACCCAAGAATTGTCTTCCTGACCATAACCTCTCCATTTAACCAAATACTGGAGTTTCCGTCTAGAAAAACGAGAATCCAATATTTTCTCAACCACATACTCCAGATTGCCCTCAACCAAAACAGGGTCAGGAGGCACAGCAGCAGGAACCACTGGCTCAACAAACCTCTTCAACAAGACTTGTGGAACACGTTATGGATCTTAAATGTCCCTGGAAGAAGCAAACGAAAAGAAACAGGATTAATAATCTCCATGATCTTACAAGGTCCAATGAACCTAGGCTTAAATTTAGGAGATGCTACTCTCATAGGAATATTCTTTGAGGACAACCAGACCAAGTCCCCCACTCTAAACCGAGGACCATCAGTCCTATGCCGGTTAGCAAACCGCTGGGCCTTCTCCTGAGAGAGGGACAACCTCTCCACTACCTGGTCCCAAATCTGTTGCATACGCTCCACAACAGAGTCAACACCTGGACAGACAGAAGCCTCCGTCTGTCCTGAAGAAAATCGAGGGTGAAACCCAGAATTACAGAAAAACGGAGACATCAAAGTGGCAGAGCTAGCCCTATTATTAAGAGCAAACTCAGCCAAAGGCAAAAAAGAGACCCAGTCATC
This sequence comes from Oophaga sylvatica, assembly GCA_033576555.1. Lineage (NCBI taxonomy): Eukaryota > Metazoa > Chordata > Amphibia > Anura > Dendrobatidae > Oophaga > Oophaga sylvatica. Next base: position 496,800,226 of record JARQOD010000005.1, read on the forward strand.
CTGATCAGCAGACACAAGCATCTAAGATAAGTCTCCAATGTCTGGTTTGTTCTCTCAGTTTGACCATTGGTCTGAGGATGAAATGCCGAGGAGAAAGACAATTGAACACCCAGTTTAGAACAAAAAGTCCTCCAAAATTTGGAAACAAACTGGACTCCTCTGTCAGACACAATGTTCTCAGGAATGCCGTGTAAACGAACCACGTGCTGAAGGAACAACGGCACCAATTCAGAGGAGGAAGGCAACTTAGGTAATGGCACAAGATGTATCATTTTGGAAAACCTATCACAAATTACCCAGATGGTGGTCATTCTCTGAGAAACAGGAAGATCGGAAATGAAATCCATAGAGATATGGGTCCATGGTCTCTTGGGCACAGGCAATGGCATCAATAAACCACTAGAGCGAGAGCAAGGCTTGGAGCGAGAGCAAGTCCCGCAGGACTGCACAAATTCCCTGACATCACGAGACAAGGTAGGCCACCAAAAGGACCGACTAACCAAGTCTCTGGTACCAAAAATTCCGGGATGCCCAGCCAATGCGGAACAATGAATCTCAGACATCACACTCTTTTTCCATTGGTCCGGGACAAACAATTTTCCAACAGGGCAGCGCTCGGGCCTATCCTCCTGACACCCCTCCAGAGCAAGTCTCAAATTGGGCGAGATGGCGGAAAGAACTACACCCTCTTTCAAAATAACAGAAGGATCAGATAACTCAGGAGAGTCCGCAAGGAAACTCCTCGAGAGGGCATCCGCCTTAACATTCTTAGTGCCAGGAAGAAAGGAAACCACAAAATTAAAACGTGTGAAAAACAAGGCCCACTTGGCCTGTCTAGGATTGAGTCGCTTGGCAGATTCCAGATAGACCAGATTCTTATGGTCCGTAAGGACCACCACCTGACGTTTGGCTCCCTCCAGCCAATGTCTCCACTCTTCAAAAGCCCACTTCATGGCCAATAACTCCCGATTACCCACGTCATAATTACATTCAGTAGGAGAAAATTTTCGAGAGAAAAAGGCACAAGGGTTACTTTTAGAGGTCTCTGGATCTTTTTGGGACAAAACGGCACCTGCCCCAATTTCAGAGGCATCAACCTCCACCTGAAATGGCAGAGAAACATCAGGCTGCCGAAGAACAGGAGCAGAAGTGAATCTCTGCTTAAGTTCCTGAAATGCAGAGACTGCCTCAGGAGGCCAATTCACCACATCAGAACCCTTTCTGGTCAAATCAGTTAATGGTTTAACAATAACCGAGAAATTACCAATAAATTTACGATAAAAATTGGCGAACCCCAAAAATCTCTGAAGAGCCTTTAATGAAGTAGGTTGGACCCAATCACAGATGGCCTGAACCTTGACCGGGTCCATTTCAATAACAGATGGGGACAAAATGAATCCCAGAAATGAGATCCTCTGTACGCCAAAAAGACACTTTGATCCCTTCACATACAGAGCATTCTCTCTCAAAATCTGGAACACAGTTCGAACATGTTTCACATGAGAGTCCCAGTCATTAGAAAAAATCAAGATATCATCCAAATAAACAATCAGAAATTTGTCCACAAAATCCCTGAAAATGTCATTCATGAAGGACTGGAAGACGGAAGGAGCATTAGTGAGCCCAAAGGGCATCACTAGGTACTCAAAATGCCCTTCAGGGTATTGAATGCCGTCTTCCATTCATCCCCGAGCTTAATGCGAATAAGGTTATACGCCCCCCTGAGGTCAAGCTTGGTAAACCAAGTAGCGTTTTTTCACCCTGGAAAACAGGTCAGAAATCAAGGGTAACGGGTATTGATATTTCACAGTAATATTGTTCAAGAGACGATAATCAATACACGGCCTTAATGAACCATCTTTTTTGGCCACAAAGAAAAAACCGGCACCTAAGGGTGAAGAGGATGGTCTGATATGACCCTTCTCCAATGATTCCTTGATATAAGACCGCATAGCGTCATGTTCAGGTACAGACAAGTTAAAAAGGCGACCTTTAGGGAATTTACTACCCGGCACTAATTCAATAGCGCAGTCATAGCTCCTATGGGGAGGCAAGGATGCAGATTTACTTTCGCTAAACACATCAGAAAAATCAAACAAAAAGTCAGGAACATCCTGAGCCTGGGGGGAGGCAGAAATACAGGAGTGTTGGTATTAACACATTGGCAGCCCCAACTGGCCACAGACACAGACTTCCAATCCAAAACAGGATTATGAGACTGCAACCAAGGGAAACCCAGCACGATAATGTCATGCAGATTATATAGAACCAAAAATTTGCAGCACTCCTGGTGATCAGGTTCAACCCTCATTATCACCTGAGTAGAAAACTGGGGTTTATTCTCAGCCAAAGGGGTAGAATCGATCCCCAGTAGGGGAATAGACTTCTGTAGGGGTATCAAGGGGAACCCACAACGTTTAGCAAAATCATAATCCATCAGGTTAATAGCTGCTCCAGAATCAACAAAGCCTGAGCAGAAAATGAGGACAGAGAGCATATCAGAGTGACAGTTAATAAAAACTTAGTCTGAACACTACCCAAGACAACTGAGCGTGCAAAACGTCTTCCCCGCTTAGGGCAGACTGAAATAGCATGAGAGGCATCACCACAGTAGAAACATAACCCATTGCGCTTTCGAAACTCATGACGCTGTGCCCCAGACACCACTCTATCACACTGCATGGTTTCAGGAGCTGGTTCACAAGGCAACACCATTCCACGCATACTTCTCCGCTCACGCAAACGTCTGTCAATTTGAATCGCTAATGACATAGAATCATTGAGACCAGAGGGGACAGGAATCCCACCATAACATCCTTTACATTATCTGACAGACCCTTCGGAAAAGGGCCGCCAAAGCGTCGTCATTCCATTTGGTCAGGACTGCCCACCTACGGAATCTCTGACAGTATAACTCAGCGTCATCAAGCCCCTGATTTAATGCCAACAAGGCTTTTTCAGCTTGATCAGTGACATTAGGCTCATCGTACAATAACCCCAAAGCCTGAAAAAACGCATCAACATCACTCAAAACAGGATCCCCAGGTATCAGGGAAAAAGCCCAATCCTGAGGATCGCCGCGCAGGAGAGAGATGATAATTTGAACCTGCTGCGCTGCGTTTCCTGAGGACTTAGATTTTAAGGCAAAAAACAATTTACAATTATTTTTGAAATTCTGAAACTTAGCTCGATCCCCTAAAAACAAATCTGGCATGGGGATCCTAGGTTCCACAACAGGCAACCCAGCAAGATAGATAGCAATACTCCGAACCTCAGTGGCAAGCTGATCCACACGGCCAGACAACTGTGCAAACTCCATTGGGAGAAAAGATCCTCCCCAGCACCCAGAGATACAGAGGGGAAAAAAAAAAATGCAACAAGCAGAAAAATATCTCTGACAACTCTGACAACCTTTTTTCTATCACATATTTTTTCCCTTCTGTGAGTACCATACAATTTTCAATTTTTAGGCCGGTGATACTGTTATGTTTCGGTAGCTGAGGAGTGCAGGTAAAAAAGGCAATACACCAGAGCAGTTGGAATCTATGGGATTGCAGTACCCTGACTAACCACCACAACTAGAGGCAGCCGTGGAGCGTTCCTACGTTGGTCCTAGACGCCTCGTCACAGCCTGAGAAACTAACTACACCTAAAGATAGAAATAGGAAAGCTATCTGCCCCGGAGCAGAACCCCAAAGATAATAGAAAGCCCCCAAACATGTAATGGCGGTTAGACAAGAGGAAATACTGACACAGACAGAAAATAGTATGAGCAAACGCTGGGGCCCAAACTAACTAAATAGAAAAGGATAGGAAGGGTACTTACTGCAATCCCAGAAAACCCTGAAAAACACCAACTCTACTAATTTCAAAATCACCTGAGATCACACGACCTCTACCACCTAAATTAGCTCTCTGGTGTAACAAAATCAAAACAGCAGCCACTGAAAAAACTGGAAAAAGCAAAAGAACAAAACTCAGTGGCTGAACTAAACTGAGAAGGCAGAAGCCCCCGGAGGGAACCCAGAAGGCCCCCAAAGAAGTGCAGGACAAAATGCAAAAATATAGCAACAACACAAAAGAAGAAAAATTCTTATCTGGTAGCAGGAGATGCAGACACGACACAGCAGGCTACAAGGGAAACTGGAATGAAGGATTCAGACCAGAACAATTGATCACCGGCAACCCTGATGGGAAAATGACTCCCTTATATAAGACCAGTCAGTAACACCTGATTCCCAGTCCTCACAATCTTCACTAGTACCGCTTGTAACCACCAGAGGGAGCCTCTGCTCAGAACTCATCTCAAACCCATTCACAACATACAGGATTAGTAATGGATAGGTGTCTTATAGACATCTCTCCATTACAAATCTGTGGGCTAAATGTCACCGGACAATAGAAAGATGACATCAACCCCACAAATATGAATCCCACTTGCTGTCGCCACAGGGCAAATGGGAAGAGCCAGCCAAAGCGCCAGAATTGGCGCATCTAATAGATGTGCCTTTTCTGGGAGGCTGCAGGCTGCTATTTTTAGGCTGGGAGGGGCCAATAGCCATGGCCCCTTACCAGCCTGTGAATATGAGCCCCCAGCTGGCTGTTTTAGTAAGGCTGGTTGTCAAAAATGGAGAGACCACACATCTTTTTTTAAATTATTTATTTAAATGATTTAAGAAAACAGCATGAGGACCCCTTTATTCTCGATAACCAACCTTGCTAAAGCTGACAGCTGAGGGTTGCAGCCCGCTGCTGTCAGTTTAGCCTGGCTGGTTATCAAAATTACAGGGGAACCTACATTGTTTTTTAATTTATATATTTATAGCGCAGGCAGCGGCTGATGAATACTCCCATTAGCTGCCGCCTGCTCTCACTGTTATTAGCTGAATATAACTCTTAACATTGTCCCCTGCTAGCACTGATCACAGCTCCAGCAGGGGAGAATGGATGTATGAGCTGTAGAGTTGAGCGATACTTTCCGATATCCTAAAGTATCGGAATCGGAATGGTATCGCCGATATCACTAAAAAATCGGCGATACCCGATACCGATACCGGAAGTCCCATGTAAGTCTATGGGAACAAAAATATCGCAACTAAAAAAACCCCATTCTTTCCTTGTAAACACTAAATATACACACATAGAATACATATATATATATACATGTCATTGTGACATATATATATACATATATGTATAGTTTATACACTTCTACATAGTAAAATATCCTTTGATTCAATTGCCGGGTAAAGCCGGCTTCAGTGAAAAGACAGAAGCACCCGACATGAAATGACACTTGGTGTACATAGGGTTAACCATGTCTTTTCATGTCGTTTGCTATCTGATTTGCACAAACAATTAAATCAGACTATGTGTGCAAAATTTCACACCTGTAGGGGTTAATTAAAGGTGTAAATTCGTTGTAAAAAAAACGGACTTTTTTGCTACGAATTTACACCTTTAATTAACCCCTACAGGTGTGAAATTTTGCACACATAGTCTGATTTAATTGTTTGTGCAAATTAGATAGCAAAGGACATGAAAAGACATGGTTAACCCTATGTACACCAAGTGTCATTTCATGTCGGGTTCTGCATTTTCACAAAAGCCGGCAATTGAATTAGCGGCTATTATACTATGTAGAAGTGTATGAACTACAAATATAAATATATATATATATGTGTCACAAATTCAATGACATGTATATATATATATATGAGGTGTAAAATTGCTGAAAAAAAATGCGTGGGCTCCCGCCCTATTTTCGCAACCAGACAGACAAAGCCAGTGAGTGGGGGCAGATAATAATAGCCCAGAGAGGGACCATTATTTTTGGCCCCCCCCGGCTACTTAACATCTGCCCCCAGACACCCCAGAAAGGGCAAATCTCTAATTAGATTTGCCCTTTCTGGCACTTTGCCCGTCTATTCCCATTGCCCTGTAGCGGTGGCGAATGGGTTAATAAGGGGTTAAAATGACCTTGCAATTGAAAGGTCACTTTAAGCCAGGTTAATAATTGAGAGCTGTCAATTAGACAACTATCAATTATTAATCCTATTGTATGAAAGAAAAATCAAACACACACACTTTAATAAAAAAGAAGTTTAATGAAATAATCACACAGTTTTTGACCATATTTTATTTACCTGCTAAAACCATTTCCTGTAATAAAAATAAAATAAAAAAGCAAAATTATTCTTACCTATCCCATGCACAGTCAGGTCCCACGGTGAAATCCTTCAGAAAGGGTTAATGTTTACTGCAGGGACCGCAGCTAATGCTGCAGCCTCACAGTAAACCCCAAATGAATGAGTTCCTCTCCTGCCTGACAGGAGAGTAAAGGCTGGGTGTCACATAACGATACACCAGCGATCCCGACAACGATATGCACTTGTCAGGATCGCTGGTGTATCGCTACATGATCGCTGCTGAGCTGCCAAACAGGCAGCTCAGGCAGCGATCTGGGACAGCGACACTGCGGGTAACATCGCTTAAGGGCCCGTCTCACATAGCGATATCGCTACCGAGATCGCTGCTGAGTCACTAGTTTTGTGACGCAGCAGCGAGCTCACCAGCGATATCGCTGTGTGTGACATTCAGCGACGATCAGCCCCCCTGCCGGGTATCGCTGATCGTCGCAGAAATGTCAGGACCTTTTTTTGATCGCTGGTTTCCCTCTGACAGGCACGCATCGCTGCGTGTGACAGGCGGGAGACCAGCGATCCGCTGGTAACCAAGGTACACAGCGGGTTTCCAGGCACCGCGCAGCGCTTGGAAACCCGCTGTGTACCTTGGATACCAGCTCCCTGCATCAGGGCGCTGGTATCCAAGGTACACAGCGGGTTTCTAGGCACAGCCCCGCGCCTGGAAACCCGCTGTGTACCTTGGTTACCAGCGGATCGCTGGTCTCCCGCCTGTCACACGCAGCGATGTGTGCCTGTCAGCGGGAAACCAGCGATCAAAAAAAGGTCCTGACATTTCAGCGACGATCAGCGATACCCGGCAGGGGGGCTGATCGTCGCTGAATGTCACACACAGCGATATCGCTGGTGAGCTCGCTGCTGCGTCACAAAACTAGTGACTCAGCAGCGATCTCGGTAGCGATCTCGCTATGTGAGACGGGCCCTTAAGTGGAAAGCTTAATTGATTGCTTTCCACTTTCACTTCAGGTCAGCCAGGGACACAATCAGTGACGTCAGAGGGAACTGATTAACAAAAATAGGGGTTCCCTTCGAAAAAAAAATGGCGTGGGGTCCCCCCTATTTTTGTTAACCAGCCAGATGAAGCAGACCGCTGAGGCCTGGATTTTCAGGCTGTTAAGGAGCCAAGATCCATGGACCTTGCCAGCATGATAATACTAGGCCACAGCAGTCTGCATATCTTGGCTGATTAACAAAAATAGGGTATCCCCTCGAAAAAAATTGGCGTGGGGTCCCCCCTATTTTTGTTAACCAGCCAGATGAAGCAGACCGCTGAGGCCTGGATTTTCAGGCTGTTAAGGAGCCAAGATCCATGGACCTTGCCAGCCTGATAATACCAGGCCACAGCAGTCTGCATATCTTGGCTGATTAACAAAAATAGGGGATCCCCTCGAAAAAAATTGGCGTGGGGTCCCCCCTATTTTTGTTAACCAGCCAGATGAAGCAGACCGCTGAGGCCTGGTTTTTCAGGCTGGTAAGGATCCAATATCCATGGACCTTGCAAGCCTGATAATACCAGGCCACAGCAGTCTGCTTAGCTTGGCTGGTTAACAAAAATAGGGGATCCCCTCGAAAAAAAAACGGCGTGGGGATCCCCCCTATTTTTGTTAACCAGCCAAGTAAAATGCAGACTGCTGCGGCCTGGTATTAAAAGACTGTCAAGGCCCATGGATTTTGGCCCTCAACAGCCTGATAATACCAGGCTACAGCAGCCCCACATTTGGCGCATCAAAAGATGTGCCAATTGTGGCACTTTACCCGGCTCTTCCCACTTGCCCTGTAGCGGTGGCAAGCGGGGTAATAAGGGGTTATTGTCACCGTTGATTGCACGGTGACAATAAGCCCGGTTAATAATGGAGAGGTGTCAATAAGACACCGATCCATTATTAATCCCAAAGTTATTAAATGTATAAAAAAAGACAAAGCAAGAAAAAAGTATTTTAATGAAATAAAAGAGACAACACAGTTTTCATTTCTTTTATTATACTCTCATTCCTGCGACGCCATCGATCTCCTGTAAAAAAAGAAAAAAAACAAACCAACAGTATACCACCTGTCCGACGCAGTCCAGAACGACAGTCCCACGACGATCCAGCTGTGCTACATCGCAATGACAGGCAGAGCCTGTCATCGCGACGCAGCACAGCTGATTACCTGCTTCCCCGGTGGTGACGTCATCGGACTGACTGCTTTACGGCCGGGATTACCCAGCAGTCACTGCAGTTATCGCGAGAAACTGCATGTGACCGCCGGGGAAAGAAGATGGCGGCCATGAAGCAGTCCGGGATGTGACCGCCGGAGATCTTCTGCCAGGTAAGTGCCGCTGACTCCTGACAGACCCGACCGACGGACACTGACAGTGACAGTGACAATCCCGATTCCGGTATCCGATAAGACGAAAATATCGGAACTCGGAATCGGAATTCCGATACAGCTAATATCGGCCGATACCCGATATTTACAGTATCGGAATGCTCAACACTAATGAGCTGTCTTCAGCTCCGGCGCCAGGGAACAGCGCAAACAGTACCACTGTTTCCCAAGCACTGGTACGTGTGGTACTGATGTGGCACACGGTTGCCACATGTATACCACAAGTATTACACACACATACACATGAACACTGATATCTACGGTTTTGTTTTTACCAGTGCCGGAAATATCAGGAGATGGCTGTGTGAAAGAGACCTTGTTGTTTCTTTTTCCATAACCAACAGGTCTTTTATAGAACATAAATGAATGAACGATACTCATTGTTATGACGTCATCTCAGTACAACATGGTTTGTAAAACCAACAAATAGAATATGGAAAACAGAGTCTACGTAAATGCAAGCACAAGGCAACAGCCTTTTGCAAACATTGAAAACACAAATTGCACATTTTGATCAAAGCAAATAAGCCCATCTGATAACAACAAGAAAACCTCTTTTAGTTGTGAACATATACAAAATAGACTATCCTCTCTTTGTGTTTAGGTCTCAAGAAACCGGAGAAAAATAGGATCTAGCTATACTTTGGTTTAATTGTGGCTGCCTCTATTTTGGTTGTGCACCCTCATCTGTCCACAGCTGGTTTACATTACAGCTAAGTACAGTTGGATTCTATTCTTTTCCAGTCCATTCAAGATCATAGCACAAAGAATCAAAGAATCATAGAATGATAGAGTCAGAAAGGACCTCCAGGGTCATCGTGTCCAACCCCTTGTACAATGCAGGATTCACTAAACCATCTCAGACAGATGTCTGTCCAGCCTCTGTGAACGTGAGTCTGTTTACTATAGGTTTCCATCATATTGCCTTGTCACTGGTAGATGGACTCTCAAACTTGGATCAAAATATGGGCTGAGAACCTCACATTTTTTGTGTGTAAAAATATTGTTAAATGCTATTGCATAGTGTTTGTATTTTCCTTTGTACTGCAGCCACGATGTACATACACCTACGTTCTTGTGAAGGAGATAGTGCAGGTAGTAATTAAATTATTTATTGTCCGCCCAACAGCTATTCTGCTAAACTTTAGAGATTGTGGACATGACTCATTCAGAAAACCCTTGCTAAATGCACCAAGACAGATTTTCTCTTCACTTTTTATGACATCATGAAAACAAAAAAGAGCATATAATTTTGTGATAGCTTTAATTAAAAAAAAGTTATCACTTTTTTTAGACATCTAAATGAAAATGCAGGTTATTGTGACTTCAGTACAAACAGTATGTATAACTAAAAGTGTAGTGCAATGTAACGTTATCACACTAGAAATAGCATGGTAATGAAGTCTTTCTCCACATCATCACAAACCCAATGCATACATAAAAATGCACTTTATTTTAGATTTTCTAAAAAAGAGCACATCTTAAAAATGAAGACACAAATCGTCATGGCATAATCTTCCTAGAATATTGTTATTCTAAGATTAAACAATAATACTATTGATACAGTACATTACTACAATAAATACAAGTTAGGAATAATTAGATAAACCATTATAACATCTGTCCCCGACAGTATGCAAGGACTAAGAAACAAGGGCATGCACACCTCTTAATGAGTCAGGAGAGCCTGAAGAGTACAGTTGAGCGAATATGTTCGGGTTCACTCTTATTCCAAGGGAACCCGAACGCAAGAAAATGCAACATGTTGTGTTCGGTGAGCACGTCAAAATGCTGCACACGGATGCATCCGCATACAATGCATGTCCCTGCATACCCATTGTTAAAGATAGGTGCACAGAAAGCATGCGGAAGTACACGGAGCCATGCGGAAGTAGGTGGAGCTTTAAGGAAAGAAGTCCGCAGCACCACGCTAATGTGAAACCAACCTTACCGAATAATCTGCAGAGGGAACCCGGCTTCCTGGACCGCGCCAGCCGATCAGCTGATCGGCGCTGCAGCTGCATGTGTCGCGACTGTGTCACAATCACAGCACATGCATGGAGAGCCTGTTTGTTGGCGAGTATAAGTATTTTGGTTTTTTTTTAACTTTTGATGACCCCTTACAGTTAAGAAAAATTATGGCGGCACAGAGGCAAATGACAAAAAATATGTATTTTGGTGAATGTGTTTTTTTTGTAAAGTTCAAGTAGAATTCAATTCCACTCAAATATATTCACTGTTCTCTAATTATAAGTATTATAATTTGTAAAATCAAGCGGCTACAAGGTGTCCTGTTAATTGACATACTGCATATTAGAATATATGATGTATATTATAGAGATCTGGGTAACAGTACAAAGTAGCACGTAAATTCTAAAGACCCAGATACTACAGTCATGGCCAAAAGTTTTGAGAATGACACAAATATTATATTTTCACATGATCTGCTGCCCTCTGGTTTTTATGTGTGTTTGACAGATGTTTTTATCACAGACAGAAATATAATAATTGCAAACATATGAGTAACAAAAGCTTATAATGACAGTTAGAATGAGTTAATGCAGCAAGTCATTATTTGCAGTGTTGACCCTTCTTCTTCAGGACCTCTGCAATTCTCCCTGGCATGCTCTCAATCAACTTCTGGACCAAATCCTGACTGATAGCAGTCCATTCTTGCACAATCAATGCTTTCATTTTGTCAGAATTTTTAGGTTTTTGTTTGTCCACCCGTCTCTTGATGATTGACCACAAGTTCTCAATGGGACTAAGATCTGGGGAGTTTCCAGGCCATGGACCCAAAATCTCTATGTTTTGTTCCCTGAGCCATTTAGTTATCACCTTTGCTTTATGGCAAGTTGCTCCATCATGCTGGAAAAGGCATTGTTGATCGCCAAACTGCTCTTGGAGGGTTGGGAGAAGTTGCTCTTGGAGGACATTCTGGTACCATTCTTTATTCATGGCTGTGTTTTTAGGCAAGACTGTGAGAGAGCCGATTCCCTTGGCTGAGAAGCAACCCCACACATGAATGGTTTCAGGATGCTTAACAGTTGGCATGAGACAAGACTGGTGGTAGCGCTCACCTTGTCTTCTCCGAATGAGGCGTTTTCCTGATGTCCCAAACAATCGAAAAGGGGATTCATCAGAGAAAATAACTTTACCCCAGTCCTCAGCAGTCCACTGCCTGTACCTTTTGCAGAATATCAGTCTGTCCATGATGTTTTTTCTGGAGAGAAGTGGCCTCTTTGCTGCCCTCCTTGAGACCAGGCCTTGCTCCAAGAGTCTCCGCCTCACAGTGCGTGCAGATGCACTCACACCTGCCTGCTGCCATTCCTGAGCAAGCTCTGCACTGCTGGTAGCCCGATCCCGCAGCTGAAACACTTTTAAGAGACGGTCCTGGCGCTTGCTGGTCTTTCTTGGGCGCCCTGAAGCCTTTTTGGCAACAATGGAACCTCTCTCCTTGAAGTTCTTGATGATGCAATAGATTGTTGACTGAGGTGCAATCTTTCTAGCTGCGATACTCTTCCCTGTTAGGCCATTTTTGTGCATTGCAATGATGACTGCATATGTTTCTTTAGAGATAACCATGGTTAACAGAAGAGAAACAATGATGCCAAGCACCAGCCTCCTTTTAAAGTGTCCAGTGGTGTCATTCTTACTTAATCATGACAGATTGATCTCCAGCCATGTCCTCATCAACACCCACACCTGTGTTAATGGAGCAATCACTGAAAAGAGGTTAGCTGGTCCTTTTAAGGCAGGGCTGCAATGATGTTGAAATGTGTTTTGGGGATAAAGTTTATTTTCTAGCCAAATATTGACTTTGCAAGTAATTGCTGTTAAGCTGATCACTCTTTATAACATTCTGGAGTATATGCAAATTGCCATTTGAAAAAGTGAAGCAGTAGACTTTGTAAAAATTAATATTTGTGTCATTCTCAAAACTTTTGGCCATGACTGTACAGCGTTTGTATGTTGTAGCTCACCTAGATATTGGATGACTACAGTACACAATCACTGGGACAGTTACCATCGTCCTGAGAACTTCCTTTAGAAGCAAATAATTCTTACTACGATTATCATCTGTCATGTTAGATTTCGAGGAAGATCAATCACAGTCTCTTTTAATGAATTTTACAAATATCATGCAAATATCTGCAACTGGAAATGAAAAGCCTTGTTATAAATTTCAGTGATGCTAATTAATTTTACCAAATTGTGTTAGAATCATAGGTCTCATTATACTCTGAATATAGGTAAAGCAATAACACACCAGACTATTGCATAATTTACATGGCAATAGAATACGCTATGGAAAACAGGTTTGTCTATGGGATTACTGTACAGCTAAAATAATCAGCCGCTCCTGTCCTCATTTACGCCTGGAACCGATGGACGTAAATGAGATTGTGACTCACTACGAGACTCGGTTTTCACAGATAATTTCTTTTGTATCTTGGGAACAAAAAACAGGCAGTATAACCGGTTTGGTATGTTTCTCAATGTAAACTATCCTGATTCCTGAGTAATAAAAATTAATCCTGTTCAGCAATTTATTTCAGCCTTTCCATTTATTATGTTTAATGCCATGTGAGTTTTTCAAAAACTATACTATTATTTTTACCGATACATTTCTTTAAACCGTTTTCTAGATTCCCTAACCTTTTATGCTTGCTATATCAGTTCTTTTATTGTACTACATATTGTGGGCACTGTGACATAAAGGAACTTTTTTGAACTCACATGTTATTAAATGCTCCTTAGGCCTGGTTTTGGCAAATACATGGAAAATCTCCTTTTTTTAGCTGAAAAAAAATAAGTCATTTTTCGTCCACATGATTTTCCAAATTCCTTTAAACTATGATGGGGGCGTGTTCTTCTTTCCTTTGAGTGCTGATGCCTGCTTATGATTGGTCAACATCATACAGGGAGAACAAGTACACACCCTCAACGGTCTGATAACACCTCATTGGACTTAAAAAATGTTAACTCATTAGGTGACAAAGACTTTGACAGCTAATATCTCCACAGCAGAGACAAAATAAAAAAAAATGTTTTTTTCCGCTCCGCAGGCATTATTACATCCTGTATCCAGTGCAACATGGAAAATTGATGAAAGGGCCTCTTTAACTGTGATAATGTCCACCTCTTGTGATAATGTTCTTAGTTACAAGGTCACTGGGATCAATGACTAGATTCTTAAGGTCATCAGACCAAATAGTCATACTGACTGATGGTCAGTACAGAGGCTATGGTCCATTAGACGATAAAAAGATCCTCAGCCCTCTGTCCTCTGTACTCTGTAGCTTTTAAAAAAGCAAGGAGACTCCGTGCTGTTATGTTGCAGCACTGGGATCCTGAATTCAAATCTGAAGCTTCTATGTCCTTACATTGTGGTATTGATAGTTATATTTTCACAACCATACGAATAGTTTATTTGATTTTCTATGAAATGAGTCATAGTGTTTGAGATTAAATAGGCAGACCTATAGGGGACAGGGACTGATATAAATGGTTACAATCTCCGCATAGCATTGTACAATATGCAGGTGCTATATAAAGAGAACATTCTAATAATATCAAAATATTTGAAATATGGAATCATTTATCTGGGACCAGATCTGGGGTTTATTTTCATACTTTATGACATTGAGAGAAGTCTTGGGAAGAAGGATATAATTTAAGTGGCGCTGGAGTAGCACGGTAGAACGTGGTAATTGTTAGATCAATTCACTTTAAAGGTGGAAGACGGCACCAGGAGACAACATGATCAGGTATTGAGCAGCATAACATTGTATAGAGGAATGGGCGAGATGGCAGTGCGCTGAGCAGGACGTAGAGCTGAAAATCAGTTTGAGATCTGTCAAATAGCTTTCTTCAATAAAGGTAATAATATTATACTGTATACTTTTCCTTGACAGCGCACCACCACATCAGCAATTTCTCTAGTTAGATAAGTCTAGCATAGAAGTTATATGCAAATCAGGCTTTAAGTGCATTTGGGGTATATCAATCCATTTGGAAGAAACAGTTCAAATGAATTGACACACCCTCTGTGCATTTCGTGCTTGATTTGCCTATGGATTCTGCAGTAAATATAGGACATTGTAATTTATATGTATTTATCCTGCTTGGGGTAAAACAACACACAACTTCCACATCACATACCACCTTTACTATGTAAATTCAGAGGGCTACCTAGTGGGAGCATATGGCTACTACCTCAAATGAGAGACACCTTGGACATCCTGCCGTTATAACAGCTTTCAGGCAAGAGTCTTATCTTATGTGTAATATATCATATATCATAGCTGAAGGGGGTAAGAGGCGGTGTGCATGGGTAATGAAGAACCCTCCCCTGAGCGGACCCAGGGAGGAGAATAATGTTCCACACTATCCCCAAGGATGAACTGTATATTATGAATGGATTATCTCCCTAATGTTGACTGTTGTGAATGAGCAGAGGCTCCCTCTGGTGGTTACAGATAGTACTGAACCTTCCAGAGAGGAATGGCAATCTGGGATCACGGATTGGACTGATATAAGGGAGGTTCCCTCCCATGATGGTTGCCGGTGATCAATTGTTCTGGTCTTAATTGTGGTTCCTGGTTCTTTTGGAAGTTTGCTGGTGTCTTGCCTGCATCTGCTGCTTTCAGATAAGATATTTTCTGCTTTTCTTTTTGTGCTTACTATTTGCATTGTTTTCTGCACATTTGTGGAGGACAGCCAAGTCCCCTCCTGGGGCCTGAGCTCCTCACAGTTTGTCTGTAGCCACTGTTGTTTTTTCATTTGCTTTTTCAGCGGCTGCAGCTTGGTTTTGTTCACACTGAGATCTGATTTAGTGGGTGGCGAGATTGTGTGATCTCAGTATTTTTGTAATCAGAATTGTTGGATTTTTGTAGGGTTTTCTGGGTTGCAGAAAGTAATCTCTCCTGTCCTTTCCTATTTAGTCAGCTTGTGGCCCCAGCGTTTGCTCAATCTGTTTTCTGCCTGTGTTTGTGTTTTCATCTTGTCTAACCACCATTATATGTTTGGGGTCTGCCTTTTCCTTTGGGGCTCTACTCCGGGCAGTTTACTTTCCTGTTTCTATCTTTAGGTGTAGCTAGCTCTCAGGCTGTGACGAGGTGTCTAGGATCAATGTAGGAACGCTCCACGGCTACCTCTAGTTGTGTGGTTAGTTCAGGTTTCTGCAACCCATTAGTTACCAACATCTCAGGTGTTCGGCTGCCCTGCTGTTGTTCCTGTCCTCCTCAGCTACCGTACATAACAGTTGACCCAATTTGGGGACCCAATATAATCGGACTCGTAAACCTTCTGTCTCATGTCCCTGGGAGCAGAAAAGTACTTTCTTACAGAGAACTGCTAAGTATAGAACTTTTCTGTTTTTACCTTTTATGTTATAACTGATTTTGAACGTATGTCTGTTATTTTACTATTTTTATCTACACATTAAGCACTGTGCCTTTTGTGCACTAAAGTTTAAAACTTTAATAGCCTTGCCTTGTTGCCCTAAAGATCCTAAGTGTCTCTGTAAGGACTAAGGCCCCGTTCACACATCCGTTATTTGTGTCCGTATGTGGTCCGTTTTTTAAGGACCGCAAATATGGACATACGCACACCCATTCTATTCAATGACAAATTTTTCACACAGATACAAAGCAATACAGATCGCGCTGTTCCCAGGTGCTGGGTGCTTCATGAAGCTCTCATCATTGCCACGTGGTCTCCCTGAGATCAGCTCGACCAGGCGACAGTGATGGGAGTTGTATTCAGCACCCGCTCTGTACATCGTGTATTCAATAAATATTTTTTTTTAAATGGCATGGGATCCTGCATAATTTTCATAAGCAGCAGAGGGAAACCGAGGGGCTCATGTTAATAAGCTAGGAAATGGACCAATATTCCAAAAGGTTTCCAGGCTATAAATAACAGCTCACAGCTGTTTGCTTAGCCTTTACTAGTTAGTTAACATGGGACCCTAGAAAAAATATGACGTAGGGTCCCCATAAAATTTCTAACTAGCAAAGGCTAAACAGACAGCTGTGAGCTGATATTAATAGCCATAATATTGGCCCCCCTCCCAGGCTAAGAACATCAGCCTTCAGCAGCCCCAGTAATGGCACATCCAAAAGATGCATGATATCTGGTGTTTAGCCTCCTCTCTTCCCACTTGACCATTGCAGTGGCATGTGGGGTCATAGCGTTGGGGTTGATGTCAGCTGTTTTTTGGCCGCTGACGTCAAGCCCAGGAGTTAGTAATGGAGAGCCATCTATAAGACACCACCATTACTAACCCCATAATCAAATGTAATAAAGACACAGAGTAAAGTTCTTTAATTGAAATAAACACTCCCACCCTCTTTTTTACATTTACTAATGTAAAATTAAAAATAATAAAACACCATATTCCTCCTCTGTGTGACGACAATCCGTTTGTCCCACGAAGAGCTAAACTCAGCTTTATCTGGATTGCGTGGCTGAGCAGTGGCATGATGCAACCGCTCAACCAAGAATCGAGGAGAAAATTGAGCTGAGAGTGAGAGCGTAACATCAGTGACCTGCAGTAACGTCATTGAGGTTACCACAGGTCATAGCCAGCTGTTCCCATGGTCAGTTCACAGTGTGAACTGGCTGATGAACTGTACTAACCTTCCTGTCATCAATGCTAACACCATGAGAAATTTCTCACAATGCTAGCGGTGACATCATAAAGGTTACCGGCTGTCACCACAGACTCGGACTGCGGATATCACCAGTACTGTTTATTCCGGTACCAAAATTACCAGGACGTGTGAAGATGTCCTTAGAGGTAGTTTGTGCATATGAATTGTGTTTGGCCTGTGGGCTGTGAGTACATAGAGTGTATGACATTTTGATTTACTGCCTTTTCGGTAAGTGGTGGCAGCATTGAGTGTCTGGTAGGGAGACCACTCTGTGTTCAATAAGTAGCCTGAGTGAGGGGTGAGTGTAAAGGCACTGTCACACTTAGCGATCGCACAAAGATTCATCAGAGATCAGCGATCTGTATAACGACCTCTGCGGTCGTTGGGAAAACCTAGTCCCACCTGCGACGCTGGTAAAGTAGTTCATAAAGGGTGTCACACTCAGCGATTCAGGCTCACCAGCGGGACACCAATGACCAAAAAACGGCCCAGAGCATTCATAAGCGATCAACGACATCTCAGCGGGGGCCACATCGCCGCTAAATGTCACACACAGCTGCGTCGCTAACGAGATCGCTACTGCGTCATAAAATCGGTGACTCTTTAGAGATCTCGTTAGCTATCTCGCTTAGTGTGATAGTACCTTAAGAGTGTGCTGTAAAGTGACTTGAACCCCTTATAGCTACACACTCCATGTCACAAAGTAGGCTGAGTGAAGACATGACTGTCATGCTTCTACTCTAGATTTCTCATGACTGGACATTTTGAAACGTTTACAAAAAATATGTCACTTTTATTGAATAATCAGCACCTACTGTATATAGCCATACAGCTACTTCAATATTTAATTCCCTTAGTAAATAAATTTAATTCTGCATAGACAGATTCAGTTCTGCTATATGAGTATGTGCATAAAAAGAATGTTCCCATTTCATAATTTCCAATTAAAATAACTGCAGAGCTATTGCACACATGAATACAATAAAAACCTTCAAAAATTAGGTAAACTATTTATACTTCAATTCACAAATCTGGTCTAAAATATAGTAAATATACAAAAACCTGTAAAAACGCTCATTGTTTTTAGCAGACCCTGGGAACAGATTAAATAATTCATCCCTAGTTTGGTGCTAAAAGCCATTAAAATCATCATTGGTTTGAAAATCAGGCCACATAAAACATGGTGTTAACTGTGCAACAATAAATTCTTCCCTGAGGGACATGAGCTGCCTCTTTTTGAGAATCTATACTTGGTATATTAAAAAAAAACAGTATAGAAAAATCAGTGACCATTTACATATAGTCTTGCAAGACAAGTGCCTCATATACAGGTATAAATGGCAGCGTCAATATCACAACAGGCTGGAGCAGCACAGGAATAGAAAAGTGATATATGTGCAAAGGCATAAAGCAAGGGCCTTTAGGGCCTGGTAGGGCCGTGCAGATCCCCGACGCGCGTTTCGCGTGTAGCTTCTTCGTGAGGGGGGTTCCTGCTATTTATACCTGTATATGAGGCACTTGTCTTGCAAGACTATATGTACCGTAAATGGTCACTGATGGTATTGGTGTAGTCTTCTTAAGACACTCCATCTGCTAGCACTAAGCACTCTATACTTGTTCATTTGTGCAATGTTATATATACGTTTAGGTGCATATCTAGTCGCTGTTAATATTTATGTAGTTTGTTGTGACACAAAATGGATATTATGGAGTCATTTTTATCTCCTTCGCGTTATGCGAGAGAATCTGATCACGCTATACTAACACTCTGATCAAACTATTATCAGAGTATGTTTAGAGTGTGCTTAGCATAATCGGACTGATTCTCTTGGATGAGAGAATCTACGGTCGTCTGCCCCTGCCCTTAGCATAACTCTACCCTCCGATAGACTGATAGCGCTGCTGTAGCCATGCTGTCAATGACCTAATGGAGGGCAGAGTTAGGGGCTCATGCACATGACTGAAAAAATCGGACGTGTGCTATCCATCATTTTGACAGGTAGCACTTGTCCCCATGTTATTCTATGTCTATGGGTCCGTGGAAAACATCGGACCACACTCGGATGACACTTGATTTTCAAAGACTGACAGAATAGGGGAAATGGAGAAAAAAAATTTAGTCTACACATCTGAGAAAATCAAATCACACTTTGATCAAACTCTAATCAAACTCTGATCAGAGTGTGATTAGCGTAATCTGATTTTCTCAGATGACTCTAGCCTTAGGGCCCTGTCTCACATAGCGACACACCAGCGATACCGACAACGATTAGGATCGCTGGTGTATCGCTACATGATCGCTGCTGAGCTGCCAAACAGGCAGCTCAGGCAGCAATCAGAGCAGCGACACTGCGGGTAATGTCGCCTAGTTACCTGCAGTGTACGTTGGTTACCAGCTCCCCTGCAGCAGCGCTCTGGTATCCAACGTACACATCGGGTTTCCAGGCACAGCCCCGCGCCTGGAAACCCGATGTGTACCTTGGTTACCAGCTGATCGCTGGTCTCCTGCCTGTCACACACAGCGATGCTGCTGGCCAGCGGGAGACCAGCGATCAAAAAAAGTCCAGGCATTTCTGACGCAACCAGCGATTCACAGCAGGGGCCTGATCACTGGTAGTGTCAGACATAGCGAGATCGCTGCTGAGATCGCTGTATAGCAGCGATCTCGCTATGTGAGACGGGGCCTTTAGGCTGAGAATGGAGCCGGGAGCCGAGAAAGTGGAAGTAGTTTGCCCCACCAACAGCACTTACAGACTTATTTGCATATCACTTCTACAGTGGACCTCTCTGCAACAGACCAGCGCAGTTGTTTATTAAAGGCACAGCTTCGCTTGTGTTCTTATAGCCTAAATACACATGTAATCAGTTTATGAGGGAAGAATGAGCTGAAAGATTCCCTTTAAATGTTAGAGGAGACATCCTGTGACCAAACTGCAGATGCAAATGGTTTCCATTCCATTGCCACTCAGGTATGCATTGCTCCACTTTGGACAGATGATGGCTGTCTTACAGTCTGTACCAGCAGGGAACAGAGCTAGCTCAGATCCCTGCTGTTAAAGGGGTTGCCCAATCCAATTGATAAGTCTGCAGTCCGTGTGTGACTGCTGACTTGGTGCTGCAGAGTTTCGCTGGTTTAGAGCCGGCATCGGAGGGTATGTATGAGTTATACATACAGTGCGTGCGCTGGGGGGATTCATAAGTCTGCAGTAACAAAAGCCAATATTCCTCTGTCCAATGTCTGTGTTCTTTTGCCCATATTAATATTTTCCTTTCATTTAAGCCAGTCTTAAATATGGCTTTTGTTTTGCCAATCTGTCCTGAAGGCCAGCATCCCCAAATCGCCTCTTCACTGTAGATGTTGACACTGGCGTTTAATGTGTACTGTTTAATGAAGCTGCCAGTTGAGGACCTGTGAGGCGTCAATTTTTCAAACTAAAGACTCTAATGTACTTGTCTTGTTGCTCAGTTGTGCAGCGGGGCCTCCCACTTGTCTTTCTTCTCTGGTTAGAGCTTGTTTGTGCACTCCTCTAAAGGGAGTACTACACACCATTGTATGAATTCTTCAGTTTCTTGGTAATTTTTCGCATGGAATAGCCTTCATTTCTAAGAACAAGAATAGACTGTCGAGTTTCACAAGAAAGTTCTTTTTTTTTGGCCATTTTGAGAGTTTAATGGAACCAACAAATGTAATGCTCCAGATTCTCAACAAGCTCAAAGGAAGGTCAGGTTTATAGCTTCTCTAATCAACCAAACGGTTTTCAGCTGTGTTAACATACTTGCACAAGGGTTTTAAAGGGTATTTTAACCATCTATTAGCCTTCTTACACAGTTAGCGAACACAAAATACCATAAGTACACTGGAGTGATGGTTGTTGGAAATGGGCCTCTATACACCTATGAAGATATTGCATTACAAACTAGACGTTTGCCGCTAGAATAGTCATTTACCACATTAACAATGTATAGAGTGTATTTCTGAATCATTTAATGTTAGCTTCATTGGAAAAAAAATGCTTTTCTTTCAAAAATAAGGAAATTTCTAAGTGACCCTAAACTTTTGACCGGTAGTGTAAGTTAAGGCAAACAATGGCAGCATAAACAAAGTCAGGTAAATGTTACCAATTAAATAATTTAAAAAAAGCTATATGTTCGGTATAGCCTTAGCCATACTGATCTGGAGAATCACATTACCAGGTTATTTTTAATGAATGCTATAAAACCAAAGCCTGATAAATAATAGTGGAATTGTGTTTTATTATTTTATTATTATTTATTTAATATTTTTATTATTTCATTATTTTATTTATTATTTTACAATTTTCCCCCACTGGGAATTTTTTTCTGTTTTATGAGTACATTATAGAATCATAGAATCATAGAATGGTAGAGTTGGAAGGGACCTCCTGGATCATCTGGTCCAACTCCCTGCTCAAAGCAGGATTCACTAAATCATCCTAGACAGATGGCTGTCCAGCCTCTGTTTTAAGACTTCCATTGAAGGAGAACTCACCACTTCTTGTGGCAGTCAGTTCCACTCATTGATCACCCTAACTGTCAAAAAGTTTTTTTCAAATATTTAATCTGTGTCTCCTCCCATTCAGTTTCATCCCATTGCTTATATTCTTTCCTTGTGCAAATGAGAATAAAGATGATCCTTCTACAATGTGACAGCCCTTGAGATATTTGTAGACAGCTATTAAGTCTCCTCTCAGTCTTCTTTTTTGCAAGCTTAACATTCCCAAATCCTGTAACCGTTCATCATATAACATGGTTTGCAGACCGGTCACCATTCTGGTGGCTCTTCTCTGAACTTGCTCCAGTTTGTTGATGTCTTTTTTAAAATGTGATGCCCAAAACTGGACACAGTATTCCAGATGAGGTCTGACCAAAGAGGAGTAGAGGGCAATAATGACTTCATGTGATCTAGACTGTATGCTTCTGTTAATACATCCAGAATTGTATTTGCCTGTTTTGCTGCTGCATCACACTGTTGACTCATGTTCAGTCTCTGATCAATTAGTATACCCAAGTCTTTTTCACATGTGCTGTTGTTTAGCCCTATTCCTCCCATTCTGTTTATTCTTTTTTCATTGTTATTGCCCAGATGTAGTACTTTGCATTTTTCCCTGTTAAAAACCATTCT
Organism: Oophaga sylvatica; assembly: GCA_033576555.1. NCBI lineage: Eukaryota > Metazoa > Chordata > Amphibia > Anura > Dendrobatidae > Oophaga > Oophaga sylvatica. The sequence continues at coordinate 496,822,602 of JARQOD010000005.1, forward strand.
GTTAGTTGCTGCCCACTGCTCCAGTTTATGTATATCTTTTTGAATCCTCTCTCTCTCTTCTCTAGTATTAGCTACCCCTCCTAGCTTTGTGTCATCAGCAAATTTAATCAGTTTACCCTCAATTCCTTCATCTAAATCATTGATAAAGATGTTGTACAATACAGGGCCCAGGACACAGCCCAGTGATTCTGTCATAGAAGGAAATTAAGTTAGTCTGACATGACTTATTAGTTATAAACCCATGCTGACTTTGGTTAATCACTTCATTCATATCCAGGTACTTGCATACATGTTGTTTAATAATTTGTTCAAAGATCTTTCCTGGTATAGAAGTCAGACTCAACGGCCTGTAGTTCCCTGGGTCCACCTTCTTTCTCTTTTTGAAGATAGGAACATTTGCTCTTCTCCAGTCTTCTGGGACTTCTCCTGTTCTCCAAGAATTTTCAAAGATTATGGAGTGTGGTTCAAAAATTTCTTCTGCTATCTCCTTCAGTACCCTGGGGTGTAATTCATCTGGACCTGGAGATTTGAATTCATTTAGGTTAGCTAAGTGTTTCCTCACTGTCTTTCTGTTTATAGATATCCTGGATTCTTCTATTCCTTTAATAGGACAGTGAAGATTAGTTGATGTTACATTTCCTTTCTGAGAGAAAACAGATGCAAAATAGAAAAATATTTAGAACTGAGAGTCCTCAGTGGTTGATACCTTTTAATGGCTAACTGAAAAGATGGTAACAAATTGCAAGCTTTCGAGACTACTCAGGTCTCTTCATCAGGCTAGACTAATACAAAATCTGAAGAATCACATATTTATACACAACACAGCACAGAAACAATGCAATAGGTAAGACAAGTGATGTGAAGCAGAACTGTCATTATGGGAGATAGAGATGAACATAAATATTGGAACAGTTCATAGATAAGGAGTGTGAAAGTTTTATTGTCCTCTGATTGGGGTCTGGTTCTGTGCTGTGTGATGCCCCCAGAAGGTCTGAAGACCAAATTCCTTAATTGATGTAAAAAGACATAAATCCATGCGATGCAAAATAGGAATTTAAAAGTTTGGCCTTCTCAACATCCTTTCTTACCATTTCATTTCATCATTTTCATTCTGTAAAAAATCCTATAGCATCTTTGACTTTTCTTTTACTTTTGACATATCCCCAAAATCCTTTTTTATTGCTTTTGACATCTCTTGCAAGCCTTAATTCATTGTCAGCTTTAGATAATCTGATTCGTGCCCTGCAGGTTCTGCAGATGGCATTATATTCTTCCTTAGATATGCCTCCCTCTTTCCATTTGATGAACATTTCATTCTTCCTTTTTAGCATGTGTTTAAGTTCTGTGTTCATCCATCCTGGTTTCCTTAAATGCTTCCTATTCTCCCCTCTTTTCGGAATTGTTAATGATTGCGCTTTGAGAATCTCTTTTTTCAAGATTTCCCATCTTTCCTGGACATTTTTGTCCCTAAAATTATTATTATTTGGTAGAATGAATGTGTTAATCAAAATTACAATTCTTCCCACTCAATAAAAAAGCCTTATACTGCTATCTCACCAGAAAAATAAAAAAACTGATGTCTCATGATAAAGGGGTGGGGGATAAAGTAAATCACAAAAACTAAAAATCTGCAGGTCTGGAAGAGTTAAAAAGGCACCTAACAACTGATTTCCTGCATGATTGCAGCCAGGTATATATTTTTTTTTAACTGTTCCAACATTTCAGAGAAAGTAATAATAGAAGTTCCAACTGGGCTAAAAAGCTTTGTGGTTCTTTTCCTCAGACCTGTTTGGCTTCTTGTGTTGGTTTCATCCGAGAGTTTACTATATCTTACTCACTGCTGCCAATATTCCTTCTTCGTTGATAAATGATTATGTTTATATAGTTATGCTGAAGAATAAAACAAACTAAATTCGGGGCGGTGAGGATCTGTCCAGATGGAGTGTTATTAGGGTTTTCAAAGATGATTTAAATCCGTTTTGCTATGATTTAGGAAAATGTAAAAGGATATTTGGAATGCAACAAATACCAGTAGTTATCGTCTAATCACAGTATAGGTGATGACTTTTAGATGATTGGGGTCTGTCCACTGGGACCCTCACCAATCACTGGGAAGGTGGCATTTTTATGTCCGTTACAATGGAGCAGCATTATACAAGCTGGAACGCCGCTCCGTTGATTCCCCGGAAGTCATATACAGCTCTCCGGCAGAGATGAGAGAACCCAAACTTAAAAATTTGAGTGCATTTGAGAAAAAATATTTGAATCAGATCTGACAAAATATTCTGTGTACCAGCGAGTTGGCAAATTTGCGAACAGTCCTAACCTTTCACACTTGGAATCTCCAAAAGAAGATTTTGAGCTCTGTAAAATCGCAAAAAAAATGTAATTTGCTAATGATATAATTTGATTAGATATGGTAAGATATGAGCTAATTCGAGCTTAAAAGTTTGGTGTTTGTATCAGACAGTTAGTGGCGGTGCTAAACACCGAACATGGACTTTCCCGAACCTGAACTTAAAAGTTTAATGTTTGTACCAGACAGTTAGTGTCCAGTGCTAATTGCTGAAAATGGACTTCTCCCGGAGGTCAGTTGCACTGTTTTGAGTTCTTAGAGAAGGAGAGAGAGAGAACATTTTGCAGCTCAAAAGTTTGGGTTCTGGTTCAAGTTCGGGTACAGTTCTGGTACCTGAACTGAACTTCCACGGGTGCGCTCATCCCTACTTTTCGGCAGTCTTTTACATAATGAATTGCTCAGTGGTCAAGAATGCGCCCTGCTGCTACATTGTGTTGGGCATAAATGTCCCCCATTCTGGCAATCAGTGACGGTGTCAGCGGTAGGACCCACACTAATCTAAAAGTTATCAACTAACCATAGGATAGGTGATAACTTGCTCATCTGGAATACACCTTTAAGGCAAAAAAACAGTAGCTGAACATCGGACGGTACTCAGATGTCATCTGGGTCAAGTCCATTATTTCCCACACATTCATTGACTTGCATGACCGAAAAATCAGACACGTACGCAACCTCATAGCATAACATTGTTCCGAGTACAATCCGATGTTCTCTCGGGTCGCATTCTGACCGAAGATACGCAGGTGTGAGCAAGCTCTAAATGTGAGTAATCATTGAAAAAATTTACAAAATTTCAGAGTAAAGAACATAATACTTTTTAGCTTCTAACATGTGATTCATAATGCGGGATTGAAACTGTATTGTCCAGAGCATTCTTAATACACAATGGGCCTCTTTTATTAAACTCTCCAAAGCTGACCAATTTTGGGCCTTCCGGACAAAGCATTTTTGTTTTTTTTCATTTTTTCACTGTCTCATTCAAAGAGCAATAACATTTTTATTTTTCCTTTCACATAACCATATGAGGGAATGTTTTATTGAATGATGGGTGGTCACATCTTGGGGAACACATAATTTGTTAATTCATTTTTATTAACAGTTTATGGGAAGAAATAGAAAAACATATCTTCTACAATTGTCTTTTTATGTTTTAACCCCTTCACGACCTATGAGGTATATATACGTCATAGGTCATATTCCGGCATTTGATGCGGGCTCTGACAAAGAGCCCACATCTTTTCTGGCACATGACAGCTAATCTGATCAGCTGTGATTTGCCCCTAACAGCCGCAGGTGGAATCGTGACCCACCCGCGGCTATTAACATGTTAAATGCTGCTGTCAATCTCTGACAGCAGCATTTAATACGATCACACCGGAAACACATCACAAACATCACCCATCGGCACCCCTATCACATCATCGCGGGGCGCCGATGGGTTAGCATGACAGCAGTGGGTCTGCATAAGACCCCCATGCTTGTCATTACAGGTCTTCTATGAGCACCGCCCATTTTCCGGAGTTCATAGCAGATGATCATTGCTGCTACACATAGCAGAGCTGAAGCCCTGCTATGTGTAGCAGAATCAATCAGATGGTCACAGCTTCAAGTCTCCTAAGAAGACTATTGAAACAAGTAAAAAGTAAAAAAAAGTTCTTTCAATCATGTTGTGTGGGTGCCGATAAGCGGAGGGAGCAGTTTCTGTCTAAGTCTTTGCATTTGCGATCAGTGTGACTGTGACATGTAAAGAGTTAGCCAGGAGCAATCACTTCTGCCATCTTGGCTGTAGCAATGGGAGCCCAGCTGTGTAAAACAGCCAGCTCTCACTGCAGGTGGTGCTCTTTCCCACCACCATATACTGTACATAAAAAATATTTCTCCATGATGTACATTGACAGCGAGGTGCGTGAAGGTAAACTGTTGAAAGAAAAACTGTCATTGTGTAACAAGGGTGTCAACGTCCCCCTGGAAGACTTGGCGTTAGACGGTCATGTCGGATAATGAATCACATGTCTTCTTTAGAGCTGGTGTGATTGTGTCCCATATTAAATAGTTTCTTCAGGTGCTGACACTTTCTACACTGGTCAGAAACATGCAGCTCCATTTCAGCTGCTTCTGATCTGGTCATTACCTTTTACTACATAAATTGATTAGACCTTCTTGTTCCTGCTGATGAAAGATTCATCTTCCTGTGCTATGTGCTAAAGTTAAGTAGTTGGAGTAGAGTTGTTGTAGTAGTGTTCTGTGGTTTGCTGTAGTACGTGTGTGTTTATCTCCTGGTTCCTGTTCCCATTTAGTTTATTCCTCCCTGTCCCTATCCTCCTCCCTATTGTTGGTTAGTGCTTTTGTATGATAGAGGTTTTCTGTTATCCCTGTTTTGTCTTTGTGTCTCGTTTACATTACATTTCTGTCCCATGCCTCATGGGGGAGGGGATAGATCAGGGTTTAACAGAAGCACAGCAAGGTCGGAGACTCAGGCCTCTCTAACTTCAAGAGTACCCCTGGAAAGGGATAGTTAGGGTCCCACTTCCAGGGACAGTTTGAGGCCCCACTTTCTTACTGAAGACTGTCACAGTATGACTCATTGTTGACCATAGCAACCAGTCACAACTCAGCTTTCATTTCTGAAACTGCCCTAGTAAAATGAAAGCTGCAATGTAATTGGTTGATAACAAAGACAGATTTTCTTTTAGACAGTTTGGATAGTTCTCCCTCAATAGTTTGACATCATTTTAGCACAACAACTAGGATATCCTAACTTGTTTGCATTGTTTTTAGTCAGAATTTTTATAAGTATTGTTTTAAATTATATATACCAAAATGACAGCAATGCAATCATATCACGTCTTCCCATTATATTACAGGTTAAAAAACCAAACCTATAGATTTATAATGATTTTTTTTTTTAAATCGTCCCGCAGTTGGCACCTAATAAATATCAGTGCCTCATATGTAAACATTACCATTGTGAATGTCTAGAGGAGCTAGGCATCGTCAGGAGGTGTAATATTGCTTTTACTGAAGAAATCAAAGGCGCATGAGATGGATGATGGTGCACAGATCATGCTTAATATTTTTCACATTATACAGATACTCCTGGAGGCCTCGCTTCTGATGAATGAAAACCGATGCTGCATACATTTGAATTTTGATCATGATTCTGATTAAATGTACTCCAGCATCGCATGATCCTGACCCTGCCACACACGTCACAGTCGGAGAATCATTAAAACATTCACTATATTTTTAGGAAGCATTATTAACCCTAACAGTCATATTTTTTATCAGAGACTCACAAGGTCTAAATAGAAGTCAAAACTGAGGAAACGCAGTACATTCACGAGCATAACATTTCTAAATATGGTTTATCAGAAGGAAATCCTTACTTTGTGCCAGGTTTATCAGGATCACCTGGATCTCTTAATAAGCAATGACCTTTGCCATAACATATGACATTTAATGTGGTTGTTTCTCCCACATCCAGTACATGTTCACTTTTGTAAAGCAGATCTATAACCAGATTTCACATTAGAAACTATGAACATTCTTAAATTCATCTCAGACCTGATGGAACTGGTGTATCTACATTGAAAATCCATGTCAGAATGTCAGTATAATGCAGATATTAAAATGAGCATTTTATAAATCCAGCAAAAAGTGTGAGAAAGCTCATAAGTATATTCAGTCTCAGCCCACCCAACCTGATGAACAACTGCAGCTTGACGTGAGCATTGTGAGATCTCAGCAGCAGGAGGAGGGACGCTGAGGACCTGTCAATCAGGCTAGATGGGTTGAGGTTGAGTTACATTTTATAACGCTATATATTGACATTTTCAAAATACAGCATTCGTATTAGGGCTAAGAGATCTATTTAGTTATGTATGCAGTTTTAATTCTGAAATTTAGAGACTGATCCATTTTATAGGAAACTATAGGATTACATCACAAAGATCTATCCTGTGCTCCTTATTGATGTATTGATGATCAGACGGATCAGACTTCATACTACTCTGATTAAACGATATTATGAACAAGATGCAGGAAGGGTCAAAACATTTATATTTTCTGTCGCATGACTCCCTGCACCCTAAGTGTGTCTATTTGCACGTCTACAAATGAACCTTCAACTACGTTTTAATAACAGAGTGTGCGGTGATTTTCTCTACATTTACACTACGTATTGATTAGGCAAAGCCATATATTTTTAGGAAGAATAATATAGTAAATTTACCTGCAGATAAGAGATGGCAGTAGGTTATGCCTATATAAATACAGTGCTCAAAAAATAAAGGGGAACACTTAAACAACACAATGTAACTCCAATTCAATCACACTTCTGTGAAATCAACCTGTCCAGTAATGAAGCAACTCCGATTGTGAATCAATTTCTTCTGCTGTTGTGCAAATGGAACAGACAACAGGTAGAAATGATCGGCAATTAGCAAGACATCCACTGTAAAGGAGTGGTTCTGCAGGTGGTGACCACAGACCATTTCTCTGTTCTCATCCTTTTTGGCTGTTGTTTTGGTCACTTTTGCATTATGTCATTGCACTCACACCTGAGGTACAGTAGCATGAGGCGTTGTCTATAGTACAACACACAGAAGTTGCTCAGGTACCCCAGCTCATTCAGGATGGCACGTCAATGCGAGCTGTGGCAAGAAGGGGAGCTTTATCTGTCAGCATGGAGCAGATACCAAGAGACAGGTTGGTACAACAGGAGACATGGAGAGGGCTGTAGGAGGGCAACAACCCAGCAGCAGGACCGCTATCTCCTCCTTTGTGCAAGGAGGAACAGGAGGAGCAGCGCCAGAGCCCTGCAAAATGACATCCAGCAGGCCACTAACAACCATGTGTCTGAGGACTCTCAAATCTTAATTTTCAGTTAGCCATTAAAAGGTATCAACCAAATGAGGACTCTCAAATTGTAATATTTTTCGATGTACTGGCTAACACGATACATAGATATATGTTTTTCCTGTATAAAAATAAAATACAAATTAAAAAAAAATTATCCAGGCTAGCGAAAAGACTCACTATAATTCAAGAGTAGACATATTTTATTTCAAGATGACAGAAATAAAAGAGAAAAAAGTTGAAAGTTATAGAGATCCTATCATTTTGGTAACGCTATTAATCTGCAGGCGAATAACATTGGAAAAGAGCCCAACGAAAGTGCCATAACAAAATAAATACGATGTATTATACTAATCACCGAATGGAGACATGACAGTATGTGTTTTCTTGTGACCTTCTTGGCATAAGTGGTAAAGATTAACTAATATCATCCAAATCTTCTGATCAATAGATAAGAATGGAAATAGTAACAGTCTACTCACTTAACCTGATTACCAAGTGTGATTGGCAACATATTTCAAGCTTTTTTCTCCTTCAGGTATCCTCTTGAAACAATACTTATGTCGCCTAGTCTCCCACCTTCAAAGTACCTACAATTAGTAATACAAACTTACACAGTAAAGTGGAAATAACCTTTCAAAGTAAAATTGTTGGATTAGATTCCTACGCAGCCTAAAGACGTCAATTCAGTAATGAAGAGTAGCGTTGATTATGTAGATGTTATTACAAGACTGTCGAACCAAACAATGCACAATGTCAATGTGATTCTACTCAGTTGCATTTGTAGGCATACAACATGTCAACAGTTCAAGAACAGAAGATGTGTTATTCTTTAAAATAGACATACCGTATTACGGTATATAATTATATGGCGACATTCTGAAAATGGAGTAGACTGACTTGTATATTGGATGGTTAAGGCTGGAACTAAATTTGATCAAATCATCATCATTGTTACCTTTTAGGGAAAAAGTCAATCATTGCAAAAAAAAAAAAACCTCAAAAGCGTCTCAAATTTTGTATTGGCGGCATCATTGCCAACAATCTTTGTTTTTCCCATAGTTTCGTAAAGAGAGGTAGTAATGTCGTCATTTTAGCCTGACTTCTGAGTGATCAGAGGTCTATGCATCTAAACAGTGCACAGAAACAATATGTCATTCTGGCAGCAGACAGATATCTTGAAGATTTGTACAGCAAAAGGAGTGTTTTCCAACATTTGTAGAAAATTGTCCATGAGGGAGGAATGGAACTAAATAAGGAAGTCATTTACATTCACCCCTTTAAAGGGAATCTGTCAGTAGGATTGTCCCTCCTAAGCCGTCTATATGGGCATGTAGGTTATAGCAAACTAAATAAAATGATACCTTGATATGTGCGATCCGATGTCTTATTCCAAAGAAATCCATATTTTTCTTATTTGTAAATGAGCTGTTCCAGGCTATGTGCCAGACATAGATCTGGAAGATAACTCTGCCTCCAGAGCTTATTTTTCATGAAGGGGGAGTTACCAGTGTGGTGTGTAATGGTTACCAGTGTTACCAGTGTAATGTGTAATGGCCGCTGTCTGCTCTCCTGATCTCCCTGCAGAGCTATGTGTGATTATACCTGACACATCTGTAGGTTCCTCTCAGCTTCAGGTTCCAGCTCCCAGGCAGACAGGGTCACACTGGTAATGCCTCCTTTCATTTACAGTAATCTCTGGAGGCAGATTCACCTGCAGATCTATGTCAGGTCCATAGATTTTAACAGCTCATTCATCTATAAGAAAAACATGGATTTCTCTGGAATAAGACATCAGATAACAGTAATCAAGGTATCATTTTAATCAGCTGCCTATGACCTACCTGTCCATATAGACAGTTTAGGATGGATAATCCCACTGATATATTCCCTTTAATAACATATGAGGAAGAAATGGTGTAAAATAAGGAATTGACTTATACTCACCCAATTTTTCTCCCATTGCTTTGATGGCATTTTATGTATAAGGATTCTTTTTTAATAAAATCAGAAAAATAAAATCCCAGAGGTATAAAGATATACAAACTTAGATGTCCATAGTGGAAAATAAATTAATATGGCTACAATACACATGCAATACATGGTAAAGAATAATGCACAGCATCCCATTATCGTGTATCATCAGGCCACGTGTGATTTGTTTTAAATCTATTGAAAAGTATAAAGCAAAAAATTCTAATTAAGTTAAAAACATGGGAAATTTGCAATTTAATGATCACATTATGGTGTTTTCTGTCTATATCTACACCACAGAAATTCCTAAAACATAATTGCATCTGTACAGATGTTCATATATTATTACTGTATTATTAGATGTGCATATATTATTAGTGTACATGGGTTTCACACTGGCAGACAAGAAAAAATGTACACAAATTGTAATTTCCACGACATACTTCACTTTTTTTTTCTTTTTTTTCCTGTGTATCGTTCCTATCTCCAGTTTGACAATTTTTAAATATGTACACGTTTTTTCAAGAACTGTAATGAATGCATACATGCAGTTCATGTCTAGTAAATATTTAATGCCTCTTCTAAACGGAATTTACGTTAAGACATGCGTCAGTTTATGTGTAGATGTAGGGAATGCAGATTAAAGGCAATATCGCATGGTTGTAATAGAGAAACACATGTGAGTTATGCCACCAACACCTAGTAACAACAATTGCATAAACCATACCAGACATGTAGACATTCACACACCACCACACAACATACACACCATACACACCATACACACACCACACACACACCAACCACGCACAGCATACACACCATACACACAGATACAAACACATACGCACCCACCAAACCACACAAACAACATAGCACACACATATGCACAGACACATGCTCACCCCACACAAACACATACCCAAATGCCACACACAAACACTTCACACAGAACACACCACACATAGATACATCAACACACACAACACATCACACACACATTACACACATATAGCCCACACTACACCAAAAGCTTCCATAATAATCTAAGTTTGGTTTAATGGAACTATATGGGAATATTAAATCGTGATACATATCACCAGTACTCCATCAAATATATAATGTGTAACGTCCATGGCGGATGCTCCGCATGGTTCCACTCCTCCCTCCATGCGGGACGCCGGCATACTCATTCCCCCCAGCCACAGCAGTGTCCTCGCACTCCTTCGCTCCCTGTGCAAGCCTACTGCGTGCACTCCCTTTTGAGGCATCTTGTATATAAGGCACCCTCCCCAATAGAGGGTGCCTGAGCAACCTCTATAGTTAGTTTGTTAGTGTTGTTGGTTATGCAACTGTATATTGCTAGGTCCCGGGTCCGTAGTCCATTAGAGTTATTGCCTGTCCTGTACTGTCCCTGTAGTTCTGTCTAGTTTATACATTAACCTGAAGCCTCGTCGGCGGTACCTGAACGCTGTTGCTGCATCAGCAATACCTGAACCCTGCGGCCACGTCGGTGGTACCTGTACTCTGAAGCTGCATCTGCGGTATCTGAACCCAACATCAGCGGCACCTGAACCATTTCCCGAGACCTGTGTGTCCGCACCTGTTTCATATGGCCGTCCTTTCTGATTTGCAGAGCTGCACAGTCTGTTCCTGTCTCAAGTGGCCGTCCTGCCCAGTCTAAGACTTCCTATCAGAATTAATGCCTCTGACAATAGGGGTCAGTTGCTACTGCCGGACGCTGCCCTGGACTGGCATCTACCTGCCACACAAGCCTGATCTTAACAGTAGAGGCTCCAATGAACACCAACGTAGCTGCTTAGTTACTCCCTTCTAGGGTAAGTCCAGTGGATCCATGAACCACGTGCGCGCACCTGCGGACATGACATAATGTGATGAGCTTTTAGGTCCTTTCATAACTTTGGCTTCTCTACAATTGGTCTCCTTGCATCTCCTCAGTCTTCTTAAATCTCTATCAATGCCACTGAAAGGACTTTCCACTTTTGAAGAGAATCAAATCATCAGTGGCACATTAAAGCTAATATTGGAAAGAAAATATACAAACATTTCATTTGGCTTACAAGGATTTATGTTGTGAAAAACATATTACATTATGGATTTTTTCAATTACTAGAGTGCTTATAGGTCTTAATGGGGTTTCTTCTGTATAGCAAAGATTGTGTGATCATAAACTGCATGCAAACAAAACTATATAGATATTAATGTGCACAGTAAATATAGCTGTATAAAAGAAGTGAGATTCTTAAACAGAAAATATCTACAGATAAAGATGTATAGTCATAACATCATAGGATCCAGGGGACATATCCCTTTTGGACGAGTGTATATAAATAGAGATGAGGGAGCACTAAAATGTTTGTTACTCAAACTGAGCAATTCCTAATGCTCGAATGCTCATTTTGAGTAATGAGTATTATGGGATTCAATGGGAAATCCAAGCATTTTTCAGGCAGACTCTAAAAAGAGGTCTGGGGGCAGTGAAAATGTGGAAATGGATAGAAAAAGTGCTGAATGGAAGGAGAACAGGATTCGGAAGACCGTTGAATTATTAAACTGTATGGATGACTAATGAATCCAGAAATATACTTGAAACGTAAATATTTTGAAAGTATAGTTTATGTACTTCAACACTCAAGGCTTTGCAGAAAGTGCAAAGTCAGGAAAAAAATATAAGGAAGGTCATCCATAGACCCCTGAAAGGCAATAATTAGCGGGCCTCATTCAAATATTTTTAAAGTGTAGTTGCTGTACTCTTACACTCATAAAGACTTTGCACAAAGTGAAAAGCCAGTAAAGAATTATAAGGAGGCTAATACAGTAATCTTCTTCAGATGTCCACTTCTTTTCCTTCCTTAGGATGCTGGGGGAACTTCCTCCACCTGATTCCTGAAGCCCGATTCCCAGGTGCCTGGGCTGTGAGTGACATGACTTCTGGTAGTACTGGAGCCCTCAACATATAGAAGTGGGCAACAGCCCACTGTGTCATTTGCACCATTGGTTGCTCCGGCACAAGAGGTGGGAACCCCAAGGACAGTATGCTATTTCGGGAGTGGTAGTAGCCATATCTCGAGCTGCCTCAAGGAGCCTCTCGCAGGCCCGTTTATTCATTTGCTCCCTTCCCTTTTGATCACACCTACTGCATACCAGTGATGTTGCCCCTCTATTTTGAGGAACGTGACCCTGGTTCCAGCCAGCTCTTGAATGAATTCCTTGGAGAGTGTAGTTTGTAAAATGATTTCACATTTAGGGAGTTTGTTGTTCTGGCACCTCAGGGGCTCTGCCAATAAGACATGGCACCCTCAAACCATTCCAGCAAAATCTGAACTCCAATATGGTGCTTCTTCCTTTCTGAGCTTTGTACTGTGCCTCAAAAGTAGTTTATTTTTTTATTTTCACAGTTCAATGTTATAAACTTCTGTGAAGCTAAGATGCTCCCCACTCCTCTAGTAAATTACATGAGGGGTCTAGTTTCCAAAATGCTAAATGGCATCACAAAATTTTTGTGGAGAAAATGTGATTTTATTATTTTCACGGCTCAATGTTATAAACTTCTGTGAAGCACCTAGGGATTCAATGTGCTCACCACACATCTAAATACATTCCTTGAGGGGTCTAGTTTCCAAACTTGGGTCACTTGAAAGGAGTTTCCACAGTTTAGGCACATGAGGCGCTCTCTAAATGGGACATGACTAGTGATGAGCAAACTTGTTCAAAAAACAACTGCCAAACATAAAAGCTGCATGAATATGGCACATTCGGATTCGTGATCAGAAACACGAGCACAATTTTATAAAACCTGAAAAAATCGGAAACATTTGGTAAAAAGTGGGGTAAAAATATTTGCGTTACTACTAATGTATTTTCAGCACGTTGGCTACAATAATGGTGGTGTATGTTGAGTGTGGGGCACGTGTTTGACGAGGGTAGGGGATTTGCAGAGTTCAGAGGAGTGGTGTGCTTGTAACCTGTAATTTTTTTTTTATTCTAACTTTATGTATGCATGTTGCAGATAGCCAATCAGGGCACAGGAAACATCCACAATGTCCTGACACAACGGCTTGTGTGATTGGCTGCTGAAATCACATGCCCCTCTCCATACAAAGAGCGGACATCTTGTTTTAGTGCCATTTTGACACTGTAACAGCGCAGAGAGGCTGCTCCTGATGCTGGGACTGTTTGCTGCTAGGTTTTAAGTAATTAGCTAGGCGGTTGTTCATTAGTCTAGATGGCTTAGCAGCTAGTGTCATGTGTGGCTGTGAAATTGACTTTCAATAGATTTTTTTGTGTGTGTCATTACTGAGGTCCACAGACCAACACAGCAGGGCACATTTCACACAAGTGTGTTGTGCACTGCTTCTATTGTGCTCCATGCACGAGTAGACCATTCTAAATCGTATTTTTTCACTTGCTAAATGTGAAACATCCTGCCATATCCCACCTTGTCATTTAGTAGTGTGGTGACATTGATCTGTGATTTGAGCTGTTGTGCATGAAAAAAAAAAATGTTTCGGCAGTTGCTACTGTGATTCACCATGCCTTATCTCACCTTGTTATTTACTGGCGGTGAAATTCCACTGTCTGCAGCAGCATAGCTCATGCAGATAAAAAAAAAATTTGTTGCTAAACGTGATACAGCCTGCCATATCCCAGGTTGCAATTTTGTGGCGGTGAAATGAAGCTGTCTGCAGAGCTCATGCACATTAAAAAATAGAAAATTTCTGTTGCTAACCGCGATACAGCCTACCATTTCCCACAATACAATTTAATGTAATTTTGTGGCGGTAAAATTGTTGTGTGTGCAGAGCTATTGTACATGAAAAAAAAATTGTTTTTGTTTTACCAACATGATACAGCAGAATAAATCCGATTTTAAAATTGTTTGGAGAAGATCTTCAATGTTACACAGGCCTCACCCACGGTAAAAACAGTTTATTCAGTTACTAACATTGTACAGTAGGGGAGATCTCATTTTGAAATTGATTATAGCATCTACTGTATGTTATACAGGCCTCATCCACAGGCCCAAAAACAATTTCTTTGGTTGCTAACGTCATACATAGAGTTGAGCGATACTTTCCGATATCCAAAAGTATCGGAATCGGAATGGTATCGCCGATACCCATAAAATATCGCGATACCCGATACCGATACCGGAAATCCAATGTAAGTCTATGGGAACAAAATATCGGAATTAAAAAAAACACATTCTTGCCTTGTTGGTTAATTGTACATGAAGGAAAACAACAAAGAGTAATGTAGAATGTATTGGGGAAGGTTGAGGAGACATTAAAGGCATAGATGTTTAACCCAATCAAATGGAATAGCATAAATTTTTTTTTTTTTAAAGATGTTCGGATTGACGAAGAAATTGACAATGTTGTTAACGTTTTTTCTATTTTGGCAAATATGTATATTTCACAACTTCCATGCTCTTCACCTTTTAACTTTTGACACACTTTCTCCTTCATAATCTTCAGCAGCATCATCTTTTTCATCAAATTATTCTTCATCTTCACCTTCTTTATCTTCTTCTTAAACTTCTTGCTATTCATCTTTTTGTTAACATTACTCATATTCTTCTTATTAAACTATTATTCTTCTTCATATTGTACTTCATCTTCTTCATCATATTCTTATTTGTGACAGAGATTCCTGTACTTGTAATCTGTAAAAGTATGAATTTTTCATCCTTCCGTTCTTGCTGTCACAAAAGATTTAAATTACAACAGTATTTGTCCGTGTTCAGTTTAGCCTGCAGCAGCAGGCATTTTCCAGGGGCACCACGAGGAGGAACGACTCACCCCCATACACTCTTAGTCTTCTTCTGCTTATAATTTAGAGCATATATTTTGCTCTTCATTTTGGTCTTATACTTCATGTTCTTCTGCTTTTTGATCTTCTACTTATTGTTCTTCTGTCTCTTTTTCTGTATCTTGTAGTTTGTCTTAACTTTCTTTGTCCTGTTGGTGATCTTCTTCTGGGTAATCTTTTATTCTTCTTTGTGATGGTGTTCAGGCTGGTTGGCTTGATGCTCGTCGTCCTTGTGGTCGTCATCTTCTTCGGGGTGGTCATCAGGGTCGTCGTCTTCATTGTTGGAGATCCAGAGTGATTACCCAAAAAAACATTTAAAAAATCTTCAATTTGTAAATGTAGCTGAAGGTACAAGAAGGCTGACTAACTTCCGAGAACCAGCTGATGTTACTGGAACCCGGACGGGTATCAGATGGTACAAGAGACAATGGAAGTAACGAGGACCAGCTGACTGTGCTGGAACCCGGAGGGGCAGCAGAAGGAAAAGAGCCAATGCACAACCGAGGACCAGCTGACGTTACTGGGACACGGTTACTAAGCAGGAGGTACCTGTGCTCCAAAGCACTACCAAGGACCAGCAGACGTTGCTGGAACTCGGATACCGAGATGGAGGCACCTAGGCCAAAGGCACTGCGGAGAACCAGTTGACGGTACTGGAACCCGGACGGGTAGCAGAAGGTACAAGAGCCACTGCAAGTAACGAGGACCAGCTGACTGTGCTGGAACCCGGACGGGTAGCAGAAGGTACCCATGGAAATTTAAGTTGACAGGCCGCGAGCCGGCCGCAGTTACGAATCCCACAGTCCTACAGTGGGTGATTGTCCTATTGTCACAACGGAACAGCCTTTATTTACATATCCCGCAGCACACATAGGAAGCACCTAAACTGCAGGCACCAAAGAGTCGGCTAACCCGACCGCAACACGACAGGACAACTTATTGTAGGCTAAGTGACGTTTACACTGACAGGAAACAGCTGGCGTGCTGTAACCAGTCTGGGCAGGAGTGAGTACCCGTGCCAATTACACTTCCGAGCAACAACTGTCGGTGTTGGAGCCCAGGGATGAGAGAGAACAGGTGGAGGCAGAAGGACTTTTTGCCGTTCACACAGCAGGGGAACAGCTGACATTACTGAACCCCAGTAACACAGGAGCAAGTGTTGACTGTGCTAACAGCACTTACAGGCAACAACTGGCGGTGTTGGAGCCCAGGGTCAAGGAGGATGTTTAAATACTAGATCAAGTAATTTCCTTGTTACCTGTCAATTTTAAATGTCTATACTTCAAACAAGAGAAAGATAACCTTTACTACCATAAGATGATGATTTCATTTAAACTAATATCTAGATAAATAAAGAATTGACAAATATAAACACATACATTAACATGTTGAACAGCAATGCAAACCACAAAATAAATTAGTTAAGGAATCTGCTATACGGTTGTACATAAAAGCATACAAGTACATATCTGAATCCATTAATGATGGATAAGTAACAGTATGTTCACCATTTTATTGTATAGACAATGAATGTCTGACTTCAAAACATCATCAGCATTACAAGTTATCTGTGACATTACTAAAATGTTACATTTGCTGAATAATGTCACTAAACAGTTTATACAAAATTATACAATTTCCATCATGTAATACTCATAATATGTGGCAATAATCATTTTTATTAACAAACATAACCTTTAAAAAGTGCATAGTGCATAGTGAAAATTGCTATTTATGCCTGATGTCGACTTGCAAGCATGACAACGGATAGATAAGGTATATATAGATGAGACTGCATAGCCACAGATGGTGAATGGCGATGTAATACTGTACCTCAATAAAGTGTGCGTCACTACTACATAATTTTTTTTATATAGCTTTATAAACAGGGTACGTGGATGTATGCTTGCGCCTTTGTTTTGACGCACAGACTGCCTTCCTGCTGAGACGCGTTGGGTAGTGAACAGTTGTGTGCAGTGTTCACTGTAGTCTGAGGTTTTCCTTTTTGGAGTGCAGATCACGCTACAGTTAGTTCTTCAACCACTGCTGGTTGTAGTCTGCTGAGGTGTGTCACTGGCACATCCTTGAAATTTTTCCTTAATTGTTGCTGCTCCATTCCATTACAAATAAATAAAATCTATTAGTGTGACGCGCTTCCATCCGTATACAATACATTGGTTGCAAACACTATAGAAGTACACAAAGGGGCCTTTCACACCTACTGAACAGTTGTGTGCAGTGTTCACTGCAGTCTCTGCGGAATAACCACACTTAGGCCTTATAACTTTTCAGACTTTCTTTATCAATCTACCAAGATGAAGAAGGCAGGGAGTAAGGCACGTGGTCATGGCCGTGGAGTTTCTTCAGGGAGAGGACGTGGGGATTCTGTGGCTGCTGCGGCCCCAGTGACACAGCATCCACCAGTTTTCCCCGTGAGCGTTCCTTTATGCGCACTTTTGTAGGAGCTCGGAGTACCCCCCTGCTGCGGGAAGAACAAATTTAAGCCGTTGTTGGTTGGATGTCAGCCAATGCATCGACTTCAATTGCTTCCACCTCCTCTCAGGACCACAGCACTGTTGAGCAACCATCTGTCTCTTCACCGCCTGGCAAATTGCCCAGGCAGTCAGAGAGTTCTGTACAGGAGCCAGCTGAGTGTCTGCTTCTGTTCTCAGAATCTATTGGCTTGCAAACAGGGGCCCAGCCAAGCAGCATTCTGTAATGTGAAGAAGAGGGAGTATGCAGTGATGCGCAACAGCTGTGTCTCTCTGAATCTGAAGAGGCGGGTGAGACAGTGCCGATGGTCAGCACACCGCAGAACGCATCTGATGATGATGAGACTCAGGTGCCAGTTTCTGTTGAGCATGGTGCTGGCCAGACCACCCAACAGCAGCAGGTGTTGGAAGAGGGTAGTGGAGATGATGAGGTCCAAGACCCAACATGGCATGAGGAACAGGAAGGTGGTGGGAGCAGCTCAGAGGAATCCTAATAATAATAATATTAATTTATATAGCGCCATCATATTACGCATCGCTTTACAGTTTTGCAGTTTAAGAACACAAGTCATAAGTAACAACGTTAACAATACAATAATTTAAGCTAAATAAGTCGCCCCTGCTCGTGACAGCTTACAATGTACAATGAGGTGGGGGAGATACAAAGTATAGGTGTTTATATACAATGGTGCATTTACAATGATGGTCCAGCCATCTTAAGGGAGTGAGGGATGGAGATAGTGAATGGGCTAGAGACACACACACACATACACACTTACACAGAATACATAGAATGACTTTGATTAGTGAATGTGATAGGCCACTCTGAACAAATGTGTTTTGAGGGAGCGCCTGAAACCATGCAAATTGTGGATAGTCCTAATTTCTTGGGGTACAGCATTCCAGAGGATTGGCGTAGCGCGGGAGAAGTCTTGGAGTCGGGAGTGGGAGGTACGTATTAGTGCAGAGGTTAGTCGAAAGTCGTTTGCAGAGCGCAGCAGTCGGTTAGGCCGATAGATAGAAATGAGGGAGGAGATGTAGGAGGGGTGCTGCACTGTGGATAGCTTTGTGGCTGAGAACCAGTACTTTGGTTAAAAGCTGGGAGAGGCCTAGAGAAGTGGTTAGTGATAGAAGGAAGATAGAGGAAGACATTGCCCCAACGGTACAAACAGGAGGGAGAGTTAGGCTGCAGACTCGGTTGCCTGTAGCCTCCAGTTTGGCACCTGTTCGGAGCAGTTGTCTTCCAAAAGTCAAAACGTGCGCCCCCAGGACTTGCACTGCGTGGTCCTTTTTTCACACACTTGCACATGATATTTGCTATGTCAAATGCAAGCTGTGTAATCAAAAATTAAAAATAGCTAAAAGTGTCAGTCACCTCAATACCACAAATATGTGGAAACATGTGCGGACAAAGCACGTAGTTGAGTTACAAAGACACACTGGAGATGTAGGCCAACCTACAGCAGCACCTACATCTTCAGGTTGTGTTGAAGCCTCTTCATCGAGCTCACACACAGCTGGTTCTGCTTCCTCACATGGAAGAACCTCGGTCACTGTTGTCCAGAGACAAAGTCTTATTCCACACACAGCAGCAAGTTCCCTGTCATCCTCACACTCCCAGGCCACAAAACAGCCATCGGTAGCACAGGCATGGGGTAAAAACAGCCATACTCCGCAAACCATGCACGAGCACAGGCTCTGAATGCTGGCATTGCAAAACTCCTGTCCCTTGAAATGCTGTCATTCAGGCTGGTGGAGACAGACAGTTTCCGTAACTGAATATCATTGTCAGTCCCACAATACAATGTGCCAAGCCGATTTCATTTCAGCAGGCAAGCCGTCCCTGGTCTGCAAAAGCATGTTGAGGGAAAAATTAAACATGCGCTACTAAACGCCCTCAGTAGCAAGGTCCACCTGACCACCGATGCGTGGACCAGTACACATTGTTATGATCTGCTACAACCAGTAAGAAAGAAGGGAATTCTGTCCCTACAATACAACTAAGCTGAATCCCTACGATGTAACGGGGAACCTGATCCTGCGACCAGACCCGCTAAAGTCCTCATCTAGTGTGAACGAAGACCTATAGTTGCGAGGGAGGAATCCCTACAAGATCTAGGGACTGGGAGAAAAGGTGGACACCTCCTAACATAAATTGTAGCATGGATAATTAAACAGAAAAAAAAATACTTTGCGATCCTAACATCAAGCAAAACTGACTGATTAAGGCACCTAAGCACCCGGCTAGCTTAACAGTAGATAATACAATGAAGTCAAGCAAAGCCAGAAGGGCGGAGCCAGACTAAATAGGGAAAAAAGGTCATGTGACCAGCAAACTGAAACAAAACCTAACAAGACGGTTCTAACACCCATGGCCAGGGACAATAGCTTTCCCTCACTGCCCATTGGGTCAATGTTGTGTAGCCGGGTACTGATCTTGCGAGTGGCGCTGTACGTGTTCTGCCAACTCCAAGGAATGCAGGAATCAAGTCTGTACACATTGACTCCTCCTCCTACTCCAGTTCCTCAGAATCATCGCTGCAGGAGCCGTCACGGTCTACCTCCACATGGACCCGTGAACGTTTACC
The DNA here is from genome assembly GCA_033576555.1 of Oophaga sylvatica. Taxonomy (NCBI): domain Eukaryota; kingdom Metazoa; phylum Chordata; class Amphibia; order Anura; family Dendrobatidae; genus Oophaga; species Oophaga sylvatica. The sequence continues at coordinate 496,842,704 of JARQOD010000005.1, forward strand.
TGTTGCGACCGATATGAGCACAGCTGTGTCCAAATGTCAACAGGCCGTCCTGAAATTAATTTCCATGGGGAATCTTAGCCACACAGCGCAGGAGCTCTGTAATGCCATAAAGCAGGAGAGCGACGTGTGGTTTTTGGAAGCGAATCTACAGGCAGGCTTGGTAGTGTGTGACAATGGCCGAAATCTGGTGGCAGCTCTGGGCCTTGGCAACCTCACTCACATACCATGTCTGTCATATGTGCTCAACTTGGTCGTGCAGAGTTTTTTGAGGGACTATCCGGATCTTGATGCACTGCTGCACAAGGTCCGCCTAGAGTGCGCTCACTTGCGACGTTCCAGCATGGCCAGATCGCTGATTGCAGCTCTGCAACGCAGATTTCGCCTTCATGAACATCGCATCATATGTGACGTACCCACCAGGTGGAATTCCTCGTTACATATGTTGGAGCGGTTGTGTGAGCAGCAGCCAACAGAAATGGAGTATCAGCTGCATCAGGCGCAATCAACTCGCAATTTGCGCCGTTCACACTTCACCGCTACTGAGTGGGCCTCTATAATAAGAATAATAATATAAATCTTTATTTATATAGCGCCATAATATTCCGCAGTGCTTTACAGTTTAACAGTTTCAAAACACAAGTCATAAGTAACAACGTTAACAATACAATAATTAAAGCAAAATCAGCCGCCCCTGCTGGTGAAAGCTTACAATCTACAATGAGGTGGGGGAGATACAAAGTACAGGTGTTTATATACAATGGTGTTTTTACAATGATGGTCCAGCCATTTTAAGGGAGTGAGGGATGCATGGAGATAGTGAATGGGCTACACACACAGACTTACACATAGAATGACTTTGATTAGTGAATGTGATAGGCCACTGTGAACAAATGTGTTTTGAGGGAGCGCCTGAAACCATCCAAATTGCGGATAGTCCTAATTTCTTGGGGTAGAGCATTCCAGAGGATTGGCACAACGCGGGAGAAGTCTTGGAGTTGGGAGTGGGAGGTACGGATTAGTGCAGAGGTTAGTCGAAGGTCGTTTGCAGAGTGCAGCAGTCGGTTAGGCCGATAAATATAAATGAGGGAGGAGATGTAGGGGGTGCTGCACTGTGGAGAGCTTTGTTGGTGAGAACCAGTAATTAGAATTGGATCCTGTAATGAATGGGCAGCCAGTGTAATGAGTGGTGAAGGACTCTATGAAGGACATCTGCCACGTTTTGCGTGCGTTTGATGAGTCAACGCGGATGGCGAGTGCAGATGATGCACTAGTCAGCCTGACTGTCCCCCTTATCTGCCTGCTTCAAAAAACACTGCAAGCACTAAGGCATGAGTTTTGGAAGAGGTGGAGGATGAGGAGTCACAAATTCCATCACCTTCTGGACAGTCAGCGCAACTTGGTTCCTCACAAAGGGCTGGAGGACTTTCAAAGTACCATGCTGTATCAACAATTGAACCTCCAGAGTCGCTGTCTATATTTTCATAACCATTCCAAACTTTTAATGTATTTACAAAGCACATAATGTACAGTTTTTGTCTATCCTTTTGTAATGCTATTGTGTTTCCATAAAGTGATGTTACAGAATTATGATACAATGTTTTTAAATTTTATGAGTTTTAAATTTTGTAAATTTTTATGTATTTGAAGGACTTTGTGAGGAGGATGAGGAGGAGTCAATGGAGGAGGAAGACGTCGCTCCAGAGGGAGGTAGACAACGCTCTAGTCAGTATGTAGAGCAAGGGTGGGGTGATGCACAGCAGGCAGAGATGACGCCTCTTGCAGGGGACAATGTTTCTTGGCCAGTTGGGAGTCTGCAGCACATGGTTGATTTCATGCTGCAGTGCCTGAGAAACGACCGCCGCATCGAACACATTCACACCACGTCTGATTATTGGGTGTACACCCTCCTAGACCCTCGCTACCGGGACAACTTACAAAGCCTCATCACACCGTTGAACCGGAAGCGTAAAATGCGGAAGTAACAAGACACACTGGTGCAATCCATAAAGTTCTCCATTCCAGCCGAGAGCACTGCTGCTGCTACTGCTTTACAAAGCAGCTCTGTGCGTCGAGGCAGTGGAGACAGCTCTGCAACAAGAGGGAGCACAAGCAGCACCTCTGCACAGGGCAAGAACAGTATGTTCCAAATGTGGCGAAGTTTTGTGGCAGCGCCACCAATGTCTACACCATCCGAGACGGCTCCAGTCAGCAGGAGGCAACATTTCCGTAAGATGGTGACAGACTACATGTCTTGCCCTCTCAGTGTACTCCCAGATGGCTCTTCCCCATTCAAGTTTGGTGTCTCTAAGCTGGATACATGGCCAGAGCTTAGCCAGTATGCATTGGAGGTGCTGGCTTGCCCTGCTGCCAGTGTATTATCGAGCGCGTCTTTACTGCTGCAGGTGGTGTACTAACAGACCGTTGCATGCGACTATCCTCCGATAATGTAGAACGGCTTACTTTTCTGAAAATGAACTAGGCATGGATCTCGCCTGAATTTGCCTGTCCGGTTTCAGATTAACTAACTGGTTGGCAACGTTTTCCATGTCCCTGTTATGTTCATCTTTCTACCACCTGAACTATACTCCCTGGGCTACAACACTGCCAGTTGCTGCTCAGAAGTGTCGTGTCCACAGACCAATACACAAGCTATAGTGATAGTGGGGTTCAGTAACGCCTGCTGTTCCCCTGCTGTGTGTCTGACAAAAATTAATGCTGCTAACTCCAAATTAAAGTTCAAATTAAAGTTCAAACATCTCATACTAGGCCTCAGCCTACACCCTCCTTGACCCTGGGCTCAGAAGTGTTGGATGCATCAGATCAAAACAATCGATGATGTGTTTGTGGGGTTCAGTAACGCCTGCTGTTCCCCTGCTGTGTGTCCGGCAAAAATTACTGCTACCTAGCTACACATGTTGAAAAAAACATGACATGTTAAAGTGGCTAGTGCTACACATAGATATCAGGCTACTGTCACGGGTGTATCGCCACGAAGATCGTCGCGATTTCACATTCTGACTTCTCGCAGCTGAGTTGTTGGTGCTTGGTGTTTGTTGGCAGTGAAGGAGTTAATTATACCTTTCTCTGTGCTTAGACTTGGTCCAGCCTCGCCCGGCTGCAGTGTATTAGGCACTAATTAGCTTCCTTCAAATACCTGCCAGTCTGCTTGAGAATTGTCGGTGAAAGCATTCATTCAGACCAGCAGAGCGGATCGTTTCTGAGAAGACTTAAGCTAAGAGTGCCTGTTGTGGTTTATCCTCTCCTCGCTTATTGTTTATCTCCTTAACCTTTTGTGTTTCCTCTGTAGTTGAAGTTTTGTATGCAAGGCAGTATTTACTTTACCCCTTGTCTGTCTCGTTTGTCTTATACTGTTTGTAAGCTGTGACCTGCCCATTCCCTGTGGTGGTAATCAGGGTCCTTCTCAGGACTAGATTACAGTGGTCAGGGATCTACAGGAGACAGGGTTACGCTGGCGGCCTGGACCTCTGTACCATTAACAGTACCTCCAGGTAGAGGGACTAGTCAGGACCCCAGTTTAGGGTCAGCATAGACCCCGGTCCACCTCTATCCTGAGACAGCGTGACACGTATACAGTATAGACCCACAATACATAGGATATGATGTCATGTAAGACAATGCTGGCAGATACTATGTATACATGTTGATATTTTCTATTATATGAAATATAGAATGTTGTCACACTAGATATATTTTACTATCATAAAATATATCTATTATACGTCGTGACATTTTCACCAGACCACACTAAAGATTCTCCCCAGCTACCATGGATCCAGTAGCCCAGTTAGCTCAGCAGTTGCAGAGTTTGTCCATGGAGCTGACGGACGTTAAGTCCAAGGTTTTGTACCCCCTGGAGCAAACCAGATCTGAACCTAAAGTAGCTCTCCCGGACAGGTTCACTGGTGGGCGGGACAAATTTTTTACCTTCCGGGAGGCATGTAAATTATATTTTCGGCTACGGCCTCGGTCGTCGGGGAGTGAAGATCAGAGGGTGGGAATTGTCATCTCGCTCTTACAAGGGGACCCTCAATCCTGGGCGTTCTCTCTTCCTCCGGGCTCCCGGCTCTCCAGTCAGTAGATCGATTTTTTACAGCCCTGGGTCTGGTATATGATGACCCGGATCGGGTCTCCCTTGCTGAAACGAAGTTACGTAAGATACAGCAGGGAGATCGTCCGGCGGAGGAATTTTCTTCTGAGTTCCGTAGATGGGCCACAGATACTCAGTGGAATGACCCAGCTCTTAGGAGCCAGTTTTGTCAAGGGTTATCTGACAAATTAAAAGATGTGTTGGCTCAGTATGATTCTCCCCCTGTCACTGGAGGCCGCTATGGCCCTTGCTATTCGCATTGATAGACGGCTTCGGGAGAGGTGCGAGGTAACTCCGCCCCCTGTGATGACTCCACCTTCTAACTATAGTCCCTTATATTGAGGTTCCCCTGGTTTGTTCTGAGGAACCTATGCAGTTAGGAGGGACATCATTTCGAGGGAGGGGATCGGCGGTGGCCGCAAAGACAAGAAAGTGTTTCTTCTGCGGGAGAAAGGGACATTTTATTGAGGGGTGTCCATCCCATACTTTACTGAGCAAAAAGTCGCCGGAAAACTGTTAATCCCAGGTTGTGTGGTGGACGACAATCTGGGAGTATGTATTTCATCCCCAGGTCCGTCTCAGTTTCTCGTACCAGAGGAGGTGGTGGTAGGTACGAGAACTGAGAGGATTTCTGTTCTTCTGGATAGTGGGGCCGGGGCTAATCTGGTGGACGCTCGGTTTGCCCAGATGCAAGGTATGCAACTGAGTGTATTGGCCAAACCTATCCCTATATTCTCTATTGACGCCAGGCCTCTCGGTCAAGGTAGCTTTGTGCAAGCCGTGCATAACATAGACCTTCGAGTGGGGGCAATACATAAAGAACTATTGTCTTGTTATGTGTTGGAGGGTCTTCCCACTCCTATTGTGTTGGGACTTCCTTGGTTAACTAAACATAACCCAGTTATTAATTGGCAATCCAGAGAGATAAGCCAGTGGGGTGAATTTTGCAATAGTAACTGCATGAACACGGTCATCGTGCGGTCGTGCCTAGAACCTTACCTCCTTTTCTGGAGGACTTTGAGGATGTGTTTTCAGAGGAAGGGTGTCAAGAATTACCTCCTCATCGCGCTTATGACTGTTCTATAAAATTGCTTCCTGATGCTAAGTTACCTAAATCTAGGTTATATAACCTTTCTGGTCCTGAGAGGCAAGCTATGAAGGATTATATTTCGGAAAGTCTGGCCAAGGGGCATATTAGACCTTCATCTTCCCCAGTGGCCGCGGGGTTCTTCTTTGTGAAGAAAAAAGATGGAGGCCTACGCCCTTGCCTGGATTTCCGTGAGCTTAATCGGATTACGGTCTGAGATCCGTATCCGCTCCCAATTATTCCTGATCTCTTCAATCAGATTGTGGGCGCCAAATGGTTCTCTAAGTTGGATCTCAGGGGGCGTATAATCTGATTAGGATAAAGGAGGGGATGAGTGGAAGACGGCGTTTAACACTCCGGAGGGACATTATGAGAACCTTGTCATGCCTTTCGGTCTGACTACTGCCCCGGCGGTGTTTCAACATTTTGTTAATGACATCTTTCGCCACCTAGTGGGACAGTTTGTTGTCATTTATCTAGATGACATCTTAATTTACTCGCCGGATCTTGTGTCTCATCAGGAGCATGTGAGACAGGTGTTGCAGATCTTGCGAGACAATAAACTGTACGCCAAATGGGAGAAGTGTGTATTCGCCGTACAAGAATTTTAGTTTTTAGGATTCCTGGTGTCAGCTTCCGGTTTCCGTATGGACCCTGGGAAAGTGAAGGCAGTGCTTGAATGGGATCGGCCAGAGGATCTTAAGGCACTGCAGCGTTTCCTGGGGTTTGCTAACTACTACCGGAAATTTATTCGTAATTTCTCATCCGTTGTCAAACCTCTCACTGACATGACAAAAAAAGGGACGGATTTTTCTAGGTGGTCTGACAAAGCTTGTCAAGCATTTTCCTCCTTGAAAAAATGTTTTGCTTCAGCACCCATACTCATTCAACCTGATGCATCACAACCGTTCATTGTGGAGGTAGACGCGTCTGACGTAGGGGTGGGTGCGGTATTATCTCAAGGTCCGTCCCCTGGTAAATGGCATCCGTGCGCTTTCTTCTCTAAAAAATTGTCGTCCGCCGAGAGGAATTATGATGTCGCAATAGGGAACTCTTGGCCATTAAGTTGCTTTTGAAGAGTGGCGTCACTTTTTGGAGGGGGCAGTCCACCCGGTCACCGTCATTACTGATCACAAGAACCTGCTGTATTTAGAGTCTGCAAAACGTCTGAATTCCAGACAAGCTAGATGGTCGTTGTTTTTTACCAGGTTTAATTTTGTCGTCACATATCGTCCTGGTCAAAAAATGTAAAGGCTGATGCCTTATCTCGTAGTTTCCCGGGGCCGGGAGGACGGATGACCCGGTTCCTATCCTTCAGGAGGGAGTTGTGGTGTCGGCTGTATGCTCTAAGCTTGAGGAGGAGGTATTGGAGGCTCAGGGGGACGCCCCTGTAGGACTTCCAGGGAAACTGTTTGTTCCAGATCAGTTAAGACAAAAGGTTATCGAGGCACATCATAATTCTGCTTTGGCTGGACACCCAGGGAGTAAAGCAACTGTGGATCTCCTTTCACGCCGGTTTTGGTGGCCTAACTTAAATAAAGAGGTGGTAACTTTTGTCGCGTCCTGTGGGGTTTGTGCGCGCTCTAAGACCCCACATACCCATCCGTCTGGGGCCCTCTTACCTTTGAAAATCCCGGAGCGTCCATGGACCCATCTGTTTATGGACTTCATTACGGACCTCCCTCCGTCTTCAGGTAAAACTGTCATACTAGTTGTAGTTGACAGGTTCAGCAAAATGGCACATTTTATTGCTCTTCCTGCTCTTACTAATGCTAAAACTCTGGCCAGGTGTTCATTGGGGAGATTGTGAGACTTCACGGGTTGCCTTCCGATGTGGTGTCGGATCGGGGTCTCAGTTTGTGTCCAAATTCTGGAAGGCATTTTGTTCACGTCGGGGGATGCAATTGTCATTTTCTTCGGCTTTTCATCCGCAGACCAATGGTCAGACAGAGCGTCTGAATCAGAGCTTAGAGACATATCTCCGGTGTTTTGTCTCAGAGAACCAGGAGGACTGGGCTTCTTTTTTGCCTCTGGCAGAGTTCGCTCTAACAATAGGCGGAGCGAGTCCACTGGTAAGTCCCCATTTTTTGGGGCATATGGTTTTCACACCTCAGTTTTGTACTTTCAATGGGGGGGGCTCTTCTGGGGTTCCCGAGGAGGAACGATTTTTGTCGTCACTTGCTTCAGTGTGGAGAGGAGTGCTGAATAATCTGAGTGCTATGGGGAACCGATACAAACGTATGGCTGATAGGAGGAGAGTGTCTGGTCCGGACCTAAGTGTGAACGATCTGGTTTGGTTGTCTACCAAGAATATAAAACTTAAGGTTCCCTCCTGGAAACTGGGTCCCAGGTTCATCGGGCCATACAGGATTAGTTCGATAATTAATCCGGTGGCATTTCGTCTTGACCTCCCTCCTACGTTTAAAATCCACAATGTGTTCCACAAATCGTTGCTTAAGAGGTACGTGGCGCCAGTTATACCTCACCTCTACCTCCTCCTCCAGTGGTGGTCAATGGTAACTTGGAATTTCAGGTGTCGAAGATCATTGACTCACGTCTGAATCGCCGGTCCCTTCAGTACTTGGTTCATTGGAAGGGGTATGGTCCTGAGGAGAGACATGGGTTCCTGCGTCTGATATTAACGCAGACCGATTGGTTCGGGCCTTCCACACAACTCACCCAGACAGACCTGGCCCTGAGGGTCCGGAGGCCCCTCGTAGAAGGGGGGTACTGTCACGGGTGTATCGCCACGAAGATCGTCGCGATTTCACATTCTGACTTCTCGCAGCTGAGTTGTTGGTGCTTGGTGTTTGTTGGCAGTGAAGGAGTTAATTCTACCTTTCTCTGTGCTTAGACTTGGTCCAGCCTCGCCCGGCTGCAGTGTATTAGGCACTAATTAGCTTCCTTCAAATACCTGCCAGTCTGCTTGAGAATTTGTCTGAAAAGCATTCATTCAGGACCAGCAGAGCGGACCGATTCTTTCTGAAAGACTTAAGCTAAGATTGCCTTGTTTTGTGGTTTATCCTCTCCTCGCTTATGTTTTATCTCCTTAACCTTTTGAGTTTCCCTCTGTAGTTGGAAGTTTTGTATGCAAGAGGAATGAGAAATGGGTTGGGCAGTATTTACGTTACCCTTGTCTGACCTCGTTTTGTCTTATACTGTATTGTAATCTGGAGACCTGCCCCATGTCCCCTGAGGGGGTAATCTGTCCTTCACAGGGACTAGATTACAGTGGTCAGGGAATCACTAGAGACAGGGTTACGCTGGCGGGCCTGGAACACCTGTACATTAACAGTACCTTCCAGGTAGAGGGACTAGTCAGGACCGCCATTTTAGGGTCCGCATAGACCCCCCGGGTCCACCTCCATCCTGAGACCCAGCGTGACACGTATACAGTATGACCCAACCATACAAAAGGAAAAGAAGTCATTAAGACAATGCTGGCAGATTGTCCTTTGTATCAAGTTGATATTATCTATTCCATGAATAAAGACTGTTGTCCCACTAAGATAACTATATACTATCATACAATATATCTGAAAAAACCGTCGTTGACAGCTACAACCCTTAAATCTAAGACAGTTCAACAAGACAAACGTCACATAATAAAACCTTCAATGATTAAGTGTATGGGTACAAAATCATGTAACAAAATAATTGTGACATATTATGTGGCAGATATCCACAAGTCTAACGACAAATCTAACACAAAAGCATACTTTATGCTTATAGGGTAAACTGATGGTGTGAACCTTCTCACTCCATAACTTTAAACAAATCCCACTCACATCATGCCTCAAATGCTGCAATGTTGGAAGTGCATAATGTGGGTTGAACATTTGACAACAGCTGCCGTGCGAAGGTTATCCTTCTGTGTCCCTTTCTTCTTGGCTTTAACATAAAACATAACAAGTAAAATAATAAAAAACAATCAAGCAACATGGCCGTGCAGACCCCTCTTGTCATCATGGTGCACCCCAAGGATGTAAGGACTATTCCACGTTCAACCATACTATATTTAGTGTCCATATGAAAGAGAATACTCTTTTGAGTTAAAGGAATTACACAACCCACTCCATGTTTCACGAGGACGCAGTGACCGGCCCCTATAGTGTACCATATCTCTCTTTTATAGACCCCCACAGACATTGTAAACATGCCTGTGCCGACGCGTCCCCGTCATCGCGCATTGCGAGACAATGGTGCCCTCGCCCGCAGTCTCCCGCCCCCCAACTCGCCGCCCAGTATCATTCAGCTGTCCGAGTCGCCCCGTCACCCCTCGACCCCTCCCCCGAGGAAGCCTCCCACCCTAGGACCTGGCTCGTGGACACAGGCCCCTCTCCCCCCTTCAACCCACAGACAGCCGTAAACCGTGCACACAAACCTGTTTCAGTAGCTTAGGCAAGTCCCGTATGAGTCCCTTCACTCTTGTTTGACCCCCCAGACAATGACACCCCCGGCTGCCAGCCCGACCCCGTACCACTCATTAGCCAACAAATGCCCTACGCCAGTATCCGCCCGCACAATCGCGCCCACCAGATCGCGGCTGCGGCCGGGCTCCCAGCGCAACCGCAGGCGAACAAGCACCCGAGGATAGCCGCGACACCCTAGGCGCGGGGAATCTGCCCAGTCCCCCCCCCCCCCCCCCACCCGCGCCTCCCGTGCCCCCCGAAGGCCCCCGCCCAGAACCCACTCACATCACTCCTCACCTTTACAGATATTCTACAGTGTTTGCACGACCACATGTCTTGTACAACGGAATTGGAATCACGTCCACAGTCATAGCAGTATGTGCCTTCATAGCCCCTCGCCAGTACGCCGGCCCCCATACTTAGACCACGTGTTCAGGAAATGATCCGATCGGCCCCCCGACTCTCGCCGCGAAACCACTGCCAACCAGAGGTAGGGAAGACCTAACTGGGAGCGGGGACTCGCACCTCTCACAACTGAAAACCTCTGACACAGTAAACAGATCACACACTGATCCGAAGCTGTGAAAGGGCCCGTATGTGAACAACTATATTGTTTTGCAACAATGTATTGTAAACGGATGGCAGCACGTCCCAGTACTAGATTAGCACTATCATTTGCCCTTCGCCATAGGCCGCCCTCCCTACGTCGCCCCCAGATCCCCGTCATCTGCCTGCGACACACACGCGTCACGTCCCCGGCCCCCGAGGGAGAAGCCCCCACACAGGGCGCGGGCTCTGCCCTCAGCACCACACACACCCTCCCTCCCAGCCACCAGTCGCCCCCCAGCCCCCCCCCTGTACACCGATCTCTGAAAACATGGAGCTCCATTCAGTCAGATCTCTAGATGTTAGCAACCAAAGATCTTGAATAACGGATGGCAGCTACGTACACAGTACTGCGCATTAGACATAATATTGCAAATAGAATGTAGCCGCCCGCAATACGCGGACAACAAACCGGCAGCGGCTGTGCGCCCCTCACCGCGGGCCCTCGTCCCTCTCCCACCGGAATGTAATCAGCACTAATACAGGAGCGTTGCACTGCTCACTCTCCCACAAAAAAAAAAAAATCCCCGCACATACAGAGACCCCTGCGACACGAACTGTTTTCGCATATCGTCTGAAAGGCTCCTTTCCCTTTAATCTATAGTGGTATGGCCACCAATGTATTGTATCTGCTGGGGCCCCAGGTATTTTAAAAAACTTGGGGGAAGCCCCTAAGCGAAAAAAGGAAGGTTAGGCAGGGGACGCCCTCAGCCTATTTTGCGCCCTAACGGGGGATTTTTCACCCAAAAGTTCTCCCCCGGGAGGTTCCCCCCCAAATTTTTTGTTATGAAACCCCCCTTTGTTTTTCAAATTTTTGCAAATTTTTTTGGTTCGGGGCCCCCCGGGTTTAAAACCCTGAGGAAATTTTTTTTTTGCCGGTTTTGGGGCCCCCCCCCCAAACCCCTAACCCCCCCGGGAAAAAACCCCACTGGGGTTGGACACCCCTTTTGGGTGAAAAAAAAAACCCTTTTCTACTCAGGTGGAGGGGAAACCCGTTTCAGGAAAAGTTTAAATTTTTGGTTTTTTTATTTTTGCCCCCTGACATTTATTTGTACTAAAAGGTTTCCCCCGGTTCCCCCCCCCAAAAACCCCCGTTTTGGGATTGGGGGGAAATCCCCTGCCCCGGGGTTTCCGTTGGGGCTGCCAATTTTTAAACCCCCAACCCCCCCTGTTTTTTCCCCTTTCCCCCGGCCCAGGATGTTCCTGACTTTTTGACCGATTTTTCTGATGTGTTTAGCGAAAGTAAATCTGCATCCTTGCCCCCCCATAGGAGCTATGACTGCGCTATTGAATTAGTGCCTGGTAGTAAATTCCCTAAAGGTCGCCTTTTTAACTTGTCTGTACCTGAACATGACGCTATGCGGTCTTATATCAAGGAGTCATTGGAGAAGGGTCATATCAGACCATCCTCTTCACCCTTGGGTGCCGGTTTTTTCTTTGTGGCCAAAAAGGATAGTTCATTAAGGCCATGTATTGATTATCGTCTCTTGAACAATATCACTGTCAAATATCAATATCCGTTACCCTTGATTTCTGACCTGTTTTCCAGGGTAAAAAGTGCTACTTGGTTTACCAAGCTTGACCTCAGGGGGGCGTATAACCTTATTCGCATTAAGCACGGGGATGAATGGAAGACGGCATTTAATACCCCAGAGGGGCATTTTGAGTACCTAGTGATGCCCTTTGGGCTCACTAATGCTCCTTCCGTCTTCCAGTCCTTCATGAATGACATTTTCAGGGATTTTGTGGATAAATTTCTGATTGTTTATTTGGATGATATCTTGATTTTTTCCAATGACTGGGACTCTCATGTGAAACATGTTCGGACTGTGTTCCAGATTTTGAGAGAGAATGCTCTGTATGTGAAGGGATCAAAGTGTCTTTTTGGCGTACAGAGGATCTCATTTCTAGGATTCATTTTGTCCCCATCTGTTATTGAAATGGACCCGGTCAAGGTTCAGGCCATCTGTGATTGGGTCCAACCTACTTCATTAAAGGCTCTTCAGAGATTCTTGGGTTTTGCCAATTTTTATCGTAAATTTTTTCGTAATTTCTCTGTTATTGTTAAACCATTGACTGATTTGACCAAAAAAGGTTCTGATGTGGTGAATTGGCCTCCTGAGGCAGTCTCTGCGTTTCAGGAACTTAAGCAGAGATTCACTTCTGCTCCTGTTCTACGGCAGCCTGATGTTTCTCTGCCATTTCAGGTGGAGGTTGATGCCTCTGAAATTGGGGCAGGTGCCGTTTTGTCCCAAAGAGATCCAGAGACCTCTAAAAGTAACCCTTTTGCCTTTTTCTCTCGAAAATTTTCTCCAACTGAACGTAATTATGACGTGGGTAATCGGGAGTTATTGGCCATGAAGTGGGCTTTTGAAGAGTGGAGACATTGGCTGGAGGGAGCCAAACATCAGGTGGTGGTCCTCACGGACCATAAGAATCTGGTTTATCTGGAATCAGCCAAGCGACTTAATCCTAGACAGGCCAGGTGGGCCTTGTTTTTCACACGTTTTAATTTTGTGGTTTCCTTTCTTCCTGGCACTAAGAATGTTAAGGCGGATGCCCTCTCGAGGAGTTTCCTTGCGGACTCTCCTGAGTTATCTGATCCTGCTGTTATTTGAAAGAGGGTGTAGTTCTTTCCGCCATCTCGCCCAATTTGAGACTGGCTCTGGAAGGGTGTCAGGAGGATAAACCCGAGCGCTGCCCTATTGGGAAATTGTTTGTCCCAGACCGGTGGAAAAAGAGTGTGATGTCTGAGATTCATTGTTCCGCATTGGCCGGTCATCCCGGAATTTTTGGTACCAGAGACTTGGTTAGTCGGTCCTTTTGGTGGCCTACTTTGTCTCGTGACGTCAGGGAATTTGTGCAGTCCTGCGGGACTTGCTCTCGCCCCAAGCCTTGCTCTCGCTCTAGTGGTTTGTTGATGCCATTGCCTGTGCCCAAGAGACCATGGACCCATATCTCTATGGATTTAATTTCCGACCTCCCTGTTTCTCAGAGAATGACCGTTATCTGGGTGATTTGTGATAGGTTTTCCAAAATGATACATCTTGTGCCATTACCTAAGTTGCCTTCCTCCTCCGAATTGGTGCCTTTGTTCCTTCAGCACGTGGTTCGGTTACACGGCATTCCTGAGAACATTGTGTCTGACAGAGGAGTCCAGTTTGTTTCCAGATTTTGGAGGACTTTTTGTTCTAAACTTGGTGTTCAATTGTCTTTCTCCTCGGCTTTTCATCCTCAGACCAATGGACAAACTGAGAGAACAAACCAGACATTGGAGACTTATTTGAGATGCTTTGTGTCTGCTGATCAGGATGACTGGGTCTCTTTTTTGCCTTTGACTGAGTTTGCTCTTAATAATAGGGCTAGCTCTGCCACTTTGATGTCTCCATTTTTCTGCAATTTTGGGTTTCACCCTCGATTTTCTTCGGGACAGACGGAGGCTTCTGTCTGTCTAGGTGTTGACTCTGTTGTGGAGCGTATGCAGCAGATTTGGGACCAGGTAGTGGAGAGGTTGTCCCTCTCTCAGGAGAGGGCCCAGCGGTTTGCCAACCGGCATAGGACTGATGGTCCTCGGTTTGAAGTGGGGGACTTGGTCTGGTTGTTCTCAAGAAATATCCCTATGAGAGTTGCATCTCCTAAGTTTAAGCCTAGGTTCATTGGACCTTATAAGATTATGGAGATTATTAATCCTGTTTCCTTTCGTTTACTTTTTCCAGGGACATTTAAGATCCATAACGTGTTCCACAAGTCCTTATTGAAGAGGTTTGTCGAGCCAGTGGTTCCTATGGCTGCGCCTCCTGACCCTGTTTTGATTGAGGGCAATCTGGAGTATGTGGTTGAGAAAATATTGGATTCTCTTTTTTCTAGACGGAAACTCCAGTATTTGGTTAAGTGGAGAGGTTATGGTCAGGAGGACAATTCTTGGGTGTTTGCTTCGGACATCCATGCTAGGAGACTGATCCGTGCGTATCACAGAGCTCATCCTGACCGACCTGATTGCCCAAATGAGGGTTCGGTGACCCCTCCTCAAGGGGGGGGTACTGTTGTGAATGTGTTAGAAATGAATTCTGAGCAGAAGCTCCCTCTGGTGGTTACAAACAGTACTGAACCATTCAATGAAGATTGTGAAGATTGGCAATCAGGAGTTACAGACTGGTCTTATATAAGGGAGGTTCCCTCCCATCATGTTTGCGCGTGATCAATTGTTCTTGTCTCAACTGTGGTTCCTGGTTCACTTTGAAGCTTGCTGAGTCTTGCCTGCATCTTCTGCTATCAGATAAGATATTTTCTGCTTTTATTTTTGTGCTTGCTTTTTTGCATTGTTCTCTGCACTTCTGTGGAGGTCAGCCAGGTCCCCTCTGGGGGCTTGTGCTCCTCTCAGTTTATCTGAGCCACTGTTATTTGTTCATTTGCCTTTTCCAGTTTTTTCAGTGGCTGCGGCTTAGTTTTGTTACACCAGAGAACTAATTTAGGTGGTAGAGGTCGTGTGATCTCAGGTGTTTTTGCAATTAGTAGAGTTGGTATTTTTTAGGGTTTTTTGGATTGCAGTAAGTGTCCTTCCTATCCTTTTCTTTCTAGGAAGATTGGGCCCCAACGTTTGCTCATACTATTTTCTGTCTGTGTCTGTATTTCCTCTTGTCTAACCGCCATTACATGTTTGGGGGCTTCCTATGTTCTTTGGGGATCTGCTCCGGGGCAGATAGCTTTCCTCTTTCTATCTTTAGGTGTAGTTAACCTCTCAGGCTGTGACGAGGCGTCTAGGACCAACTTAGGAACGCTCCACGGCTGCCTTTAGTTGTTGGTGGTTAGTCAGGGTACTGCAATCCAGTAGATTCCAGCCTCTCTGGTGTATTGCCATTTTTGCCTGCTCTCCTCAGCTACCAAATCATAACAGAGGTCCCATTGTTTGATGTGTATTTGACTTCCCTTTTGGCCTGGGGGAATGCCAAAGGTGGGGGCTGAATATGGAGCAAGCATTTTTGAGCCAAACGGTATCTGATATGGAATTCCATCAGATATCAAAACTATATGCTGATACAGTTACATTCTGCGGCAGAGCAGGGAGAATTTATCTTCCTGCACTGCCGCCTGGCCGCTATGGGGCCCCTGAGCAGGCACGGGGGGCTCGATTCGCCCATCATCGCAAGTTCAGCTGTATCGGCATCCAGCCGATACAGCTGACCGCATTGATGAGAGAAGGAGCTCCTTCTCCCATCATCCCCCTGTCAGCGTCTGACATAGACACTGACAGCAGGCGTGATGACATCACTACCCGGTGCCCGCTGTCAGGAGATGAGCAGGAGCAGGGAACAGCGCAGGAGCCAGGAGGAAGAGAGGTAGGTGAGTATTGGATTTATTTATCTTTTTATGGAGGTGCATCATATTATTATAAAGGTCTGAGGGGGCTGCATTATATTAGCGTCTGCCTGGGGGGCTGTATTATATTAGTGTCTGCCTATGGGGGCTGCATTAATATTAGCGTCTGCCTATGGTGGCTGCATTATATTAGCGTCTGCCTATGGCGGCTGCATTATATTACAGTCGGCTTGGAGGCTGCATTATATTACAGTCTGCCTATGGAGGCTGCCTTATATTAGAGTCTGCCTATGGGCGGCTGCCTTATATTAGAGTCTGCCTATGGGGGCTGCCTTATATTAGAGTCTGCCTGGGGGGCTGCTATATATTAGAGTCTGCCTATGGAAGGCTGCCTTATATTACAGTCTGCCTATGGGGGCTGCCTTATATTACAGTCTGCCTATGGGGTTGGCTGCATTATACAATATAGAGTCTGCCTATGGGGAGTACATTATACTATAGGGAGGCTATCTAGGGGCCATCATGCAGTGTGGGGATTATAGTGACGGGGCCATCATACAGTTTTGGAGCCATCAAATAGTTTGGGAGATACTAAAGGGGTAAGTATGTATACAGTGAGGGGGCATTATACTGTGTATAAGAGAGCATCATACTGTGTATAGGGGAGCTGTACAGGGGAGAGACACGGGACATTATTAAATGTAAAGTGGGCACTTATAGGGGAACTCAGGTTACTGTGACTGTCAATATTACATTCTAGGGGACAAAATATGGGCACTGTTTTCTAGGGCACTTGCACCCAACATTACTATATTATACAGGGGTGCTTTTGACGCGCACACGGTACCAGGGCTATGGGGTACTCGGCACCGAGCCCATGGAAGTCTATGGGGAATGTCACTGGCAGCAGAGCTCGGTCCGTGGCCCTGGGCGGTCATACAAAGGGGGATATTTACAGGGATTGTTAATTGTTTGTGACGCCACCTGTGGTTTCTGATCAGATAGACCAGCGCTGCAGGGTTAATCTTCTGAGGGGATGTTATTAGGCAGCTAGATGTTAAGTCCCCCACAGGTGGGACTGGTCCCTCGAAGTCTATGGTGTTGTAGGGTGCAGATAATAAGTCAGTCACACACAATTCAGTCTCTTTCCATACCTTTACTGATGTTGTTGGCAGGTATCTCCCGGGAAGCTGGTCAGGTTGGAGAATGCACATTCAGGGAATTGCTGAGCAGGTTTGAGGCCTCCTTTACCTTAATGTGTATGTGAGTCCTAACTTGCAT
Source organism: Oophaga sylvatica (assembly GCA_033576555.1). Lineage (NCBI taxonomy): Eukaryota > Metazoa > Chordata > Amphibia > Anura > Dendrobatidae > Oophaga > Oophaga sylvatica. The sequence goes on from JARQOD010000005.1 coordinate 496,859,514, forward strand.
AAAGTCAAGTTTAACTCCAGATGCTACAGCTACGCCCGGCCGACATTGTGGTAGAGCCTTTTCTGTCTCTGATAATCAGATGTTGGAAAGAACTAAGTCGTGGTGGCTGATCAGGCCGACTCCGTCCCGTTCTCCCTGACTCCAGTTACGTATCAACACTTAGGGCTATCTTCTGCGACTTGAAGTCCAGCAAGGCCTCCGGATTTTCTCTCACTAGCCGTGAAGTACTAGCAATGCTTCGGACCCGGTGTCCGGTTAAACTGAGTGAAGGTGATCTGTCACCGAAAACACTCTTTCTTCTTTCTCCACTCGCCTGTCGCCCTGCTCTCACCCTTAACATAAGCACGGGTAGCAGTAGGTGTAGTTGTCAGCTTTCCTTCCAATGCTCGCTGATCTGCTCTCAGTTGACTCGATGCTATAGCTGCTGTAATCCCCTTCTTTCTTTCCTTTCTAAACTCTGTCCAGAGCAGCTCACAGGACGTTTCGTCAGACTGTATACACGCTGTAGCTCCGAGAGTCACTTTCCACGTTCCTAGGGAACACAGGCAGCTTGTTCTGAGATAACGGCTTCAGATGTAGCTCTGACTAGGCTAGAGTGATTTCCTCCACTCGTACTAGCCTCCACTTCACTTCAAGATGAGCTAATCAAGCTCTGTCAGGAACCAGTCTTCTCTCCTCTCCCTCCAAGACTGAACACTTGACTTAAGATGGATGAGCCACCCTAAGCTTGAATGCTGAACTGATCTGACTGAACACCAATTCAGACTCCTCTCCAACTCCTCCAGTCTGATCTGATTGCTACGTCTCACTGACCTTAAATATTCTAAGGTTCCCTCTAGTGGTAATGTTGGGAAGTGTGAGATGTTAATGAATATCAGGTTTTCACAATTACCTTCCTGTGCACTCTCCAGGAAACATGTGTACCAAGCGCAGCTGGGCCACACATCCCCCCTGGTTAAACACAGCACTCCCGGGCTGTAATAGAAGAGAAAAACATTTTTGTTTTGCATATAACACAAACATTTAAACTCATCCCTTGTGGGAGGCAAGGACTCTTTAACGTTACACTTTGTACAATGGCATTAGAAAAATATCAAAACATTTTTCACATAAATATATATAAGACAAGATTCTTGTGGAGGACCTGCACCAAAAACCTCCCACGTGGGTCCTGGGTGGGCTGCAGGACTTCATTGCTGCAGACCTCACTCTAGGCCACACCATACGGGTTTTTCTTCAGAGGTAGTAAGGCTTTATGTAAAACCAAGATGGGGCACCGAAGTGCGAACTATTTACAAATAAAGTTTTTGGGCTGGCACAGTTCACAGCCACGCAGTCTTTGCATACAAAACAGTTTTCACGTAAATCACATTAATACTTCACATTAGTACTGTATTACCTATTACTCATTACCCAACTGGGGTATTCTATTTAGATTATGCAAATTATGTAAACATTTTCAGACATATCAATAAAGTGCAAATTTCTTCAACTTCTTCAACTTTATACAAGTACAGTAAACCCTGTCTGGGTCCTACTGGTCTTCTTCTTTACAAATTTCAACAACGTCTTCCACTCCTGGGGCTGGAACGACGCAATGCGCTTTTGAACGCATAACAAACAAGTCATGGCCTGCAATCTGCGTTTGTGTAGCCACAGTCCTTGTGCGATCCACTAGGGGCTCAACGGGTGTCTCATGCAGGTACAAATCTTCCATTGAGGACGCAGGCTTGGGCTGTGATCTAACGGTGGACGCATCATCCGGTTGCGTTGCAGAAGAGGACGCACAATCCTTATGCACTGCGGGGTAGGATGCAGGTGTGCGCAGTGGCGCAGTTGAGGTCGCAGGTTGTGGTGCTGGGTAAGATCTTGATGCAGAGGAGGACGCAGGTTGCGATGCTGGTGCGCGGCCGGGTGCTATTGGAGCTGGGTCTCGGGACTCTGCGGCATGATGTAGATTACCGGCGTCGGGGACGGGGTCGCTGACACGGGTGACGTTTAAGGCATACCACCCTTTAAGTCCCCAGTGCCGCGTATAGCTGACGATGTCCCCATTCATAAGGTCCCTTCCCGGATGACCAATGGGCAGATGGGACTCTACATCCCTGCAGCTGACAAAGACTCCTTGGTATAGGCCTGGCTCATGGATGAATCCCCAGCCTTTGCGGAGTTTAAAGTCGCTAACGCACCCCTGGCGCCGCGGTTCCCGGATCGTACCTTTATTCCTCCGGACATTCTCTTTGTCGGCGAGGAACTCCTCATGGTACCGCTGGCGGAATTGCTGCGCCTCTCTCTCCTCCTGCTGGCGTCGCTGCTCCTGCTCACTGCGTCGCCATTCGTTCTCGGTCTGGATGTCATAGGTCACATCGTCCAGATACTCCATCACGTCCCAGTCGACCTCCATCATGGACGGCTGGCTCCCCTCCGGTGTCCCTACCGGGGGACTGCATTCCGCTGCGGCCTCCTGGACTGGCTGGCACTCCGGAACGGGCAGGGCCTCCTCAGCCTCCGTCCCTCCGACTGCTTCATCGGTGGAGTCGGGATCAGCTCTTTCGGGGCCGGCCTCCGGTTTCTCTTCAGCCGCTGGCTGTGGTGGCACAGGGAGCACAGGTAATGGCTTCGTTCCTGGGGAGAGAGCAATGCGTCCCACAGCAGCCGCTGTTTCCGGGCACGTCAGCTTCTCTCCGTCTCGTCCATCTCTTCACGGCGCTGGATCATGCCCTTGAGCACCGCATTCACCTCCTCCAATTCCATCATAATTTGGTCGGTGTCCCGACCTGGGGACGGCTCCGGCACAGGCAGTAGCTTTTCTAGGGAACGGGGCCTGCGCGCCGCCGCTCCTCCACACAGCGTCTCCTGTCCTTCCGCCATCTCTCTCCAGGCCAGACTGTGTTTCCCATCTGGAACAATCTGGTCTCTTCCGTGGAGGCGGGATTTGCGCTTCCTCTTCTTGGCATAGAAAATGAAGAGGAGGCGGATCTCCTTAGCAGTGGGGCAGGCTCTCACATTATAGTAGCATTTAGAGAGGGCGCCCATTGCTTTCGCGCCACAGGGGGGGTACGCCCACGAAGGCACGCCCACCTTCTTCACCAGCGCCTCAGGGCGTGAATATGGCGGCAAAATGGCAGAAAATGGCGCCAAAAACTGCACACAGTCTTTTTGCACTAAACAGTCCAAATAGGCACACAGGACTCACAAATTGTAAGCTTCGTATCCTGTTCGTGACGCCAAAGATGACGCGCACACGGTACCAGGGCTATGGGGTACTCGGCACCGAGCCCATGGAAGTCTATGGGGAATGTCACTGGCAGCAGAGCTCGGTCCGTGGCCCTGGGCGGTCATACAAAGGGGGATATTTACAGGGGATTGTTAATTGTTCGTGATGCCACCTGTGGTTTCTGATCAGATAGACCAGCGCTGCAGGGTTAATCTTCTGAGGGGATGTTATTAGGCAGCTAGATGTTAAGTCCCCCACAGGTGGGACTGGTCCCTCGAAGTCTATGGTGTTGTAGGGTGCAGATAATAAGTCAGTCACACACAATTCAGTCTCTTTCCATACCTTTACTGATGTTGTTGGCAGGTATCTCCCGGAAGCTAGTCAGGTTGGAGAATGCACATTCAGGGAATTGCTGAGCAGGTTTGAGGCCTCCTTTACCTTAATGTGTATGTGAGTCCTAACTTGCATAAAGTCAAGTTTAACTCCAGATGCTACAGCTACGCCCGGCCGACATTGTGGTAGAGCCTTTTCTGTCTCTGATAATCAGATGTTGGAAAGAACTAAGTCGTGGTGGCTGATCAGGCCGACTCCGTCCCGTTCTCCCTGACTCCAGTTACGTATCAACACTTAGGGCTACCTTCTGCGACTTGAAGTCCAGCAAGGCCTCCGGATTTTCTCTCACTAGCCGTGAAGTACTAGTAATGCTTCGGACCCGGTGTCCGGTTAAACTGAGTGAAGGTGATCTGTCACCGAAAACACTCTTTCTTCTTTCTCCACTCGCCTGTCGCCCTGCTCTCACCCTTAACATAAGCACGGGTAGCAGTAGGTGTAGTTGTCAGCTTTCCTTCCAATGCTCGCTGATCTGCTCTCAGTTGACTCGATGCTATAGCTGCTGTAATCCCCTTCTTTCTTTCCTTTCTAAACTCTGTCCAGAGCAGCTCACAGGACGTTTCGTCAGACTGTATACACGCTGTAGCTCCGAGAGTCACTTTCCACGTTCCTAGGGAACACAGGCAGCTTGTTCTGAGATAAAGGCTTCAGATGTAGCTCTGACTAGGCTAGAGTGATTTCCTCCACTCGTACTAGCCTCCACTTCACTTCAAGATGAGCTAATCAAGCTCTGTCAGGAACCAGTCTTCTCTCCTCTCCCTCCAAAACTGAACACTTGACTTAAGATGGATGGGATGACTCACTCCTGAGCCACCCTAAGCTTGAATGCTGAACTGATCTGACTGAACACCAATTCAGACTCCTCTCCAACTCCCTCCAGTCTGATCTGATTGCTACGTCTCACTGACCTTAAATATTCTAAGGTTCCCTCTAGTGGTAATGTTGGGAAGTGTGAGATGTGAATGAATATCAGGTTTTCACAATTATCTTCCTGTGCACTCTCCAGGAAACATGTGTACCAAGCGCAGCTGGGCCACACACTTTAGAATTTAAAGGGCACACAGAACCACCCAGCAGGTGCAGTAATAGGGACACATTAGGCAGCAGCAGCTCAGCATTGGGGTATCATCAGGATAAGGAGTTTGTGCAGGTTGGGGATAGATGGTGACAGTGCTGAAAATATGAGACGTGAAATGTGTCTTTCTTGTAATATCTGCAGCCGAGTCCTGAATAAGAAGTTGTCATGTCGGTCTGGGTCAGATGGAAAAGAGGGGAAAAGTGAACGATTCCATCAGAAAGAACTACAGTGGTAAGTCACCATGTATAACTGAATAATATTTAGAATTGAGAGTCCTCAGTGGTTGATACCTTTTAATGGCTAACTGAAAAGATGGTAACAAATTGCAAGCTTTCGAGACTACTCAGGTCTCTTCATCAGGCTAGGACTAATACAACATCTGAAGAATCACATATTTATACACAACACAGCACAGAAACAATGCAATAGATGAGACAAGTGACGTGAAGCAGAACTGTCATTATGGGAGAGGGATGAACAGTTGTGGCAATAAATATTGGACTATAACTGTGCATTAATCACTTATACATTTTGTAGGACTGGTATTTTCCACTGACCATATGGCAGTAATATCAATGTTGGTCTTTATATAGAGATTATTTTCAGTAACAGCGCAGTCATCTCCTACATCCACTATTAAGGTGCATCACTGAGTTGTAATCAAAGTTACCTGGTTAGGAGCCCACTCAGAAGTTTCGCCCACCCCCCCAGAATCAAAACCCTAGCTACGCCTCTGACTGTATTCAAGAAGTAGTCAAAATAAATGTATTAAATATTTTATTGATTAAATAAATATGAGAGACAAATTAAGAACTACATACAAAAAAGACATGGAAAAAATATAATAAAATAAAGGGGAGGTGGGAGGAGCATGCTCCAATGTAAGGATGGGCTGGATATCACAGACTATTACATTATGTACACAACACTAATTCATACATTTAATAATCTATTGTTATAAATATATAAAAAGTATATTTTATGTAATATGAAGGTGAGTATTGGTAAATAAATATCAAGTGATAAGGAAGGAAGATGGGGTATATAAAGTTTATTGCACAATGCCATATAATAAGAAGGCGATAGTAGATGGTTATGAAATCATGCACATTGATTAATGTTACTAACCATAGTGGCACGCCGCAGCTCCCCTCACATCACTCCAATGTGCGTTTCACTGTCGCTTCATCAGGGAGTCTGTGTTCCAGAGATAGCCTATATCCAGGGGCATAAAGACATGGTCTCAGAAAGTGCAACTGTGGCCCGGCCCATGAGGGAGAGGGACCTGCTGAAGCCAGTGCCTATTTCAGCTGGATGTGCATTTGAGTCCCTGCACTGCAATACATCCTGCCCGCCAATCAGATATTGGCAGCTGACGTCGGTGTGCAAGTCACTGGCGGGGCATCACATGCGTTGCACATCGCTAGCACGCTGGTCAGCTGTCGGTTACAGAAGAGGACACAGTGCAGTGGAGGGAGGTGAGTAGAATTATTTTTTATGCATACAGAGGTAGAATGAGCGACATATATACTAGGGTGGGAGACATATATAACAGAAAGGGGCTCCGGATGGGGAACATATATACCAGGATGGGGGGCATATATACCTGGATGGGATGATAGGACCCAGGATAAGGGACATATACCAGGATGGGGGATGTACTTATATACCACCATGTGCCCAAGATGGGAGACATATATACCAGGATGGGGAACAGTTAACATATATACCAGGATGGGGACATATATTCCAGGATGGGGGACATATATATCAGGATGGGCCCAGGATGGGGGCCATATATACCAGTAAGGGGCCCAGGATAGAGGATATTAGTACATGTGGGGACTTTTCTATATAATATGAGAGGGGGGGCAACATGTATTTAGATCAAGGGGCCATTTATCTCACCAACATGCGGAGGGGAGGGCAGGTCCAAATTTTGCATGGAGGTCCATCAGACTCCAGTTACACCACTGCATATATCATGCACTGTCTAGCTATCTCCAGGTCATAGCAGCTGTTCATCATTCAGGATAGCATGGAGGACAGCAGTGTCAGTGATCTCTTCTTACCTTAGCAACCCTGGTATTTCCAATTTAAGATCAGAAAGACATGGTGGACAACAGTGTGAGCAGCCTCTTCTCATCTCAGCACCTTGTTATCTCTGGTATGAGATCATACAGAAAAGGTGGACAGCAGTGTGATCAGTTTCTTCTTACCTCAACACTCCTGGTATATCCAGTATTAGATCAGATGGACAGGATGAACAGCAGCGTGAGCGGCCTCTTTTTTTCCTCAGCATACCTACAGTTTTAGATCAGATAGACAGGATGGACAGCAGTTTGAGCAGTCTGTTCTTACCTACGCAAAAAAATTTATGTCTGAACCCCATCCTCTGACTTACACTTTTCAATAATCTTATCACAGACTAGTTTACAAATGTCTGTGAGAAATTGTAATGGTATGAGCAGGGTTGTCGTTAGGGGCAGGCAGACCAGGCAGCTGCCTAGGGTCCCCACTCCTCTAAGGGCCCCTAGCCAGTGGTGTGTCACTAATAGCGGCACACCATGTGGCGGCTATGGGCCCCGTAAAAGGGGCCCGGCATCGCCCCCCTTCGCATTCAACTTATCGGCATTATAGATGCCGATACAGTTGAAAGCAGTGATGGAGGAGAGAGCATCAGATGATGCTCCCTCTCCCATCACTCCCCCTCTGACTCAGCATGTGTCAGTAGTGGAGCTGATGAGACACTCTGCAGAAGCCAGAGCAGCAGGGGAACGAGGTCGAGAGGTAAGTATTGTGTGTGTATGCATTATAGTGTGTGTAGACTGCATTATACTGCATGTGGGGGATGCACTATACTGTGTATGGGGGCTGCATTATACTGGGTATGTCGGGAGCTGCATTATACTGTGTTTGGGGGCTGCACTATACTGTGTGTGAGGGGTTGCATTATACTGTGTGTGGGGGGACTGCACTATACTGTGTATTTTGGGGGCTGCATTATACTATGTGTGGGGGACTGCACTATACTGTGTATGTGGGGGGCTGCACTATACTGTGTGTGGGGGATGCACTATACTGTGTGTGGGGGGCTGCATTATACTGTGTGGTGGTGCACTATATTGTGTTTGTGGGGCTGCATTATACTGTGAGTGGGGGGCTGCATTATACTGTATGTGGGGCTGCACTATACTCTGGGGGTTACACTATACTATGTATGTGGGGGGCTGCATTATACTGTGTGTGGGGACTGCACTAAACTGTGTGTTGAGACTGCACTATACTGTGTGTGGGGGACTACACAATACTGTGTGTGGGGGTGCACTATACTGTTTGTGGGGGCTGCATGATACTGTGAGTGGGGACTACATTATACTGTGTGTTGGGGGCTGCACTATACTGTGTGTGTGGCGGGCTGCACTATACTGTGTGTGGGGGGACTGCATTATATATTATTGGAGTTGTTCCCTATTTTCCATGAGATGCCACCAAACCCCAGAAAATCAGAATTTATTGTCATATTCGAAACATATTTTACATTATTTTCTGGATAAAATGTCTGATATCATGTTTTGGAGCTGCCCCTCTATTGAAAGCACTTTCAGAAACTGGTTTGTAAAATTTTACTTGAATGACAAACATAACATCAGACTATTTATAAATACCGGCATAAAAATAGCAGGAAGCATCCATCTCACTATAACAATGAATATAAGAGGATATAGAGGAAGGGAACAGCACAGCAGAGGACTATGTACTTTGTCAAAGCATTCAGTGGATTTACTGTATATGCAATTGGCTGAGCCATAAGTGTAGCAAGTGGTATTATTTTGGGGTCTTTAGTCAGAAATCTTCATGTTCCTAAGTTGAATTTGCCACTTGTGTCCAGAATTTATTGTTGTAAACCAATGGTCTACAACCCTTGTTTCTCAGTTGTTGTGAAATTAGAATTCCCGGCAGGTCTCGACAGCTTCAGGTTGTGGCTAATGTCTTTGTAGAACGGTCATATGACAATTAATTAGAAGATGTCCCCCAAACCCACCGGAAGCTTCAGTGATCAGCAATTTATGCAGGACACTTCAAATTTTATATTCTACTACTGTGCCAACAATGTAAATTAAAGGACATGGACAACTTTGGGGACAATGTACTTTTACCTTTTTTTTCACAAAAATTTTTTTTAACTATAAGGTTTCATTAAAAATTTGGACAGCTTAGCTTCTAGAGCATCCATGTATAGCAGTGCATGTATCATAAAATGATTACTGAACTCATCGAATGGCAGGATCTATAACCCTTATCTCTCTTCTACTGATGGAACTTCTATGATGATTTATAACCAAAGTTAAAATTTCAACTTACACAAATCAATTAGGATAACAGAGACTATGCAGTCAGACTCACTGTTAACTCCATATAAATATGAGCAAATCAAATATGCTTTAAATTTAACAACTATTCAGATTTTCCATTTTGAAGAATTCTAAAAATCCTGGGAAAGGCAAAGAAAAATATAATACCCACCTCTCCTCAGCTCTCACCAGTCCCGACCTCCACACAGCTTCCTGGATGGTCCGTCAGTCCTAATAAGTGCCACCACCAGTAATCTTCTGTCTTCACAGTAGTCAGTAACTAGGCCTTAAGTAATGTGATGAAGTGAATAGGAGGTGCAAAACACTGTTTTGTCTCTATGAAAAAGTGTATAATTTTTGGATCGCTTAATTAAAAGCCTATATAATTGCGTAACTATTTTGTGATTAGCAAACCTGTTGCTGATCCCAAAAAAGAGATTATTTTCCACTCCTAGACGAGAAACCAAAAATTCTTCAAGTCGAAAATAATTCACCTTGTTTCATTAACTAAGGGATATTTGTTGAACTTTTTACGCAAAAAGCTTCCGTTTGCCCCCTTTGTGAATAAACAACATCAAGGCAAACATCTATCCCCAAAAAAGGCCTAATTTTTTTTAATACAAGTAGCCTACAAAGTCTGAAACTACTGTGTGGTTAACTAATGTTTTGGTTACCACTGACTACCATCTGTTTTTCCCCTAGCCAGATAGGTGGAAGTCACTGGGACATTAAAAAGGCTCTGTTCACATTACAGAGCTCAAAATAGGGTTCAATAGACTCCAACGGGGATTCAGAGCATTTATACACAAATTTACCAAGTGATTACAAGTTTTTTAATTATACGATTAGTGAAAATCTTAATTTTGTGGAGAATTTGGCAAAGCCGAGGAATTGGAATTTCAAAATATCATCTCTACAATATTGCTGAAGGTCTCAGTCGCTGTCAATTCATCCTCCAATGAAGCCCAGCCTATAGGTGGAATTCATAGAACATTTTTGTTCACTATATACTGCAATGCTGTAGAATTTCCATATACAGTGGCTATAAGAAATTGAAACACTTCTAAATGCTAGGTTTTTGTCATGTAAAATAATCATACTAAGCAGAATCATTTCAGGGCATTTTCCACTTTTATTGTCACGCATAATTCAATAAAAAAATAAACTGAAATCTTTTCAGGTGGAAAAAGAAAAATAAAGAACTGAAGTAATGTGGTTGCATAAATATGTACACCCTTAAACTTATATTTTACCCTTAAACTAATATTTTATTGAAGTACCCTTGAAATTTACCATAGCATTCTGTCTTTTTGGGCAAGTGTCTATCAGCATGGCCATCTAGCATTATCAATCTTTGCCCACTCTTCATTATACAGTGACCTCTTCAAGTCAATCCTGTCACCGTTCCACCCCTTAGTGTGTCTGGGATGCAGTTACTGACAGCTCGGCCGGGGTGTGCTGAAGCTGTTAGTACTTTGATTAACAGCTTGGCCATCCAATCTGGTATAGGGGCATGCTGAGCTGTCAGGGTGTTGATTGACAGCTCGACTATCCAATCTGAGACTGGGAGGCTGTCTCCAAGTGTTCATTATTCCAGGTGATTGCCAAGCTACTTAACTGAGCTGCTTCTCCCAGACCTCTGCCAGACGTACATTCAGCTTGTGAGGTTTGTTCTCCTGTGCCTTGAGATCTGTATGCTTGTGTGGAGCCCAGCTTCGCTCAGTTCCACAAATCCAGAAGGGTGCATGAAGGATTGTACCACTAGAGGTCTCACTATACATACACACACCTTCACCCCTCTCCTAAGTCCACCAGAGGGAGCCCTAATAGGAATATAAAAGAGGGTGAAGGCAGGAAGTCAGTTGAGTTGAGTTCTGCTCAGAATGTGCAGTGCAGTGGAGTGCAGTGCAGAGAAGAGTCTGAAGTTAGTTAGTCTGCAGAGCAGAGTTGAGCCTGCAGGGCAAAGTGGAGTTTGCAGTGGGAGACTCAATAGCTCAAGTTAGAGAGCTAGGAGCGTGCCGACGCTCTGAGAGCAGCAGTAGAGGCAGTGTGTATAATCGTGTGAGGGCCCGAGTAGGCCGAAGGCAAGAGGAGAGTAGCAAAGGGGCAGAGGAGCCAACCAGCTCACCCCAGCAAGTATAAACCGGACGCCAGGTCCGAGCCTATAGGGATCTCCACGAACCATTAGGAGAACTCCGGAATTCCTGGAGGACTACAAGTCCCAGGAGCACCACAGAGCTGATACGTAACAGGGCCAGGAGGACGGAGTTCAGGCAAGCAGGGCCCTGCAAGCAGGGACACTGTACTTCAAGAGAAGGTCCAACCACAAGGTCAGCCGGGTACAGGACAGAGACTAAAGGTACTGCCACACTAAACAATCCCGCTAGCGATCACAATAACGACGCATACTAATGTGATCGCTAGCGGGATTGTTTCTATATCGCTAAGTGCGGCCACATTTAGCAATATAGTTAACGACGCTATCGCCGTTAGCGATCTTCTTAACGACTTTAGCGGTACAAAAGTACCGCTAAATCGCTAAGAAAAGGTGCCACACTAGCGATATAACTTACCCAGCGGGAGCGCCGACGAGAAAATAGGGTCCGGAACGATTCCAGCGACGAGCGAGATCACAGCAGGAAGCTCGTCGCTGGCAGCTGCCGCACTGAACAACATCGCTAACGGGATCGCTAAATAGTGACGTTTTTTAGCGATCCCGTTAGCGATATTGTTCAGTGTGGCATACCCTTAAGTTTGGCCCAGCTGCAGGCAGGCCAGAAACTCATTATGGAAAGGCAAGGAACAAGGAGGCCTTAAACCTACTTAGTGTGAGAATCTGGATGTGCACCCTTCACCCTACAGTGCTCCGGGATGTGCCTGCAACATCTTCAGTAAAGGTACCAAAGTGACTTGTGTGTGTGTCCACCTTCTTGTCCCTACCCTGCCAGGTTTCCCTCCGTCCTGCATCCCTACACATCTACCTGCCCTGGATGGACACAGCCTCACCTGTAGGAGGCCTAACATCTAGCTGCACAACACCATCCCTTCCAGAGGAACTGCACAGCAGCGCTGGTCACCCTGACCAAGTGCTACAGGTGGCGTCACGAATCATCATACAAACATTTATTCCCCTGTAAATATTCCCCATTTATGGTGAGCGCCCAGGGCCACGGACCGAGCTGTGTTGCTGTGACATCCCCCATAGGAGTTAATAGGCTCGTATCCGAGTACCCCCCCACTGCCCTGGGAGGGTGACTCACTTGATCTTTTGATGCCTGACCTTGGACTTCATTCAGACCACCCGACTGTTTAACCCCTTCTGCTCTGATCCGCTATCCTCCTAGTATTCTGACCTCGGAACGTTACCTGACCACGCTTTTGTCTCTTCCTTCTGTTTATGACGTACCCTCCTGGCTTCTGACCTTGGACTCCTTTACCATTCTGACTCATGGCTTGGCCGTGAGAAGTGACTAGCATCACAAATCTACAGATTTTCATTTGGATTCAGTTCTGAGCTCTGAATGGCCCATTCCAAAAGTTTTTTCATTTGGTATGTCCCATATAAAGTTTATCTTTTATAATAGGATTTTTCTCACATTTTTTTAGTTTAAATTTTCAGCAAAAGCCATGGTCTGTGAACAGCTTACAACACAGCAAAGAGATCTCATTGTTGAAAGTTATCAGTCAGGAGAAGAATATAAAAAAAATGTCAAGCCATTTGATATACTATGGAACATCATACGTAAGTTGGATGTTCGTAACTCGGGGGCTGCCTGTATACAAATTTAGTGTTGCTTTAATCATATTGACCTAAAAAATCATATTGCCAGGAAACCTTTACAGCACAATGAACGCCATATAAACAAAACCTAAAAAACAATAGTGGAATTGCATTTTTTTGTTCAATATCACAACACTTTAACAATTTCCATTGGAATGGTAAAATGAATAGTGTCATTCAAAATTACAATTTATTCAACAAAAATAAGCTCTCATAAGGTTATAGTGAAGGAAAAATAAAATAATTATGACTATTGTAAGAATGGTAGCAAAAAATGAAAGCGCAAAAATGGAAAATCACCCTGTAGGAAAGGGTTAATCACCTAGTAGGAGAGGAGTCACATACACTTTCTTTCAGTAAAAGGCTTCTGCCTTGCCGTGGCTACAGAATACATTTTTGGAGTCCTCTCAATAGCCTTGTGCCTTGTACTTATAGGTGCTTCTCTCAAAATTAGAATATCATCAAAAAGTTAATTTATTTCAGTTCTTCAATACAAAAAGTGAAACTCATTATATAGAGTCATTACACACAGAGTGATCTATTTCAAGTGTTTATTTGTGTTAATGTTGATGATTGTGGCTTACAGCCAATGAAAACCCAAAAGTCATTATCTCAGTAAATTAGACTACTTTATAACACCAGCTTGAAAAATGATTTTAATATCCAAAATGTTGTCCTACTGAAATGTATGTTCAGTAAATGCACTGAATACTTGGTCAGGACTCCTTTTGCATCAATTTCTGCATCAATACGGCATGGCATGGAGGCGATCAGCCTGTGGCACTGCTGAGGGTGTTATGGAAGCCCAGGTTGCTTTGATAGCAGCCTTCAGCTCGTCTGCATTGTTGGGTCTGGTATTTCTCATCTTCCTCTTGACAATACTCCATAGACTCTCTATGGGGTTAAGGTCATGCGAGTTTGCTGCCAATCAAGCACAGTGATACTGTTGTTTGTAAACCAGGTATTGGTACTTTTGGCAGTGTGGACAGGTGCCAAGGTATCATCGACTAGGCGTCCTCTTAGCTCCCTCAGCCTGAGATAAATGTTGCAGGAGACCAAGAAGCTACAAGATCAATAGTGGGTAAAGGACCCCTGAGGTGCTGTTCAGAAGAAGGGGGCCAGTGGACTGAGAATACTGGATTTTCTGCTGTTACTCCATTATAACATCTCAGGTACCTTTGTATATCAAGTTTATTATATACAGAATAGTAGATGCATAAGTTTATCATATACAGGCCAAACTTTCTTTTATTAACTTATAATTCATTTAGATGGTATTAAACCTTATTTTTCCAGTTAAATTTAAATGAAACCAGAAAAAAAAATCAGTTTTCATAAACTGCAACAAAACTGCAATAAAACCACAAGTCAACTGCTACTTATGAATAACACCCTAGGTTAAAGGGAATCTGTCACCCCTGTGACAAATATGACCTATTAATATGGGCATACAGGTAATAGAGATGTTACACTAGTCCTACCTGTATGCCTCATATTAATCGTCTTGTTGCTGAAGAATGTTACATTCTTTCTTTATGTTAATGATTTCTTCCAGGCTCCGAGGTGTGCTGTGCTGTAAGAAATCCCTGCCTCCTGACTTCATTGTTATACTCACCCCCTCCCATCAGTGTCAGCTACTGCACGGAATCCAGCGCCTGCGCCCTGCAGAACCTCAGAAATACATACCTCATCCTCCCTTCTATGGGCGCTGCATTCAGGGATCTTCTGCACTGGCGCCGCCGAGTCACTGTGATCTCCAGCATGCGCAACCATAAGGTGCTCTCCCAACTTCCTCCCTGCATAGTCATCGCTATTAACCATGTGTATTTCTCAGTGAATGGTTCAAGAGGCAGGAGCAAGAAGAGAGTAATATATTTCATTGATGAAACAAACAGAAAAACTGACCGGCACATCCCAACTAGTGTGAACAGGTGCCAGCTAATAACAATTCTAAGATAAAACAAAGCTGCACTGTTAAGAATAGTAAATCTAGAATATTGGAACTGCATTGCTGCCATAGAAAATAGGTAAGTGCTACATTATGTACATGTGGAATTTTGGGAAATTGGAACTGCAACATTGCTAGAGGAAAGTTTACAGTAAAAATAAGGTACTTAGCACATAAATTGGCCAATGTGTTTGAGCCCAACTGCCCCCATCAAGGCGTACCTTATAGTTGGGTCCCTGTCCTGATAAGACACCTCTCTTGGACTAGAAAGCCTACAATTTATGGGGCAGGGAGGAGCCAGCTAATTAAAACCACCTGAGTCTGAGGGCAATAGGAGTGCACATGTCACAGGCGTTTGCTACAAACAGAAAAACTGACCGGCACATCCCAACTAGTGTGAACAGATGCCAGCTAAAGGCTGGGTTCACATAACGATACACCAGCGATCCCGACAACAATATGCACTTGTCAGGATCGCTGGTGTATCGCTACATGATCGCTGCTGAGCTGCCAAACAGGCAGCTCAGGCAGCGATCAGGCACAGCGACACTGCGGGTAACAATCGCTTAGTTACCCGCAGTGTACCTTGGATACCAGCGCGCTGATGCAGGGAGCTGGTATCCAAGGTACACAGCGGGTTTCCAAGCGCTGCGCGGTGCCTGGAAACCCGTTGTGTACCTTGGATACCAGCTCCCTGCATCAGGGCGCTGGTATCCAAGGTACACAGCGGGTTTCTAGGCACAGCCCCGCGCCTGGAAACCCGCTGTGTACCTTGGTTACCAGCGGATCGCTGGTCTCCCGCCTGTCACACGCAGTGATGCAGTGCCTGTCAGCGGGAGACCAGCGATCAAAAAAATGTCCAGACATTTCAGCGACGATCAGCGATACCCGGCAGGGGGCTGATCGTCGCTGAATGTCACACACAGCGATATCGCTGGTGAGCTCGCTGCTGCGTCACAAAACTAGTGACTCAGCACCGATCTCGCTAGTGATATCGCTATGTGAGACGGGCCCTTAACACAATTCTTGGGCTCAAATACATTGGCTAATTTATGTGCTAAGTACCTTCTTTTTACTGTAAATTTTCCTCTTGCAATATTGCAGTTCCAACTTTCTAAAACTCCATATGTACATAATGTAGCACTTACCTATTTTCTGTTGCAGCAATGCATTTCCAATTTTCTAGATTTACCATTCTAAACAATCCGAGGGCACCTTTGTCTTTTCTTCATTTCTTTGTTTGAGTTTGTTTTAAAAAGTTTTTTATTTTGTTTTGTACTTTTAAATTTTTTGGCAAATTTTTGGTTTGGGAAATTTGTAGGGGTCCTTTTGGCCCCCCGTACTTATTTGGGGGGAACGGGTTTGTGGTTTTGGGATAAGGATTTTTAAGGCCCTTTTTTTTTGGGCTTTAAAAAGGTAAATTTTCCCCAAAATTTTTTCCCAATTTGTCTTAACTGAGCGTTGGGGCCTACAAGGGTGCCCTTCTAGAAACGGGAGTAGGTGGGACGGGTTTTAGCTGTGGAAATGGCATCTGTTTTGTTTTTAAGGGCCCTGTAGTTTTGGGTTTAATTTTTTCATGGCCTTTACACTTTTTTTTAGCCGTCACGGTTTTTCAGCTTTTTCCCTACCTTTTTTAAAATTTCATTTTTTTTAAATTAGTGTTATTTAATCGGACCCAAAAGTATTTTTTTTGGAAATATTTTTTATTTTAATAAAAACCCCTTTAAAAGGGTTTTAAAAAGAAAAACCCACCCTTTAAAATTTCTTAATTTTCTTTCTATTATTTTGAGCTTTTTTTTTTTTCTTAAAAAAAGGTCAAATTTAATTTTTATGTTTTTTAAAGGAATAATAAATTAAATTTAAAACGCCTTCCAAAAAAGGGAAAGAGAATAGACTTTGGGGCTCCCTTTCTGTTCAAAAGTGAAACCCCAAAAGGGTCTTATCGACCTTAAAAGGGGTTTTTGGGTCAAAAGGTTTTTGCCACATAATCAAAGACTGCTTTTTGGGGGGGGGCCAGGCCCCTGATTCCAATGATGTGTTCACTTACTGGCTACTTTTTTGTTCGAAAAGATCACTGTTTTTTTGGTTTACACATCTACCCGTTTCTGAATGCTCAGGTCGTATAACCCCTTCCCCATCCGCCCCCATGTTTGGGCCCAGCTTTCTTTTTTCATTGTCCCGAAGCGAAATGAAAAATCGAAAGGGGGGGCCCGGGGTTTTAAAAGAGGTTCATTTATGGAGGACTGCATGGCAGCGGGCTTTAATAGTACTCTAGTGTTAATCTCATTTTAAAATTAAATAAAAAAAATTAAATTTTTGAAAAACTGCGCATGCAGCCCCAGTTAAGTGCCCATCACGGGGTTTCGACCCTCTCCTTTCTCTCTTCTTGTTTGTGCCTAAAAATTTAAATGGCTTTTAAAACCAGTAACGTTTCCCTTTTTTTAAGGCCTCCCACAAAAATTTGGGGATTTTCGAAACCCCGACTTTTCATTAATAGACACTTTTTTAGGGGGGTTTTGCCCTCATCAGTGCCAACAGGAGTTTTTTTTGGGTTTTGTTTGGTATTCTTTAAACGGTGGCAATTGGCCCCTCACCCTTCTTTTTGTTTTTCGTATTTCCCCCAGCCAACCATTTCCCTCCTGCTTTACACTATTGAAGGGAAAAAAATCCAAAACTTTTTTGGTCTCTTTGGGGGTTTGGGTTTGGTTGAGTCATTTGGCAATTTTTTTTTTTTTAAAAAAAAGGGTTTTTTTTTTTTTTTTTTTTTTTGGGGGGTTTTTTTTTTTAAAAACTCTTATGCGGGCCCCTTTGGGAAACCCCCGGGGGGGGCCCCTTAAAAGGGGGGGGCCCCCCCCCCCCCCAAAACCAGGGGGGGCCCCCCCCCCCGGGGGAAATTCGGGCCCAAAAAAGGGCCCGGGGGTTTTTTTTCCATGCGGGACCCCCTTTTTTTGTTGGGGGGGTTGGGGCCCCCCCCCGGCCCCCCGGGGGCCCCCCCCGGGGGGGAGTTCCCCCTTTTTTGGGTTTTTCCCCCCCGGGGCCCCGGGGGGGGTGGGGGGGGGTTTTTTTTTTTTTTTTTTTTTTGGTTTCCCGGGAAAGGGAAGGGGCCCGGGGAAGGGGAAAAAAGGGGGGGGGGGGAAAAAAAGGGGGGGGGGGGCAAAATGAAACGGGGAAGGGGGGGGGGAAAAAAAAAAAGGGGGGGGGGGGGATGGGGGGGGTTTTTCGGGGAAGGGGGGGGGGGGGGAAAAAGGGGGGGGGTGGGGGAAAAGGGGGGGGGGGGGAAAAAATGGAAAAAGGGGAAAGGGGGGGGGGAAAAGGGGGGGGGGGGGGAAGGGGAAAAGGGGGGGGGTTTGGGGGGGGGGGCCCCCCGGGGGGAATGGGGCGGGGGAAGGGGGCCGGCCGGGGGGAAAAAAGGAAAAGGGGGGGTTTGGGGGGTTTGGGGGGGGGAAAGGGTGGGGGAAGGGGGGTTGGGGGGGGGAAAGGGGGGGGGGGGGGGAGGTTGGGGGATTGGGGGGCAGGAAAGGGAAAGGGGGGGAGGGGGAAAAGGGGGGGGGGGGGGGGGGGGGGGGGGGGTTGGGGGGGGGGGGGGGGAAAAAGGGGGGGGAGGAAGGGGGGGGGGGTTTTTTTGGGAAATTTTTTTTTAAAAAAATTTTTTGTTTTTTTTTTTTTTTTTTTTTTTTTAAAAAATTTTAAACCCTTGAAAAAAAAACCCCCTTTTTTTTTTTTTTTTCCCCCAAAAAAAAAAAGGGAAAAAAAACCCCCCAAAAAAAAAAAAAAAAAAAATTTCCCCCCCCTTTTTTTAAAAAAAAAAAAAAAAAACACCCCTTTTAAACAAAAATTTGGTTTTTTTCCCCAAAAAAGGGGGTTAAAAAAAAGGGGGGGGAAAAAAGGGGGGGGTTTTTTTTTTTTTTCCCCCCAGGGAAAAAAATTTTTTAAAAAATTTTTTTAAAAAAGGGAAATTGGGAAAACCTTTAAAAAGGGGGGGGTTTTTTTTTTTTTTTTAAAAAAAAAAAAAAAAAGGGGGGAAAAAAAGGGCCCCCCTTTTAAAAACCCCCGGAAAAAGGGGGTTTTTTAAATTTTTTTAAAAAAAAAAAAAATTAAAAACCCCCCTTTTTTTAAAAAAAATTTTTTTTTTTTAAAAATTTTTTTTTTTCCCCCTTTAAAAAAAAATTTTTTTTTTTTAAAACCCCCAAAAAAAAAAAAAAATTTTTTTAAACCCTTTGGGGTTTTTTTTTAAAAAAATTTTTTTCCCCCGGGGGCCTTTTTTTTTTTAATTTTGGGAAAAAAACCGGCCCTTTTTTCCTTTTTAAAAATTTTTCCCGGTTTTCCCTTTAAAAAAGGGGAAAAAAAAAAAATTTTTTTTTTTTAAAAAAACCCCCCGGGTTTTTTTAAATTTTTGGTTTTTTTTTTGGGGTTTTTTGGGCCCTTTAAAAAATTTTTTTTTTTTTTTTGGGGGGGGAAAAACCCCCAAAATTTTTTTAAAAAGGGGTTTTTTTTTTTTTTTAGTTTGGGGAGGGGGGGCTTTTTAAAAAATTTTTTTTTTGGGGGGAAAAAAAAAGGGGGGGGGGAAAAAAAGGGGGTAAAAAAATTTTTTTTTATTTTTGGGGGGGAAAAAAATTTTGGGAAAAAAAGGGGGGGGATGGGGGAAAAAAAAAAACCAAAAAAACTTTGGGGGAAAAAAAAAAAAAGGGGGGGGGGGGGGGGGGGGAAAACCGGGGGGGGGGTTGGTTTGGGGGGGTTTTTCCCCCTTTTTAAAAAAAAGGGGTTGGGGGGGGAAATGGGGGGATTTTTTTTAAAATGAACTATTAATACATTTTCTGGTTAATTTGGATCTAGCTTTTTCTAACCTTTACTAGTTGATCCAAAGTACAATCTCTAAACCATTCTCACTACATTTATATATTGTATTAAATTTATAAATATACTGCACCACTGTAAATATGTTTTTTAACACTATGTATTTTATTTTATTTTCTATTTTCCCATGAGTAAGGCCCAGGGGGGGGCCGAAACGTTGGGTACCATATATTGTACTAGTTTTTCCTATTGCACTATTTTCCTCTCTTTGTTGAGTATTGTTTGATTAAAACTACATTTCTTTGCACAAATTTCTAATTTTGTGTGCGGTGAATTTCTATCTCTACAGAATGGAGACTGGGCAGGATCAGCATAGAGACGGGGCAGGATAGAGACGGGGCAGGACGGGGCAGAATGGAGACGGGGCAGGACTGGGTGCAGAATGGAGACGGGCAGGGACTGGGGAGAACGGAGACTGGACGGGGAAGGAGGAGACTGGGCAGGAATCAGGATGGAGAAGGGCAGAATGTAGACGGGGCAGGACGGAGGCAGAATGGAGATGGGGCTGGATGGGGGCAGAATGGAGATGGGGCAGGACTGGGGGCAGAATGGGACTGGACGGGGAAAGGATGGAGACTGGGCAGGAATAAGGATGGAGACAGGGCAGGAATCAGCATGGAGAGGGGGCAGGACTGGGGGCAGAATGGAGACGGGGCAGGACTGGGGCAGAATGGAGACTGGACGGGAAGGATGGAGACTGGGCAGGAAACCCAGCATGGAGACGGGGCAGGAATCAGGATGGAGACGGGGCAGAATGGAGACTGGGCAGGAATCGGGATGGAGATGGGGCACAATGGGGGACTGGGAGGAATCAGAATGGGACACGGGGCAGAATGGGAGACTGGGCGGGAATCAGCACGGAGACGGGCAGGATGGAGATGGGGCAGGATTGGAGACACTGGGGGCAGGATGGAGACGGGGCAGGATTGGAGACATGGGGGCAGGATTGGACATACAGACAGAGGGCTGAATGAAAGACATGAGGCCAGAATGGAGACACTGGGGGCAGAATGAAATTCATGGAGGCATTATTGGAGACACTTGGGGCAGGATGGAAAGCGGCAGGATTGGAGACACTGGGGCAGGATGGAAAAGGGGCAGGATTGGAGACACTGGGGCATGATTGGAGACATGGGGGCATGATTGGAGACATGGGGGGCATGATTGGGGGACACTGGGGCATGATTGGAGACACTGGTGGCATGATTGAAGACACTGGGGGCAGGATTGGAGGCAGGGGGTGGCAGAATTGGAGACACTGGGGCAGGAAAAAAGACATGGAGGCAGGGTTTGGAGAAGATGGGGCAGGATGGGGAGATCATATGGGCAGAATGGATATCATGAGGACGGGATGGGAGAACATTTTGGCTTTAAGCCAGGAATGAGAACACAGGGCCAGGATGGGGGATATTATTACAATAGGGGCTAATTAAGGGATATTATTACTGCAGTGATGTATTTTATTTTTTTTTGAGTATACTGTTTTAAATGGGGGAAGGTCCTTTTACTGTGCAGAGTGACACTATGTCACCTTTTTTTTTCATCTGGTGTAGTTTAGAATTTGGGAAAAAAATAAGTAATGTGTTCTGCAATCGGAGCTCTAGATAACTGTGTTATTTCCTGCAGAGACGAGCCTGGCAGGAAGAAGTGATGGCGGTCTATGCTGGATGAAAGATGAAAAGCAAAGATGAAGGACTTCACCTAGAGACATCACTGGTGAGTCAGTGTTACTTGTACACTGACACTATACACTGTTACAGACTCTTGTGTACAATGTCACCGGTGATTACTGTATTACTGTACACAGACACTGCATACTAGTACAGATTCCTGTGTAGAATGGCACTTATGGTGATAGTATTGTGGGTTTTTTTTATTACTGATCAGTATTTTTGTATTCAGTCACTATGTGATGGTAATATATGGTCTGGTCATGGTGTTGCGGTATTTGTTTCCTTGTATGTGATATTATTTGGTCACTTTGTGGTGGTATTATATGGTCTGGTGGTATTTGTTCCTTGAAGGTGATATTATTCGATCACTGTCGTGGTAATATGTGGTTGGTGGTATTTGTCCCTTGTATGTGGTGTTATTGGTCATTTTAAAAATTGAAAAATAAATAAAAATTTATAAATTGTATTGGATATTTTAACAAATATTTAATAGGTTACAGTAGAGTAGAGCCCCGGCCAAAAGTGTCCATCGTGTTATGGTGGCGGCTTAAAAAATTTTTTTGGCCAAAACTAGATCTGCTGGCTATATTGTGATCTGGTGATGGGAACTGTTAATGTGTGATGGTGAGAAGTGGAGTTTTTCCAAGAGAGAGCGGTGGGACTGTGGACAGTTCGAGGGGTGGAGGCGGGGCTGGGGTGGATCCTGGGCGGAGTCTCAAGGGGGCCCCGAAAATTTTGCCAGTATGGTGTCTCTATGCCATCATGGTGCTCTCCAAAAGAATAAACGTTACTAATTAATTTAATTAATTAAAGGAATGTAAATAATTCAAATGCAATATGGTATAAGTGTCCTGAACTCCACCACTATAGATGCTAGCTTCACTTTGGAAAGTGTTGAAAGTTTGTGCAGATCAACCCACTTTTACCTTTTTAGTCACAAACAGCTCTCTGCTGCCCCCTATTGTCAGGACAATTACACAATAGACCGACAATCAACAGAGGAGGCCGCAGGCTGTTTCTACTACTAGGCCGATTACTGGGGAACTCACAGTGAGCATATTGTATATATAAAAACTGATTCCTACTCATAGAGTATATATATACAATCATAACGGTCACTGCCAGCTCCACAATAACCCAAGAAAGATTATTAGCTGCCACCACCAATTGTTTTACAGGCCAATTGGACACTGGTTACATTTAGCGTATGGATTCAGGGTGCGGTTTTCTGGGCAAAAGGAACAGAATTATTAAATTTGATATTTAATCCAGAAGATATGCAGTGTTTATAAAGAATATACAATAGATATTTCAAAGGGACAAAACAATGCAGAATACAAAATTACATAAAATAAAAATGACTAACAAAAGAAACTTACTAAACACTGATCACAGAAATGGCTCAAAGCTTAGTGAAGGGAAGCACTTCGACTGAGAAATATCCAGTGAAACGTAGGTCAAGCCTACACATGTACTGTATCTTCTGGCATTTAACACAGAGGATAATTTGCATTTGCCTTTTATTAGCTCCTAAGTTTCACCCAAACATCACCTTGATGACCACATGTGGGTCGGATTGTGGGATGCTCTCAGCCCTTCGGGATTTTATGAACAACAACATTAGATATTGCCATAATAATTTATTCTTTATCTTGATTTTACCATTACATAGAACTCAACTATGACAGTATCAAGTCAGTAATTAACCTCTATTTGCAGATCTGACCAAGTATGACAGGTATAGCTTCATCTATCAGACCTTTATTCAATTGGAGGGATTCTAGTGACCCCACGGCATGTAAATGAGTGCGTCACATCCGTCCCTTCTCTACAATGCCGAAAATCTATATTATAAATATTGGATTGATACAGAACCCAAATATTCCTATCCGTACATCGGAGACACAAAGGCCAGGGAGATTCTTTCATCATAGTAGCTTCTGCTTCTTGAATCTACAAATATTAGACTCTTTGTCTGTTTCCCAAAATAGTTATTCTGTTTTAATCACTCAGGAACTGCAAGGAGTCTCAGGCTTGAAAAAGGAACTTAAATGGTTAGCTCTTCCTATCTTAATTAGTTTTAATTACTTTTTCACCCCTAGCTATAGCTGGCTTCCTCTTCCCACATGGCCAAAGTGTCAGCTCTTTGTCCCTGATGTTATGTGTGTGTCTGGGGGTGAATGTTCCCTCCCTGGAGATGTCTTATGGATTTAATTTTTCCTCTATGACACTTCCTAATGTACGTGCTACTTCAGTTTAATAAGTACATAGCAGCTCTGTAGGCACATCCACTTGGAACGCAATAAGGTCTTGACTTTAAGATTAAATTCAGCCGATGTAAAATAAAACTTAAGATTTGTTTACTTTTATTCCATAACACTTAAAAATCGCTGTCCTCTGATTGAGTATTTGAAGGTGGTTGATACTATCTTTCATGAAGGAGAAGGAGCCATCTGATATTGTTCCTACTTTCGTTATTATTCCCTCTAGGGCATTAATTTCCATTCCATCTAACAGTTACAACTTCCTATCCAAGTCCAGTTTCCTTCCCATAGACCACAAAAATTGATCAATAAATTATGCATAATTTTTCTATCTACGTCCCTCACATCTTTGTCACATAACCTCACTTGGACACACTATGAATATTATAGTTTTCCTCTTATCTCATGACCCATCGGAAACCCATTTATTCAGGTCTCTCTTTCTTTCGTTGTCTGGACTAATGCCATGTAGTATTATGTCCGTGGATCTTTTATTTTCTCCATCTACACCTGTTGACTACGTAAACCAATATCTTTTCAGCATCCCTTTTACGCTAGAGAAAAAAAGCTACAAATCTAAACCTATTGTTCTTCTGCTGTCAACACATTCAGTACATCATAGATATAATGCTACATGAGATTACCTAGGTAATAAGCACAAACATATTCACCCACTACAAAAGAAAACTAAATTACAGCTGTTTTTCCAAAATGAATATAGATCTAGGTACACATCTATTGGTCTCCCACTCTTACACTCTTGCAATGAACCAAAAGCCAAAATGTGTGTTGAACATATTTTGTATCACCTCATCGGGAATGACCCAAACTATAAAAACATCACACTAATTAACTCCTTCAATGAACAACCCCCAAAAAAACGCTGCAAAAAATTGATGCTTTTTCATCATACGGCAGATCAAAAAGTGGAATAAAACGCGATCAGAAAGACAAATGTAAATTAAAATTGGATTTCCTGAAACGTCATATTGTCCCGCAAAAAAAAATAAAGAAGCTATAGCTCTCAGAATACAGAAATGTAAAAAATTTATTTTTTCTATAAAATAGTTTTTATTGTGTAAAAGCGCCAAAAACATAAAAAATTATAGAATTGTGGTATCGCTGTAATCGTATTGACCCAAAGAATAAAGCTGCGTTATCAATATTACCACACACAGAATGGTATATAAAAAAAAAAAACAATTCCTGAATTACTGGTTTTTGTTCATTCTTCCTCCCAAAAATCAGAATAGAAAGCAATAAAAAAAAATCATGTGCTCAAAAATGATACTATTAAAAACATTATCTCGTCCCACAAAAAACAAGCCCTCACATGACTCTTTGGGTCAAAATATGGAAAAATTATAGCTCTCAAAATATGGTGATGCAGAAATTAATGTTTGCAAAAAAAAGCATCTTTAAGGGTGTAATAGCAGCCAAACATAAAAAAAATATAAATCTGATATTGCAGTAATCACACCAACCCAAAGAATAAAGTAATCTAATCACTTATACCACACGAGGAACGGTGTAAAAAATAAATAAAAACAATTCCTTACCTACTATTGATTTGTTCATTTTGCCTCCCACAAATCTCAGTGAGGTTAGGCTCACATTTATCCTGCGTTCTGCACTGAGCACTTACACTGGGATTGCCGTGTAAATCTCTGAAATACATGATTCATTCGGCGAAAAATTCCCTTCAGGCTAAGTGCACACGTTTAGGATTATTTGCGTTTTTTTCGCGGGAAAAAAACGTGTCAAAAACACATGTTTTAAGCATCCTATCATTTAGAATGAATTCCGCAATTTATGTGCACATGGTGTGCTTTTTTTTCGCGAAAAAAAAACACATCTCGGAAAAAGAACCAACATGTTCATTAATTTCGCGGAATTCTAGCGTTTTTCCCGCTATATTATTGACCTAGAAAGTTCAGGAAAAAATCGCTGTAAAACACGCAAAATCCGCACAAAAAACGCACCAAAAACGCAAAAAAAACACGTGTTTTTACCGCGGAAAATGTCCATTTTTGCTCAAGAAAATTCTGCAAACATTCCTGAACGTGTGCACTTAGCCTTAATAAGGCAGAGTGAGGCAATGTGGATGCCGTCTGACCTGTGATCTGGCGGTGACCGTCTTTTTAGGATTGCATAAAAGTAGTTTTATGCACATCTGAAAAGTAGTACACAGCTCAACAGAGGACAGAGTCCAGAGTAACTCTGCTGCCTCATTATAGTGAATGGTTCCCTCGGTTTCATCTGAATCACTTCACTTAGATGGAAACTCCGATGTAAGTGATCAATGTAGAGCCCGGGATAAACATTATCCAAATTGCTATGTAAAATGTTCCCAATAAAAGCTTCAACTCAATCCACAAAAAAGTTCCCACTCAGGTCCGTCAATGGAAATATAGGGGGCTTCCACGTTACTGGTATTACAAAGGCTCTGGCTCCTCACCCTCCAGAATAAATCCAACAAATTCGCAAATGTCAAATCCAAATGCCCCTCTTCATTCTGAGCCTTACAATGTGCCTAAACCACATTTAGCATCCACATGTTTGGCATTTCTGTAGCAATGAGAGCCCGCCTAATTTACTGGTGCATGTCTCCAGAAGCACAAGCTGAGCACTACAATGTACTGGGCACAACAATGTATGGGCAACACAATAGCGAATTTGCAATTTTCTGTCAGCAACATCCACTGCTGCTTAAACAAGCACCCAGGGAGTCAAATCATCACTACACCTGAAGATAAAATCCCAAAGGGGTACAATTTCCAAATTGGGGTCATGTGAGGGGGATTCTGTTCTTCTAGCACTTAGGGGCTCTGTATATGGAGTCTGCAAATTATTCTAGGAAAATCTGTGCTCCTGGAGGCAAATAGCACTCTGTGCCTTCAGAGTCTCGCTGTGTGGCTAAGTAGTACAGTACAGCCATATATGAGGTATTTCCACATTCAGCAGTAATGGTGTGACACATTTTAGTGCTATTTTTACCCATTTCCCTTGTAAAAATGTAAAATCTGTGGCTAACACAAAATTTTTGTGGTAAAAATGTAATTATTTTTTCCTCACTGCCCAATGGTATAAAATTTTGTGACACACCCGTGGTGTCAATATGATCACTGCATCCTTAGATGAATTCATTGAGAGGCATAGTCTGTAAAATGGGGTTACTTATGGGGAGGGTTCTGCTGTTCTGGCAACTCAGGGGCTCTGCCAGAGGATCATCCACCCACACCAGCAAATCATAACAGTACAATCTGCACTAAATTATGACGCTCCTTCCCTTCTGAGCTTTACAACTGTGTTTCAAAAGTAGTTCCTAACTGTATGTAGGGTATTGACGAACTCAGGAGAAATTGCGCAACAAACTGAGAAGTCCATTTTTTCCTATGAGCCTTTATAAAAATTTAGTTTTGGGCTAAAACATTTTTTAGCAGTAAAAATTTAATTATTCTTTCTTCACTGCTCAATGGTATCAATTTCTGTTAGGCACATGTGGTGTCAACATGCTCACTGCACACCTAGAAGAATGCATTGAGAGGTATAGTTTGTAAAATGACATCACTTATGGGGTTTCTGCTGTTCCGGCAACTCAGGGGCTCTACCAATGTGACATGGCACCCTCAAACCATTCAAGCAAAATTTGAATTCCAATATGGTGCTTCTTGCCTTCTGAGCTTTGTACTGTGACTCAAAAGTTGTTTATTTTTTTATTTTCACAGTTCAATGTTAAAAACTTCTGTGAAGCTAAGATGCTCCTCACTCCTCTAGATAAATTCCTTGAGGGGTCTAGTTTCCAAACTCCAAAAACTTACTGATAGGGAATCTAGATTGTGAGCCCCATCGGGGACAGCGACGATAATGTGTGCAAAATGTAAAGCGCTGCGGAATATGTTAGAGCTATATAAAAATAAAGATGATTATTATTATTATTATTACTTGTGGGGGGTTTCCATTGTATAGGCACATCAGGGGCTCTCCAAACTCGACATGGTGACCGCTAATGATTCCAGACAATTTTGCGTTCAAGAGTTCAAATGGGGCTCCTTCCCTTCCAAGCCCTGAAATTGACAGTAGGACTTTATTTTTCACATACAATTGGATTACAAAAGTTTATAGGCTCCACATAGTATAAGTTGGGAGCCAACCTCAGTGTATAATATGGAGACCAAGCACAGTACCAGCAGACACAATTCCATTACACAGGTTACGCACATCCATAACAAGATTTAATTATTGTCTTTTCATTAGGATTAGATGTTGTCTCTTTCTAAGTTCCATGGACGGTTATGTGCCCCAGGCGGTCACTTTGTGCACAATATAATGGAACATTTCTTCCCCCCAACGAACATCAAAAACTGCTCATCTCATCTTATCTGTTCCTCTTGTAGTAAATCAGATGGAACTATAAGTGCATAGTAACCATCTCAATTACAGTCTATCTTGGGTAGATAAATAATTTATATTTTATTAACTACTAGCTGAAGAGCCCGGCATTGCTCAGGCATAGTAACTAACTGTGGTTAGTTATAACAAATTCTAATGATTATCCTCCATCCCATAGTCCCGTGCCCATATACCCATCCTCCATCCCATAGTCCCGTGCCCATATACCCATCATACACATCCTCCATCCCGTGCCCATATACCCATCATACACATCCTCCATCCCATAGTCCCGTGCCCACATACCCATCATACACATCCTCCATCCTATAGTTCCGTGCCCATATACCCATCATACATATCCTCCATCCCATAGTCACGTGCCCATATACCCATCACTCATCCTCCACCCCATAGTCCCATGCCCATATACCTATCATACATCCTCCATCCCATAGTTCCGTGCCCATATACCCATCATACACATCTTCCATCCCATAGTCCCGTGCCCATATACCCATCATACACATCCTCCATCCCATAGTCCCGTGCCAATATACCCATCATACACATCCTCCATCCTATAGTCCCGTGCCCACATACCCATCATACACGTCCTCCATCCCATAGTCCCGTGCCTATATACCCATCACAACATCCTCCATCCCATAGTTCCATGCCCATATACCCATCATACATATCCTCCATACCATAGTACCATGCCCATATACCCATCACACATCCTCCATCCCATAGTCCCGTGCCCATATACCCATCATACATATCCTCCATCCCATAGTCCCGTGCCCATATACCTATCACACATCCTGCATCCCATAGTTCTGTGCCCATATACCCATTATGACATCATCTTCGCCATGGCAACCATTCTGACATCATCGTTGCCATGGTAACCTATTATGATATCATCATCACCATTGCAACCATTCTGACATAACCGTCACCATTGCAACCTATTATGACATCATTGTCGCCATGGCAACCATGATGACATAACCGTCACCATTGCAACCTATAATGACATCATCATCGCCATGGCAACCATTATGACATCATCTTCACCATGGCAACCTTTATGACATCATCGTCGCCATGGCAACCATTATGACATCATCGTCGATACACACACACACATGTACTCATTTTTATATGTATAGATTACCCTGAATAGGTTTGATTTACGTCTAACAGGACCTAGCAGTT
The DNA here is from genome assembly GCA_033576555.1 of Oophaga sylvatica. Classification (NCBI taxonomy): domain Eukaryota; kingdom Metazoa; phylum Chordata; class Amphibia; order Anura; family Dendrobatidae; genus Oophaga; species Oophaga sylvatica. The sequence continues at coordinate 496,888,690 of JARQOD010000005.1, forward strand.
TTACCTAAAATATAAACTGTAACAATTCTGCATATGCCCTGCATTTGTTCTTTTCTATTGAGGTCTTAAAAGTTCCATGCAGCTACAAGTCCAACATGAGTTGTCGACCAGCTTTACCAAATCCTAAAATGACAAAGAAATGTGGAAAAAAAGACAAAACACCAGCCACATAATCGTCATCCACTAGGCAGGTTGTAACAATTGGTTGCAATAGGGATTAATAGGGAACAGACGGATTGCTGCAATGTCATCTACGTGATACATGCCCCAACACAATGTTGAAAGTGGGTGTGAGAGGCAAAAACCTTTGTATTATTGGCAAGTAAGAGAGTGAGGAATTGGCCCAGTAATCATAAAAATGGGTAGAGTAGGAAACAAATAATTTCTGGTCTGGGTGGCATTATAAATGGGTTTTATGGATTGTCTTGGAATTTCTGGATGGTTGGCAACCCTGAAGGGTGTCCTTGTAGTATGTGATTTTTTTTGTGTACAGCCAAAACAGAAAACACCCTGACTCCTCTAACATCCCTAAATAGGTTCCGCACCTATCGCCGAGCATGAGCCTAGTCCCTGACTGTCCCCTAGCGATAGGTCCTGAATAAGGGGGAGATGGGGTGTTCACTAGTCAGCCCCAACTACAACTAAAGACAAAACGGGTAAACAAACGAGGGAATGCACTTAGCTTGCAAAGACACAAGAGAGATCATACCAACAATCCCCCAAGAGAACTCCAAGAAGACACTAGTAGACTACTAGCACTTCCAACCTGGACAGAGGAAAATAAAGCTATCATCAGCGCCTTCCTGGGGAGACTAAAGGTATTTAAACATCCAACAAGGGAGTGTCAATCAGCAGCAGAAGGTGGAGGGCACTGCTAGGTCCTAGAGGAAGAAGGCTATTACTTCAGAACAGAGATGTAAAGATCAAGAAGGTGCTTGCAGAGCCAAGCGCAATGACCTTCTACAGCCGGATCCAGAATGACTTGTCTGTCACACCTGACACACCCGGTCTTCCTCTTCATGTTCAATTTGTACAAAGGCGGGGACAGTGACACCAGCGCTGATTAGTCGCTGGGCACCACGTGTCATAACAACAGCACAAGAGCACAGGGAGCGCGAGTGCCGACACCACTGGAACGGCCCCGACATGAGAGGTTAGTATAGGCTTTATTATTTTATTGGGGTCAAACATTTAGATCAATTTTCCTAGTAGTGGAAAACCACTTTAACCCCTTAACGACCGCCGATACGCCTTTTAACGGCGGTCATTAAGGGTACTTAAACCACAGCGCCGTTAATTAACGGCGCTGTGGAAAAAGTGAATGGCGCCCCCCAGAGGCGCCTTTTCTCCGGGGTCTCGGCTACCAGAGAACATGAATCAGGTCGGTTTTTACCGACACCGATGTTGCGATCGCCGTTATTAACCCTATAACGGCGATCGCAACAAAAGAAAAAAAAACAATGTGCCATTTAATTTCTCTGTCCTCTGATGTCATCGGACAGCTGCCTGGGGTAGCCGAGACCCCAGAGAACATAATAGGGGCCCCCCCCAGTCACCACTCTTTTGCGATCGCCATATAGCGGCGATCGCAAAAGAGAAATCACAGCCGCGATCCCTGCCTGTAAATTTCTCTCCCCTCTGATGTGATCGCACATCAGAGGGGAGAGAATAGTGTCCCGGAACCCCCGATCTCACCCCCCTGTACCTGCAGGGGTCCCGTGTCCTCCGATCCCCCCCTCCGTTCAGGCCGGCTTCTTCTTCCAGTAAAAAAAAATGGCGGGCGCATGCGCAGTGCGCCCACCAAATCTGCCTTGCGGCAAATTCAAAAAATTATTCATTCATTCTCTAAAAGTACATTTTGATCACTGTGATAAACTATCACAGTGATCAAAATAAAAAAAACAGTACATAAACCCCCCCTATATCACCCCCTTGGTTAGGTACATATAATAAAATAAAGAAATTTTATTTATTTTCATTTTTACATTAGGGTTAGGGTTATAATTAGGGTTATAATTAGGGTTAGTGTTATAATTAGGGTTAGCATTAGGGTTAGGGTTAGCATTAGGGTTAGGGTTAGGCTGGGTTCATACTGCGTTATGGCAGTCCGCTAGACGGACTGCGTTACACCGCGGTATAACACGGTGTAACGCAGTCCGTTAACGCTGCCATTCACCCCCATTTGAGGGCGCATCGCGACGCATGCCATAAAGCGGCATGCGTTTGCGATGTGCCGTCATTCAGTGACGGAGCCTCGGACGCGGCCTGCAGCGTCTGGGCTCCGTCACCGCTAGAGCAGATGAATCATCGCTGATTCCCCTGCGCTAGTGGGTATAGCGTTATGCTATACCGTTACCAGCCCGTCAACGCTATGTGTTAAACGGGCTGGTAAAACACAATATGAACCTAGCCTTTGGGTTAGGGTTATAATTAGGGTTAGGGTTATAATTAGGGTTAGGGTTGGAATTAGGGTTAGGGTTACAATTAGGGTTAGGGTTACAATTAGGGTTAGAGTTAGAATTAGGGTTGGAATTAGGGTTGGTATTAGGGTTAGGGTTGGGATTAGGGTTAGGGGTGTGTTGGGGTTAGGGTTGGAGCTAGAATTGAGGGGTTTCCACTATTTAGGCACATCAGGGGGTCTCCAAAAACGCTGTGGCGTTCAAAAAGTCAAATGGCGCTCCCTCCCTTCCGAGCCCTGCCGTGCGCCCAAACAGTGGTCCCCCCCCACATATGGGGTATCAGCGTACTCAGGATAAATTGGACAACAACTTTTGTGGTCTAATTTCTCCTGTTAACCTTGGGAAAATAAAAAATTAGGGACTAAACGATCAGGTTTGTGGAAAAAATATGATTTTTTATTTTCACGCCCGGGCGTTATAAACTTCTGTGAAGCACTTGGGGGTTCAAAGTGCTCACCACACATCTAGATAAGTTCCTTAGGGGGTCTAGTTTCCAAAATGGGCTCACTTGTGGGGGGTTTCCACTGTTTAGACACATCAGGGCCTCTATAAACGCGACATGGCGTCCAGCCAATTCTGCGTTGAAAAAAGTCAAACGGTGCTCCTTCCCTTCCAAGCTCTGCCATGCACCCAAACAGTGGTTTACCCCGACATATGGGGTATCAGCATGCTCAGGACAAATTGTACAAAAACTTTTGGGGTCTTGTTACCCTTGGGAAAATAAAAATTGGGGTGAAAAGATCGTTTTTGTGGAAAAAATATGATTTTATATTTTCATGGCTCTACGTTACAAACTTCTGTGAAGCACTTGGGGGTTCAAAGTGCTCACCACACATCTAGATAAGTTCCTTAAGGGGTCTAGTTTCCAAAATGGGTCACTTGTGGGGGTTTCCACTGTTTAGGCACATCAGGGGCTCTCTAAACGCGACATGGCGTCCAGCCAATTCTGCATTGAAAAAGTCAAACGGCGCTCCCTCCCTTGCGACCTCTGCCGTTCGCCCAAAAAGTGGTTTACCCCCACATATGGGGTATCAGCGTATTCAGGAGAAATTGCACAACAAATTTTATGGTTCATTTTTTCTTTTAACACTTGTGAAAGTAAAAAAATTGGTTCCAAAGTAAAGCTTTTGCAAAAAAAGTTAAATGTTAATTTTTTCCTTCCACATTGCTTCAGTTCCTGTGAAGCACGTAAAGGGTTAATAAACTTCTTGAATGTGGTTTTGAGCACCATGAGGGGTGCAGTTTTTAGAATGGTGTCCATTTTGGGTATTTTCTATCATATAGACCCCTCAAAGTGACTTCAAATGTGAGGTGGTCCCTAAAAAAAAATGGTGTTGTAAAAATGAGAAATTGCTGGTCAACTTTTAACCCTTATAACTTCGTAACAAAAAAAAATATTGTTCCCAAGATTGTGCTGATGTAAAGTAGACATGTGGGAAATGTTATTTATTAAGAAATTTGTGTGACATATCTCTCTGATTTCAGGGCATAAAAATTGAAAATTTGAAAATTGCTAAATTTTCTAAATTTTCGCCATATTTCCGTTTTTTTCAAAAATAAGCGCAAGTCATATAAAAATTTTTTACCACTAACGTGAAGTACAATGTGTCACGAAAAAACAATCTCAGAATCAGCTGGATTCGTTAAAGCGTTCCAGAGTTATAACCTCATAAAGTGACAGTGGTCAGAATTGTAAAAATTGGCCCGGTCATTAAGCTGCAAAATGGCTCTGTCACTAAGGGGTTAATGATTTTTTTGTTGTCATCTAATGTGTTTTTTTTGAGAAGCTGCCCAGAAAAAATAACAAATGAAGTTGTCAATCCTGAAAATTGGCCACAGGTGACAGACTGCAGCATTGATTGATAACTTAGGCAGTCAGCTGTAAACTATGCACATTAAGAATCCCTCCATCCTTGAGAACCGACAGGGTTTTTATCAGACGCAAATTACACAGTTGCTTATTTTTACAGGCACTTTAACAGATATTACCCATTTAAAAGGAAACTGTCAGCAGGAATATCCATGTTAAACCCTAAAGGTATGGGCAGAATGGCGCTGTCATACTGATTTAATACATATCTTTAGTGTAAAAATCTGAAACCTGGTTTTTGTTAAATCATTCTGATAAATTTCGGTTTCCTCATCTCTTTGTGCTTTGGGCAGAACTTGTGGGCGGGACTGTGAGTAGGGTCTTCGGCTCAGAGGAGTCAGCCACGGCTCCGCCGCTGCCTCTGTTGTATTCATTATATTCATCATTTAAATTTTGGACTGGAACTGTCCTAGCTGTGGGTGGCACTCTCACAGATTCAGCTGGTGGCAGTCTACATGAAAATGCTACCGGCGCATGTGCAGATCGACTTTCAATGGTCTTCAGGAAAATGGCGCTGCAGGTGTTATTTTCCATATATTAAAAGAATCTTGGTCAATTCTTGAGAAATTGCCAAAAATGCTCCAAATTTGAGTATCAGCACCTAAATGAGAAAAATATTTCATATAAAGCTAAATGCACACGTTGAGTATTTGCTTGCAGAAATTTTTGCAAGGTTTCTGACTCTGTAGGATGCATTTTTGCATGTGTTTTTGTACAGCAATGAATACTTTTTGGAAGTAAATATATTTGAAAAAGAGAACAAAAAAGGTTTGTGATGTAATTTCCTTGTTCAACCTCTTCTTTTTCATGCTTATTTGCCCTGTCCCAGGCTAAAAATACCAGCCCTCAGCTGCCCCAGAAATGGTACTTCATATTTGAAGAGCCAATTCTGGCACTTAGCCCAGGCTCTTCCAGATGCCCTGGTGCAATTGGTAATGGGATTAGGGGTTGGTGTCAGCAGCTGTCACTGACACCAAGCTCTAGGTTTAGTAATGAAGAGGTGTCAGCCAGACACTCTCATTACTAAACCTATAAGTAAAGAGTTAAGCAAACACACACACACAGAGGATAAAACTATTTATTTTAAATAAAACAGACACATTCTTTTATCTTTTAAATTAACCCAATATACTCACCCCAGGTCCGACAGTAATTCAAGGGTTAAAGTGATGCCCCATATTGTCACCAGCCTATGTAGGAGTGTTCACAGAATGAGACTACATAGGCTATAACCAAAATGCAACTGGCAAACTCGGCGTGCACCGCTATACCTGGCGGTGGTGACGTGCGTGGGGTTATTAGGGCTCATGCTCATCTGCAAGAAAAGTGAATGAGAACAATCTGATAAAAAATCGGATTGCACCTGGACCAATGTTATCCTATGAGTCACAGGTCATCTGCAATTTTTTCTCAGCTGAATTCAGACTCAGAAAAAAATTTCAGCATGCTGCGAATGTCCTCGTGTTTCGAATGAGACTCGCTAATGCAAGTCAATGGGTGTGAGCCGCCCTCCCAGAGCAGTGGGGTACTCGGATCCGAGCCTAATAACTTCTATAGGGGATGTCACGGCAACACAGCTCAATCCGTGGCCCTGGGCGCTCACCCATAAATGTGGGATATTTACAGGGGAATTGAATGTTGGTATGGGGATTCGTGATGCCACCTGTGGTACCTGGTCAGGGTGACCAGCGCTGCGGTGCAGATCCACTGAAGGGTTGGTGTTGTGCAGCTATAGGTGTTAAGCCTCCCACAGGTGAGGCTGAGTCCTTCAGGGCAGGTAGATGTGTAGGGATGCAGGACAGAGGGGATCCGGCAGTAGGGGTAATAAGGTAGACACACACACAAGTCACTTTGGTACCTTTACTGAAGGTGTTGCAGGCACATCCCGGAGCACTGTAGAGTGAAGGGTGCACATCCAGAGTCTCCCACTGAGTAGGTGTGTGGCCTCCTGTTCCTTGCCTTTTAGTAATGAAGTCCTGGCCTGCATGTAGCTGGGCCTAACTTAGTCTCCGTCCTGCACCTGGCTGACCTTGTGGTTGGACCCTTTCTTGAAGTACACAGTCCTGTTTGCCGTGCACGGCTGGACTCCGTCCTCCTTGCCCGGTTACGTATCAGCTCTGTGGTACTCCAGGGACTTGTAGTCCTCCAGGAACTCCGGTGTTCTCCTAATGGGTCGTGGAGATCCCTATAGGCTCGGACCCCGGTGTCCGGTCAATACTTGTTGAGGTGAGCCGTTAAGGCTCCTCTGCCTCCTTGTACTTCTCTTTCCACTCGCCTTCGGCCTACTCAGGGCCTCACACGCTTACACACACTGGCAGTTGGTGGGCTGCCTCTTCGCCGCTCTCTGAGCATCGGCACGCTCCTGGCTCTCAACTTGAGCTCTAGAGTCCCTCGCTGCAAACTCCACTCGTCTGCTCTGTCTGCAGACTACTCACTTTTCTCAGCCCTGACTAGACTGGAATGGATTCAGCTCCACCTTACTATCCTCCACTTTGCTGAACTGAACTGCTCTGCAGTCTCTCAAGTCTCTCTAATCTGAGCTCTGCACTGCACACTGCACTCAGCAGAACTCTAATCTGACTGAACTACTGAGCTGACTGAACTCTCTTTCCTGTCTTCACCCTCCTTTTATATGTCTATCGGAGCTCCCTCTGGTGGTCTTAGGGATGGGTGAAGGTGTGTGAATGTATATTGAGACCTCTAGTGGTGAATTCCTTCTGCGCACCCTTCTGGGAGATATGAATCCAGACGCAGCTGGGCTCCACAGGTGCGAGAAAGAAAACGGACGGCACTCAGACTATGCAAATGATTTTTTCACACCCATTCCCTTCAAAACCTGACATTTCATCTGCCACGTACAGTAGAATCACAGCGTGACCCGACAGAATAGAATAGACAAGTACACATAGAATAGCTAGATATAAAGATGTCAGTCACATATATAATTAGTAGGGTGCTTGTGTAGCTTACTGTACATGTATTTTATTACTAAATAAATTATTTTCTACAAAAAATGGTGTGGGATCCCCCCATATTTTATTAACCAGCAGAGGGAAAACTGACAGCTGAGGGCAGATGTTTGTAGCCTGGGAAGGGGGTAATACACTTGGAGCTTCCCAATCTATTAATATCAGCTTACAGCTGTATATGTAGCCTTTTCTGGTTATTATTATGGGGGACCTCCAAAAAAAATGATGTAGGCTCCCCCTATAATTAATAACCATCAAAGGCTAGGCAGACAGCTGCGGGCTGATATTAATAGCATCGGAAGGGGCCAGAGTAAAAACATCAGCTTTCAGCCGCCCCAGAAATGGTGCATACATAAGATATGCAATTTGTGGTACTTAGCCTCACTCTTCCAACTAGCCCTGGTGCGGTGGCAAGTGGGGTGACAGTTTTTGGGATTGATGTCACCTTTGTATAATCAGGTGACATCAAGCCCAGACGTTATCAGTGACAGCAGGCGTCAGCTGATGAGAGTAGTAGTCTCTCATCAGCCGACTTCGGGAAGCTTTTTACCGTGGGTCACAGTCACATTTGCGGGGTCACGCTGATATCTGACAGAGTGAACCCGCAGAGATCTGACTGATGGTAATGATCTTACCGGCGGTAACGATACCGCCGATCAGAACTGCCGCGCTGGTGCTTCTCACACTGTCACACAGATGACAGCGTGGGAAACATCTGATAAGAAAAACACAATATAAAAACGCAAGCAAAAACTCAGCAAATCTGCAAACATTTTATACTTGTGTTTTTGCTGCATATTTGACTGACACAATCGAAGTCAATGGGTGAAAACACGGCAAAATTGCACAAAGAATTGACATGCTGAGGATTTAAAAGCATCACAAATCTGGAAAGGAAAATTACTGATCTAGCGTTTTTGGGCCAATTCCACGCGGAAAAAAACACCGCAAAAATGCACAGTTTACACACAGCTTTAAAGATAATGGTACCAACAAACGCAGGCCCCAATTCATCAAGACTGGCAATTTATACGCCAGTATAGATGAAAAGTCTGCTAACATAAGAAATGCCAAGTTCATTAAGAAGTATGTCTCTTAATAAATTTGGCGCATCTTTTAGTTGTATAAACTGATATATACAGTTTTGTGGAGTAAATTATTATACATTTATCGGGCGTGCTCAGCCATATCTCCGTACGCCAAGCTGTGTTTAGTATATAAAAAGTTGGCGGAACTGGCAAAAAGTGGCATAAAAATGCCAAACTTTGGCAAAATTTTTTTGCTATATTTCAAGTAGGTTTACGCCAGAGAAATGACATAAATTTCCTGATAAGTTGTCTCCTTATTTTTTTTCATGAATTTCTCAGCCTAAAAAATCTATTTAAAAGAACGCCAATGGTGATACTCTCAGAATACAATTGTGCTCAAAAGTTTACATACCCTGGCAGAATTTTTGCTTTTTTGGCCATTTTTCAGAGAATATGAATGATAACACCGATTTTCCATTTAATTTCTCTCTCCTCTGATGTGATCACACATCAGAGAGAGAAATGGGGTCCCTCGCCTCCCCCGATACCTTTGGTGTCCCTGCAAACCCCCCCCCCCCCCCGTGAAGTTCACCGGGCAGCCAGTGTCTACTTCCTGGAAAAAATGGCGGGCGCATGCACAGTGCGCCCCCCGAGATCTGCCGGACGGCACCCTGGAACAATAGGAAATTTTTCCTATTGGTTCATTTTGATCACTGTGATAGACTCTACATCTGGGTCTATAGCTAGGAGGGATAGCTAAAGCCCGGGTCTCACATAGCGATACACCAGCGATCCCGACAACGATCAGGATCGCTGGTGTGTCGATACATGATCGCTGCTGAGCTGCCAAACACGGATTTTGGTAAGAACTTACCTGTAAAATCCTTTTCAGCGAAGAAGGAAGGGAGACACAGTCATTACTAGTGGGTAGGCGGAGCCCACACAGGATAAACACACCTCAGATTAAAAAAGTGTTGACCGGCCCCTCCAGCTATATAGGGCTCCTCCTACTCCAGCTCTCCAGTCGTACCCAAGCTTAAGGAAGAGCAAATATCACCAGCGTAGAAACATAACCCTTCTGAAGGACTTCAGAGAAAAAACAAGAAGACAGGTTATGCATATAGCCGAAACAACCACACAGTCCAGGTACTACTCACTGAACCTGACCACTGCGATGAGCTGGCAATGCTGGAACAGAGCCTTAGCGCGCCGACCTCAGCCCAGATAATCGCTATCAGAGAAGGGTCACGGCGCATCTGAAAACAACAACACACTTCTGCCATGGGAGGGATCTGTGTCTCCCTTCCTTCTTCGCTGAAAAGGATTTTACAGGTAAGTTCTTACCAAAATCCGTGTTTCAGCTGCAGATGAAGGAAGGGAGACACAGTCATTACTAGTGGGACGTCCCAAAGCAGTCCAAAAATAAGGGTGGGCAGGAAAGCAAAAAAGGCAGATTCCCACAACCTAGATAAATGCGCAAATAGCGCTAACTATAAGTTCACAAGAACTTTTAAACTACAGCCGCCTGCAGGACCCTACGTCTTAAGGCCGCATCAGCGGAAGCACTAACGTCCACCTTATAAAATTTTGTAAATGTGTGGACGGAACGCCAGGTCGCCGCCCAGCAGAGCTGAGCTGCCGAGGCTCCTTGATGAAAAGCCCACGATGAACCCACAGCCCTTGTGGAGTGAGCTCGAATCTTAATCGGGCAAGGTTCGCCCTTAAGTCGGTAAGCCTCTAAAATGGCTGACCGAATCCAACGAGCTATAGAATCCTTGGAAGCTCGTTGCCCACGTCGAAGACCTGCTGGAATCACAAACAGAGAATCCGATTTCCGAAAATTTTGAGTAATGGACAAATAGAACTTTAAAGCCCGCACCAAATCCAATGTGTGCAAGGCTCGTTCTTTCGCATTCCTTGGCTCCGGACAGAGCGAGGGCAACACAATATCCTGGTTAACATGAAACTGTGATACTACTTTAGGTAGAAAGTCACCACGTGTGCGAAGCACTACGCGATCTGGGAGAAACTCCAGAAAAGGAGGCGAGCAAGAGAGAGCCGCCAACTCAGAAACCCTTCTCAAAGAAGTGACCGCCACTAAGAAGGCAACCTTCCAAGAAAGCAAAGAAAGGCTAACAGAGTCCATAGGCTCAAAAGGCCCATGTTGAAGAGCCTCCAAGACAAGATTGAGCCGCCAGGGAGACACAGGCGCCTTCCGCGGCGGAAACTGACGGGTTACTCCGCGAAAAAAGGAACGTACGTCCCTATGCGAAGCGATAGCCTTCCGAAATAGCAAGGACAGAGCAGAAACTTGCCCCTTCAAAGTGCTAACTGCCAAACCCCTGTCCAGCCCGTACTGCAAAAAGGCCAACAAATTGGGAATGGAAAAACTCCTCGGGTTCCTAGAAGAACCCGAACACCACGAAAAGAAGGCTTCCCAAGTCTTATGATAAATTCTAGTGGTAGCCGGACCTCTGGCAGATCGCAGAGTGGCAATGACTTCGGCTGAAAAAACCTTGACGGGTCAAAATTTCGGTCTCAAGAGCCACGCCGTCAAACGCAGAGACTTCAGGTCCGGGTGCCGAACGGGCCCTTGGGTTAACAGGTCCGGACGAAGAGGGAGTGGAAGTGGAGGCGCTGCCAGAAGCGACACCAGCGTTGAGAACCACGTCCTCCTTGACCAATCTGGGGCTATCAATATAGCCGGGACTCTCTCCAGTCTGATCCGACGCAAAACCAGAGGAAGTAAGGATATCGACGGGAACACATAAATTAGCTCGAAATGGTCCCAAGGAGCCACCAGAGCATCCACCGCCACAGCCTTCGAGTCCTTGTACCTGGACATGAATGTTGGTAACTTGGCATTGACCCTGGATGCCATCACATCCACTTGGGGAGTCCCCCAACGGGAGCACAGCAGCGCAAAAATTTCCGGATGAAGACTCCATTCTCCGGGATCCATCTTTTCGCGACTCAGGAAGTCCGCTGTGATATTCTGAACTCCAGGAATGTGAATCGCAGAGATGGCTGGCACCCTGGCCTCGGCCCATACCAGGATTCGAGACACTTCCATCATGAGCCTGAAGCTCCTCGTTCCACCTTGATGGTTGATATACGCGACCGCCGTCGCGTTGTCTGTCTGCACTCGGACTGGTAGACCGCTTAAAGGGACCGTCCAGTGTTGGAGGCAAAGGAAAATTGCCCTCAATTCCAGGATGTTGATCGGCAAGACAGACTCTTCCAATGACCATACTCCCTGAATCCAGAGACCGTTCCAGACGCCCCCCCAGCCCGTCAGGCTGGCATCGGTGGTTATGATCGACCACCTTGGAGGAAGGAAGGACTTCCCCAGGGATAACGCTTCCGGACGTAACCACCATTCTAGCGACTCTCTCACCCTGTGGGAGTGATATGGAAATTTAATTAGGATAAAAATATCCTGTGTTTGCTGCTTGCCATGTCCAAATCTCTATATAATGTCTTTTTGAGCGCTCAGAACGAAATGAGGACTGTCCACACGAAAGTGTCAGTATAACAGTTCGTCAAAGACATACATTTATTATTCATTCAAGGTTTTATACGTTTACAAAAAGGGGCTGGTTAGTCAATTAACATACAATTAAAAGCTGCTAGATTATTGGCTGTTCTAGTGTAAATATGATAATTATGATAATCATGATTAAAAGAGCTGAAGTTGCAGAATTATTGTTTATATTCTTGTGACCTAGTTGTCTTGCATAACTATAATGTAAACAACAGATATCTAATAGGACATTTTGTACTTCATGCATTTGTTCCTTTACGAAGGCCTTATGGAGGCCAGATTTCTTTAAAACGACTGATTATATCTGGCCTAGAAATATGTGAGCACAAGGTTTTTTAGCAAGTGAGATCTATCTAACTGTGAACTGTGAATACATATATGTGAATATACTTTGAATATATATGGAAGACATATATATTTCCATGACAGTCCCCCCTTGCCCTAAAAACCTGCTCCTGGCCTAAAGCGCTGCAACTCTTTTGTGCTGCCGGTGAGTTGAGACACCCCTAGTACATGCCTCCCCCACCGAATACAGACTTTTCGCAAATGGGCGGTCAGGAGGACTGTCCCTGTCGGGGGTTTATGTGTTTGCAATCATAATCTCATAGTTGATATGATGTTTCATCAAGGATGTGTATTCTCAGTCTGGAGGTAGTTCGGAGATCTGGTCAAGCCAGGCAGTTCCATCCGGACTGGTGCGAGGTCCAAGATGGTGAGTGGCATCAAACTGGTTGTCTCCTGAACAGTTTTTTCCATTATCCTGCGGATACAAGGAATAACACAGCAACCAGTAATTAATGCAAAAATGAGAACCCCCATAATGGCTGTCCCAACCTGTGCCAACATTTTCTGCCACCCACTCATCCACCCAAAGTATCGATCCCATGGGTGACACCTGAGTTCTGTTTCAGTTCCTCTGATAACTCATTAAGTTTCTGTATTGCCATTGTGACTTTACCATTTGGGCCAGTGTTGTCTGGGATGTAGGTGCAACAGGTGTCTTTGATCATTTTGTAAACACCTCCTTTCTCAGCTAGAATCATATCCAAAGCCATTCTATTCTGGAATGCCATAATGGAAGTGGGGCCTAACTGTGCTGCCAAACCTTTTACAGCATCTATGGTGAAGTTAACAAATCTCTGCTGGTTATAATAGATGTAATTTATCTAATCAACATTTTTTTTATAGTTACTAGTGGCAATAGTGACTCAAATCCTGCTTTAACTTGGTCTCTGGCCTTGAACTCATCAGGTAGGTCATCTGGTCATCTGTCTGGTCAGTCAGAGCATCCACGACATCCTTCATGGCTTAGGTGTCTCTCCTGGTACGGGAGCTTCCTTGCAATGCGATACGTGGATTCAAACAGGCTTTCCCTCTAGTTACACAGAGGTTGATGTCATCTGGGGCTCTTGGACAGGATCATCAAATCTGGCAGTGAGGAGAAAAACTCGAGAATGGACATTAGTTTTTTGACCAATTCAATTACATAAGTGTTATGATTTGGTAGCTGAGGAGAGCAGGCAAAAAAAGCAATACACCAGAGAGGTTGGAATCTATGGGATTGCAGTACCCTGACTAACCACCACAACTAAAGGCAGCCGTGGAGCGTTCCTACGTTGGTCCTAGACGCCTCGTCACAGCCTGAGAAGCTAACTACACCTAAAGATAGAAAAAGGAAAGCTATCTGCCCCGGAGCAGATCCCCAAAGAACATAGGAAGCCCCCAAACATGTAATGGCGGTTAGACAAGAGGAAATACAGACACAGACAGAAAATAGAATGAGCAAACGCTGGGGCCCAATCTGTCTAGATAGAAGAGGATAGGAAAGGCACTTACTGCAACCCCAAAAAACCCTGAAAAGTACCAACTCTACTAATTACAAAAACACCTGAGATCACACGACCTCTACCACCTAAATTAGTTCTCTGGTGTAACAAAAACTAAACAGCAACCACTGAAAAAACTGGAAAAGGCAAATGAACAAACAGTGGCTGAACTAAACTGAGAGGAGCATAAGCCCCCCGGAGGGGACCCGGCAGACCCCCACAGAAGTGCAGGACAAAATGCAGGCACCAAAAAACTAAAAGAAGAAAATGTCTTATCTGTTAGCAGAAGATGCAGCACGAAACAGCTTTTCTGGGTCTCTGGGAGTGTGCCTTATGCTAAACAGTGCAATAGGGAGTGTGTCATGCCATGGTTTGCGTGTCTCTTGGGCAATTTTTCAGCATTCTATTCTTAAGTGTTTCGTTCAGTTTTTCTACCTTCCTGCTGCTCTGGGGTGGTAAGGAGTGTGTAGGCCTAAATCTGACCCTACTGCTAATCGGGTCTTGTGTGTCAGATTTGCTGTGAATGCGGGTCCCTGATCACTTTCTATCATTTCTGGAACCCCGTATCTGCACACTATTTTCTGAAAGTAGCTGCTTTGCAGTAGTCTTTGCTGATTTGGAAAGCTTCTGTTCATCTTGAAAATACTTCTTTTGACCACAATGGCGTATTTGAATCCTTCACTTGGCGATATCTGGATGTGGTCTATCTGGATCCTTTGAAGCTGGTAAAGTGGTCTTTCCAGATGAGGTGAGGGGGTCTTTCTTCCATACGTCCAGGCTTGCATTTGCCGCAGGTCAGACAGCTGCTGGTGAATTTGGCTGTTAGGGTGGAGATCCCTGAAGCGAACCAGTAAGCACCAATCAGATCATTCATTTGTGTCTTTGATATGTGGATGTGGGTCCATCTACCCATTGGACCACCATAGGGTGCATACTTTGTGGTAGGCAGAGTTTGAAGTCTATTATTGTTAGCCTTCCTTCTTCACGTGTTGCTTTTTTCGCATTCAGCTCTTCTTCTCCTTTTGGAGCTTGGTCTTGTAACTTCTTGAGCAGATCCCAGGACGTCTTTTTGTCAGGTTTCTTGTCTTCAGTCGTCATGTAGTAGCCGTCCGGCTCTACGACCTCTCCCACTTCTCCATGTTGTCTTCCTTTGGCTGCTTCTTTGGCTGCCATGTCCGCCATGTTATTGCCTCATGCCTCTTCTGTTTTCAGTTTTCCATGCACTTTGATTTTTCAAATTGCCACCATTTTGGAAGTTGGAGTATACCCAGTAGGTCCCTGAAGGCTCCATGATGCTTCACGGTTGTCCCGTTTGCTGTGATGAAGTCCCTTGTAGCCCAGATGGGTCCAAAGTCGTGTGCTATGCCATGCGAGTACCTGTAGTCCGTGTAGATGTTTGCAGTCTTGCCTTCTGCCATCTGGCAGGCCTTCGTCAGCGCTATCAATTCTGCTTCCTGGGCTGACAGGCTAGGTGACAGACTTCTGGACCACAGGATTTCTTGATTGCTGGTCACTGAACTTCCTGTGTTGAAACTTCTTCTGGAGCCATCCAAGTATCCCCCCTTGGGAGTGGGAGTAGAGTGGTCGGGCTGAGGACTGTTGTGTCTGGGGGCTACATGTAGCGTTTTGTGTAGGGAGATCTGCACTTTCTTCTCCTGATATAATGACTGGCAATGTTTGTACTGTGCTTGGGATAGACAAGGTGCCCTGTGCTGGAAACACTGAATACAGGGACACCACATTGCTTGGATTGGGCGTTGACCCAGTTGATGACGAAGTAGAAAAAAGAGGAAGAGAAGGGAGGTGTGAGGGAGGAGCGAGAGAAAGAGGAGGGGAGGGAGAGAAGAGTGAAAGGGGGAAAAGAGAGAAAGATGGAGGAGAGAGAGAGAGAAAGATGGAGGGGGAGAGAGAAGAAAGATGAAGAAGAAGATTTGAGAGTTGGAGAGGAAGAGATAGAAGAAGAGGAAGATGAAGAAAATGGATGTGTCAGAGATGTGATGGAGGGAAAAGAAGGAATGAGAGGGATGGCAGCGAGGTAAGAGGAGAAAAGTCTGAAGAAGAAAGAGAAAGGGACTGAGAGAAGAAAAAGGAGAGGGTGTCCCCCCTGTGACTCTTGAGAGGGGATGGTTGAAACAAAAATGCCTTCTCCCTGTGGAGAGAGGCGGGGAGCGTTTTTCCCTGTACAAGGCTCCTTACTCAATGAGAGCAGCCTACACCTGTCCCGTGTCTCCACATGATGGACATGTGATGTGTGTGACTCTGAATTCTGCTCTTGTGACATGTCAGTGATCTTTTTCTCACAGATGATTTAACACCTTTTCAAACTTATTCACATAAAAAAAAAAAAAAAATTTCCTTGCCGAATGCCCTACGGGAGGGGCTGCTCAGACCACTGCGTAGTTTGTGTCTGCTCTCTCCCACAGCCTGTAATTCTCCTTATCTATGTGACCTTGTTCTAAGGCAAGCTTGTAGAAAAAAAATGGCTGGAGAAATAAAGCTCTAAAATAAATTGCTTAGAGAAAAAAAAAAAAATCTCTCCAAAATCATTTAAAAATGTACTTAAAAGAAAAATTTTAAAAACAAAGTTAGATTTAGTAAAAAACTCTAGAAAAAGTAAACATAAAAAAAAAATAAATTCACCAAAAAGGGGAGAAAAGAAAAACCGTATTAATCATAAAACTCTGAAAAACAACCCTTGTTACTAAAACAGCTAATTAAAAATCTCTGGAATGTCAGCTGGCTGCTTCCCCCCTCCCTTCCTTATATCTCTGCTTGCTGTCTCTATAGCCACTGAAATCACGTATCAAAAAAAAAAAAAAAATTATTATTATTCCTCAGAATAGCAAAAAAAAAAAAAAAAAAAAAATGAATATAGTTCAGTCTGAATGCCTGAGAATTTTCACATTAAAACCTGTAGCCAAAAAACTAGCTTAAAAAAATAAAATCAAAGCCAAGAAACAGAATGCCTGATAACGTGATTAGCAGAGGAGGGGGGGTCAAAGGGGTTTTCTCACTGCTGCAGCCAGCACACTGCTCTGAATGAGTTACTGACAGAGCGCACGGAGATGTGATTTAAAGCGACAGTACCTGATACAGACAATGAGACAGACACCCGGGAGAATACGAATCCCTCTTTTGATGATCTGTGACACATACAAGCTGCTCTGGTAACTGATAACTCACCAATTGCACTGAGCGCGGCGAAGCTCAAGGTTCTATCGCTCTGTACCGTAGCCCTGGCCGGTGCGCTGGTCACACTAATCTGCAATAGCCTTCATCAAAATTCTCACTATCCACGTCTGATTTGACTGGGATGGCCTCCCGGTGCGTGGACAATTATTGTGAGAACTTATCCAAACAAAGCTTCTGCCCTTCACGTCTGATTTGACTGGGATGGCCTCCCAGTGCGTGAAAGTTTACTGCAGAAACTTAACCGAACAAAGCCCTCGCTTCCACAACTGGATTTTTTGGGATAACCTCCCTCCAATATGTGAAGAATATCTGCGTGGACTTATCCAAAACAAAGCTCCCGCCCTCCACGTCTGATTTGACTGGGATGGCCTCCCGGTGCGTGAAAGTTTACTGCGGGAACTTATGCAGCAATTTGTCTTTTGCTATACAGCCCCAGAGATCAGCAAGCAAAAACACAGTCACCGTTCCAACTTTCTCCCGGTTCACATAAAACATGAAACATATACAGCACAGCAGCAACCAACTCGGCTTATATCCCAGGGCTTTTGGATAAGGGTATGGACTTTTTACACAACCTGGGAATGCGGTGATGACCACGTCCGACCGGCTGGAAGTGTAGGCTAGGACTAGGCACAGGGAACATTCAGGTAAGATGACAAAGTTTTCTTAACTTACTGATGGAGCTGCAGTCTCCGTCCCGTGTGCCAAGGCCAGGGCCAACACCCCCGTCTCTCCGGTCGGCCGAGTCCTCGTGCGTTTCGTCCAATGCCCCGCGTGCAGACGCCAACTGATATGGAAATTTAATTAGGATAAAAATATCCTGTGTTTGCTGCTTGCCATGTCCAAATCTCTATATAATGTCTTTTTGAGTGCTCAGAACGAAATGAGGACTGTCCACACGAAAGTGTCAGTATAACAGTTCGTCAAAGACATACATTTATTATTCATTCAAGGTTTTATACGTTTACAAAAAGGGGCTGGTTAGTCAATTAACATACAATTAAAAGCTGCTAGATTATTGGCTGTTCTAGTGTAAATATGATAATTATGATAATCATGATTAAAAGAGCTGAAGTTGCAGAATTATTGTTTATATTCTTGTGACCTAGTTGTCTTGCATAACTATAATGTAAACAACAGATATCTAATAGGACATTTTGTACTTCATGCATTTGTTCCTTTACGAAGGTCTTATGGAGGCCAGATTTCTTTAAAACGACTGATTATATCTGGCCTAGAAATATGTGAGCACAAGGTTTTTTAGCAAGTGAGATCTATCTAACTGTGAACTGTGAATACATATATGTGAATATACTTTGAATATATATGGAAGACATATATATTTCCATGACAGGAGATGATGACACTGCAATCCAGTGAAAACCGTGATCGATCCCAACGGTTCAAGATGAGCATTTGGAGAGCCCTGGAATGAAATTGGGCAAACGGAATTGCTTCCATTGACGCCACCATCAAACCCAGAAGGCGCATACACCTTCGAAGGGACATTGCTGTCGCAGACTTCATACCCTGCACATGGTGAAGAAGACTCGCTTGCTTGTCTGAGGGCAGAGACACCACTGCTCGTACCGTGTCGAACTGCATTCCCAAAAACAGGATTGACTGCGACGGTTACAGGGACGACTTCTCCCAATTGATCAGCCACCCAAAGTCCTCCAGGAGCTGAAGGGATAAATCGCGAGCCGTCACCGCCTCCTCCTTTGAGGACGCCACAATCAAAAGGTCGTCCAGATAGGGAAGAATCGTAATCCCCTGTCTTCGCAGAATCTCCATGAGAGGAGCCAGAATTTTTGTAAAAACTCTGGGTGCTGAGGCCAGACCGAATGGCAGGGCCACAAACTGGTAATGGTCCTGACCTATGGCAAAACGCAGGAAGTGTTGGTGGGTCCTTCCGATGGGGACATGCAAATAAGCGTCGCGAATGTCGATTGACACCAAAAAATCGTTCTGTGACAAGGCCGCCACAACGGAGCGAAGTGATTCCATGCGGAATTTTCGGGTGCGGACATGCCGATTCAATCTTTTGAGATCCAGAATGGGACGAAATTTGTCCTCTTTTTTGGGGACTACAAAGAGGTTGGAATAAAACCCTCTTCCTCGGTCCTCCGGTGGAACTGGTACCACCACACCCTTCTGTAGAAGGGAATCGACCTCCCGCAGTAGAGCGGCAATTAGCCCGGGCTCTGACGGAATGCGGGATAGGCAAAAACTGTCTGGGGGTCGAGAAAGAAACTCTATGAAGTAGCCTGCCGACACGACCCGCGTCACCCAGGTGTCCGACACGCGGGAAGCCCAAGTCGGCTTGAATTGGAGTAGGCGACCTCCCACTCGAGAGCCCTCGAGTGAGACCCTGGCGTCAGTCCGCTTTAGCGGGCTTTTTGTCAGCTTCCCGCTTGTCTTGGCGGAAGTTCTGTTTCCAGGGAGTGCGAGATTTCTGAGCGCTCTTTTTTCCTGAAAAAGAGGGACAACCCGATCCCCAAGAGGGCTGACCAAACCGTCCCCTGGACCGAAAGGACCGCCGACTACCACCGGCACTAGGCCTGCCAGACGCAGAAGCCACAGCTCTTCGTTGCGGTAAAGCCGTTTCTTTTGCCTTTGCTTTGGCAATCAGGTCCGTGAGGCCAGATCCAAATAGCTGACCACCTTTGTAAGCTAAAGAAAGCAAACCTTGCTTGGAAACCGCGTCTCCGGTCCACTGTCTAAGCCACAGAGCTCTCCTGACTGTGATGGCCGAGGATTGTGCCCTGGACAGCATGGAGGCAGTATCCAAACCTGCATCACTGCCATATCGAGCTGCATCCTCCAATGACTTGAAAAGCCCCTCTACCTCGGATAGTGGGGATCTATCTTGCCACGCCGTCCGTAGACGGTCTAACCAGCTCAAGGAGGCTTTACAAGCACACATGGATCCTAGCACAGCTCTGAATCCATGACCCGCGGCCTCGTAGATGGATTTCGCCGCCATCTCCGTTTTTCTGTCCAGCGGATCCTGCAGACTCGCCTTCCCTTTAACAGGAAGTAATGAGGATTTGCTAAGCTGGGATAAAGGGACATCCACTTCAGGAGAAGGAATCCAATTAGCAATCAACTCCGTAGTACACGGATACAACGTCTCAAAAAACCGTGTTCCCTGAAAACGTTTATCTGGACACAGGCGTTCCTTCTCCACTGTCTCATTAAGCTCATCCAGAGATGGTAAGGCTGATCGCGACCTATGCGGCTCCTGAAACATCCGGGCCGACTTACCAGGACGTCTAGTTACCTCCTCCGGTAACTGTAACGCCTCCCTCATGGCTCCAATAAAAGCCTCTGTACGGCTCAAAAGAGAGGCAGATTGTCCCTGCCGATCCTCTTTATCCGAATCGGATATCTCACCATCTGAGCTTGGAGGGGAACCCTCCATATCAGAAATCTCTGAGTTGCTACGCGAGAAAGATGGCACCGGCCTGTGTCGCTTCCTGCCATGAGAGGATCTAGCTGACACCCAATAACCTAGAAAGTCAGACAGGCCATCAATAGAACGAGCGAGGGCATCCATTTTGGCGTCACTGTAACCTCCGACCGCTGCGCTTGACGCCGACGAGGTCTGCGTGTCAGATATGCGAGGCTGATCCTGTAGCGGATCTGGGAGACGGTCCGCTCCTGGACCCTGATCCGACATGCCCTCACACAGTATATGGCAGGTAAAAACCTGTCAGCACCAGAACAGTGTGGTTTTCAAAGGCAAAATGAACGCTGAAGGGTTAAGCTTCTTAAATAGAGAGCTACCCCAGCTTTTGTCTCCCAATAAAGGGTTAACCACCAAAGAAGGGGTTAATGTTGCAGACTCTCCACAACCCTTATTTAATGAAAAGGGTGTGCGAGCCGCAGGTGCCTCTTATGAGGTAACAGCTGCAGGACAGTGTTCAAAAATATGCCACATTAGACAAGAACGCCAAAGAGATCGCTAACATATTGCGCTGAATTGTATATCGCAATACCAAAGTCGCTAAAGAGATCGCTAACCACTTATGCGTCGTCAATGAGATCGCCCACCGTGGAAGCTACTAGCGACATAAAAAAACGATCACAAAAGAAAAACGACCGCAAAACTATGCGTCGCCATTGTGATCGCAGCGGGTGCGTTCTGTGTGACAATACCTTGTCCTGCGCTGAGGGGGTCAAGCTTCTGCCGTGACAGGTAGAGGCGACTCACCCAGCTGGCCGTGGTGTAGTGTCTCCTTTCGGTCGGTCGGGGAGAGCGGAGAGTGAGGAGCCCGAGGAGGCCGTCAATAATGGCCGCCGCGCTAGAGATCTAAACCGGAAGAAAAAGGGCAGGATAAGGCGTGCGCTCAGAGCGCTTCCTGCCCGTGAAAAAATGGGAGAGCGCGAAGCCACGCCCCCCGCCGGTTTCAAAAAAGCGCGCGACTCACTCCCTCTCCGCTCCCATGTCCTGCAGGCATCCACCTGCGGACAAAAGTACACAATCACCATACCGAATACATGTAGCAGCGGCTGCCGCAGCGGCCGCTGAAGCACTCAAACACATTAAAATGTGGACTACTCACCCAGCTGAGCGCCACAGGGACCCCTCAGAGATTTGTGGCGCTGTGCCCGTAGCTTCCCCCCAGGGCGGGGAACGCAGTGACCCAGAAGCGCGGTTTGCGTGCCCGCCAGGGAAGCAATCCTCATCCCCCAGGGCCGGCAGGGTTCTGCAGGGACCACCTTATAGGGTAATACAGATCCGCCAAGGGAGAGGTGGGAGTCCAGCAGCGCTGAGACCCCTGAGACTTTTAGACCATTGGCGGTCCAAGTCTCTGTCCGACTAAAATAAAAAAATCTTCTGAGGAGCTGCTTCCAGCAGCGACTATCCTCTGTGACCTCAAATTTTAGACTGGAGAGCTGGAGTAGGAGGAGCCCTATAAAGCTGGAGGGGCCGGTCAACACTTTTTTAATCTGAGGTGTGTTTATCCTGTGTGGGCTCCGCCTACCCACTAGTAATGACTGTGTCTCCCTTCCTTCATCTGCAGCTGAAACAGGCAGCTCAGGCAGCGATCAGCACGACACTGCGGGTAACATCGCTTAGTTACCCGCAGTGTACGTTGGATACCAGCTCCCTGATGGAAACCCCAGCCCCAGCCTGGAAATCCGCTGTGTACCTTGGTTACCAGTGGATCGCTGGTCTCCCGCCTGTCACACGCAGCGATGCGTGCTGGCCAGCGGGAGACCAGCGATCAAAAAAATGTCCAGGACATTCAGCGACGATCAGCGATACCCAGCAGGGGGGCTGATCGTCGCTGAATGTCACACACAGCGATATCGCTGGGGAGATCGTTGTTGCGTCACAAAACTAGTGACTCAGCAGTGATCTCGCTAGCGAGATCGCTGTGTGAGATGGGGGCTTAACACTAGAGAAGACAGAGAAAAGATTCAGAAGGATCTAGATAAGCTTGAACAATGGGCAGCGACTAATTGAATGGTATGTAACAGGGAGAAATGCAAGATTCTACATCTGGGCAAGAAAAACGAAAATTACATCTATAGAATGGGAGGAATAGAACTAAGCAACAGCACGTGTGAAAAAGACTTAGGTATACGAACAGATCAGAGACTGCACGTGTCAACAGTGTGATGCAGTAGCAAAAACAGTTGTAGGATGTATTGAGAGAAGCATAGTCTTCTAGATCATGTGAAGTAATTATCCCCCTCTACTCCTCAGGCCTCATCTGGAATACTGTGTCCAAGTTCAGAGAAGTGCTAACAGGATGGTGCACGGACTGCAGAGTATATCCTACAAGGAACGGTTAAAGCATCTGTTCCCGCTTGTCTAAATGTACCCAAACAATAGCACCAGATATTCTAACGTGTTCACGATGACAATTTTTTCCTTTCCCACAAAAAAGTGACAAATGCGACTATAGACTGCGATGTCCTCATGTGATGTGTGACTACAAGATTCTCATTAATGTACAGTCATGGACAAAAGTTTTGAGAATGACACAAATATTAATTTTTACAAAGTCTACTGCTTCACTTTTTCTAATGGCAATTTGCATATACTCCAGAATGTTATAAAGAGTGATCAGCTTAACAGCAATTACTTGCAAAGTCAATATTTGGCTAGAAAATGAACTTTATCCCCCAAAACACATTTCAACATCATTGCAGCCCTGCCTTAAAAGGACCAGCTAACCTCTTTTCAGTGATTGCTCCATTAACACAGGTGTGGGTGTTGATGAGGACATGGCTGGAGATCAATCTGTCATGATTAAGTAAGAATGACACCACTGGACACTTTAAAAGGAGGCTGGTGCTTGGCATCATTGTTTCTCTTCTGTTAACCATGGTTATCTCTAAAGAAACATGTGCAGTCATCATTGCAATGCACAAAAATGGCCTAACAGGGAAGAGTATCGCAGCTAGAAAGATTACACCTCAGTCAACAATCTATCGCATCATCAAGAACTTCAAGTAAAGAGGTTCCATTGTTGCCAAAAAGGCTTCAGGGCACCCAAGAAAGACCAGCAAGTGCCAGGACCGTCTCTTAAAAGTGTTTCAGCTGCGGGATCGGGCTACCAGCAGTGCAGAGCTTGCTCAGGAATGGCAGCAGGCAGGTGTGAGTGCATCTGCACGCACTGTGAGGCGGAGACTCTTGGAGCAAAGCCTGGTCTCAAGGAGGGCAGCAAAGAAGCCACTTCTCTCCAGAAAAAACATCATGGACAGACTGATATTCTGCAAAAGGTACAGGCAGTGGACTGCTGAGGACTGGGGTAAAGTTATTTTCTCTGATGAATCCCCTTTTCGATTGTTTGGGACATCAGGAAAACGCCTCATTCGGAGAAGACAAGGTGAGCGCTACCACCAGTCTTGTCTCATGCCAACTGTTAAGCATCCTGAAATCATTCATGTGTGGGGTTGCTTCTCAGCCAATGGAATCGGCTTTCTCACAGTCTTGCCTAAAAACACAGCCATGAATAAAGAATGGTACCAGAATGTCCTCCAAGAGCAACTTCTCCGAACCCTCCAAGAGCAATTTGGCGATCAACAATGCCTTTTCCAGCATGATGGAGCACCTTGCCATAAAGCAAAGGTGATAACTAAATGGCTCAGGGAACAAAACATAGAGATTTTGGGTCCATGGCCTGGAAACTCCCCAGATCTTAATCCCATTGAGAACTTGTGGTCAATCATCAAGAGACGGGTGGACAAACAAAAACCTAAAAATTCTGACAAAATGAAAGCATTGTGCAAGAATGGACTGCTATCAGTCAGGATTTGGTCCAGAAGTTGATTGAGAGCATGCCAGGGAGAATTGCAGAAGTCCTGAAGAAGAAGGGTCAACACTGCAAATATTGACTTGCTGCATTAACTCATTCTAACTGTCAATATAAGCTTTTGTTACTCATATGTTTGCAATTATATTTCTGTCTGTGATAAAAACATCTGTCAAACACACATAAAAACCAGAGGGCAGAAGATCATGTGAAAATATAATATTTGTGTCATTCTCAAACTTTTGGCCATGACTGTATAGGACATATGGAATGTAGCTGACATTCTGTGCCAAACTGTCCCAGGAAAAAGGGAGTGCAACTCATTCTGTAAAGTGACAGAAGCCGCTGGAGAGAAGCCGCGGGTCCCGGTTCCTCCGGTGACAGAGGAGGGACAGCAGGAGAAAGCTGCGCACATAAGAGGCAGCGCGCTCCCGGCACTCAGCAGCGGCAGGAGAGCAGTGTGCGCGCTCCCGGCAGTCTCGCAGTATGCGCGCTCCCGGCAGTCTCAGCAGCAGCGGCAATAGAGCAGTGTGCGCGCTCCCGGCACTCTCGCAGTGTGCGCGCTCCCGGCAGGCTCAGCAGCGGCGGCAGGAGAGCAGTGTGCGCGCCCCGGGAGGAGGTGTCGGGGCTGGACTCCGGGAGCAGGACGAGCCGCGCGCGCCCGCCCCTCCAGGGACTGATTGCTGTCTCGGCTTCTCTCTCGCGGACCTGGCAAGTCCTAATTAGAAGAAGGAGAGGAGCATATAAGGGGGAGCCGCCGTGCGCAGGGAGCAGTCGCCGCAGACACCTGAGGTTAGCAGCTGCCTGGGTGGGGGGATCCCGGATGGTTTGGTGACATCTGCAGCAGCTGATGGCAGAGGAGACAATTGCATGGTCCTGATCGCCTCCGGCACCGGCTCCGGGCTGTTCCGTGCAGCTCTGCGGGAGATCTTGCCCATGCAGCCTGTCCTAGAGCTCCTGTGTGGTGAGTTTCCTTGTGCCAGTCATGCCATGGGGCAGCAGATGGGCAGATCACCCTATAGCAGCAGAGCAGTCCTGCTGACAGCTGCCCGGCTCCGAGCACAGCCCTATACATAGACCCCCAGGGGCGGTGTGTGAGTACAGGGGGTCCAGCCTGGCCATGGGGCAGCACTCGGGCTCCTCATCCTGTGATAATACAAGTAGTGCCAGGCACAGGTTTGCTCCTCTGCAGGATGCAGCAGTGACACCACCAGTCTGTCTGGTAAGGGACATGTGTGCCAGCCATGCCATGGGGTGACAGATAGGTAGATCATATCCTTTTTACTGATAACATGGGGGCATCCTGACTGTCATGTATTGGGATGAGAGACCTGCCATCCTTTCTCTGATGGTTTCCTGCAGGGCCTCCTAGCTGGTCAACCTGCACTACTATTCTGTGCCCTTTGCTGTAGTTGTTCCCTTTTTGCTCTGCGCCACTTTCCCAATTGCGCTGGGAAAAAATTGTCTCCTGCCTGAAACCTATTGGCCGACATTGCCAGCTGCATATCAGGTGCAGTGCGTGGTGCCTGCTTCCCGGTTGTCAAGTAGTTAATGATCCATGCCAGTTTTGTATTGTACCATTGGTCTGACTTAACTTTTGTTGATATTAGATGTCATTTGCAAGATTTGGCTGTCATCAGGGGTGTTCCCGCACGCGGGCTATTGTGGAAATAGCAAAAAGAACTCTTATTGGATTGATTGCTTTCACCAATGTATGCGGTGATGGGATTTGGGGCATACAGAACATGTAATGTGCCCATGTAACTTATATATAATAAACTAATATATAAATATATATATAATAAACAAATATATAAATATATAATAAACTAATATACAAATATATATACATATATAATAAACTAATATATATAATAAACTAATATATAAATATATATAATAAACCAATATACAAATATATATACATATATAATAAACTAATATATAAATATATATAATAAACTAATATATACAGTAAATATATATAATAAACTAATATATTTATATATTTACATATATACTAATATATAATATAATATATTACTAAAAGCCTCTTTAACCCTTGAAGGCGGATCCCGGGACACTGTAGGACAAGTGCTCTCCTGCAGTGAGACGTGGAGTTCAGTATTTGCTTTGGGCAGGGATATCCCTGTCATTACCATCATCATCATTATTATTATTGCCGTGCATGGCTGGTGAATGAGTCACAGTATTTAGTGTGCCACATGGTACCTGCTAAGCGTCTTTCTCAGCTTTTGATTGTCAGTTTGTTATTTTACAGAACAGTCACTTAAAATGAAGTCGAGGAAAAAATATGGCCTGGAAGACGTTCAACTAATAAATGTCACTAATAAGTCACACTAAGTAGAGGATAAAACTGACAATGACATAAATAGCGGCTTTTATTTTACTAACTGCGGGATTGATGCACAAGTGGTTATGAGACTATTTAGATAGTTTGGAAAGTTTTGGGGACCTAACAGTTTGATTAGATATTAGGGTAGAGCATTAAAAAGAAGACGTCATACGGAAGAGTTTAGTCTTTCTGTCCATAGTTATCTTTTGTGTCGTCTCTTTTTTCTTCTCCCTATAAGTAGTGTTTCTCAGACTTCTTTTGAGGTCTTGAGGTTGCTCAATTGCATATTTATGGCTGAATCCATCCAATTTTTGAGGCTGTTCTCGTCCTCCATTGAGATATTCTGGTTCTGAGCAAATGTGTCAAATAGAGATTTACTTATTGTCTCCTACAAGGTCAGTTGATGTGATGGAAGACCACCATGCTCTATGATGGGATGGGTTTTTGTTAGTGATCCGGCAAAACATTGCACAATATTATTCTATGGGGACGTGCACATGTCCAATTTTTACTGAGTCTGTCGGAAGAGAAAATCGCAACATGTACAATTTTCATCCGTAAATAGGATCAAGCTTTCCATAGGGAAAAATCAGACTGCACTCGAATGACATCCGAGTGCGGTGCGATTTTCATGGACTGACAGAATGGAGAAGATGCAGACATTTTTTTTCCCATCTTCACCAAATCCAAGAAAATCGGATCACACTGTGATCAAAGTTTGATCAGAGTGTGATTAGCATAATCGTCCCAATTCTCTCGGATGAGAGAAATTACTGTTGTGTGAACCTAGCCTTAGAAGCAGTTTACTGGAGGCAGAATTGAAAAAAATATATATAATAGAAAAGTAATAAAGGAACAGGTAATGTTTTTGTATAGTTAGTGTTCTATGTATCCTGGGTACGTCATGAAGAGGTCCACCATTAAGAAGACAGGACATTCTGGAGAATATCTGGTCATATAGTAACTGAAAGTTAAAGGGGTTGACCAGTGAAAACAAGTTATCCCCAATCCGCAGGATTGGCATTGTAATTATTTACTGATCGGTGGGGTCCGGCCACTGACACCCGCACCGAATGGCAGAACAGTGATTTTATAATGTCCAGTAGGGCACTTTTATCCTTGTTACAAAGTGGAGCAGTAGGTAAGATCCCAGATTGCTGCTGCTGCGTTAATTCTCTTGGCTGCTGGAAAAAGCCGAGGATAGGGAACCCCTAATGAATGAAGTAATGATCGTGCATGTGCACTGCCGCTCCATTATAAGGGGGATAAAAGTGCCCTGTTCTGATGATACGTGTGGGTTCCAGCCACCAGACCCCCACCGATCAATAAATTATCACCAGTGCTATGAATAAGTGACAGTTTGTTTTCACTGATCATCCCCTTTAAAGACGATCTGATGGAATATAGTAATAATTTGATTCTTTTCTCCACTGGTTATCGATTATTTTTTGGTTTACCTTTTTGACATTTTTCTAACCTGTCATTCTCCTTTGAACTCCGGATGGGAGATTAATTGACACAAGACCAGATGTGTCAGGCCGGTTGGTCAGGACCTTTTGTGGGTTCAGGAAATATATATTTAAATAGGAAGCTCTCACAACATGTTTATTTGAGTAGATACTTGTATTTCCCGTGAAATAAGATTTTTGGAGCATTTTTTTCATAACTATGTTGCGCTGTCCTCTGTAATTCCTCCTAGAAATATATGAAAAGTCGGTGGGTGTTACCATTCCTTTTCTCTGTGGATCGTGACCTTACATCATCTGGTAGCACGGATTGGACGGACGGTGAGACTGTGTTGGGACAAACTCTATAACGGCCACTTATTAATTTATTCATGAATTTCTAGGAGGAATAATGAAGGAACAGCATAAAACAGAATTTTCAGAAAAGAGTCTTCCGAAATTGGTATGTAATAAATAAAGAATAGAAGTATTTACTAAAATAGACTTGTCAGGAACACATTATAGCGAGCATTGCTGATACATAACATCAGTAAATGTTCCTTATACAGATACAGCTTTCTATAAAAAAAGCTAAGGTTCATTGATGACGTTTGGAAGTCCCTAACAAAGAAGTTGAGTCATAGGATTGTCCTAGTTTTCCTCTTGAAGAGAAGCCTCAGGCAGTAGGATACAATAGATCAAGTCACACATTTATCCTTCTCGGCGGTATAATACGTGAGATATATTGACCTAGAGGACAAGGCTAGAATAATTTACAGTATTGTCTTTGTTTTGGAATAATAAATCATTTACCAAATTGTGAGAGTTCCATCAATACATGAACACAGTGGTCACCTAAGGAACCCCCAATGTTTGTGGGATCTTGGTTGAGCGGTCCCTGAACGACCAAGAGTTTTTACTTAAATAGTAAGAATAGCCAAATGATTTTAAAAAACACTTGTAAATTTAGGCTGCGCTGGTGGAAGAAGATGTCTTGCTGCTAGAAGATATGAAGAAGGTTCTTTCAGTGGTCCGGCTTCCAAGCTTGCAAAAATGTATTGGATTAAAAGAAAGATTCCATCAAGAGTGTAGACACAGCTACGCGTTTCGAACATCCATTGCATTCTTTAACAAAGCTTTTCTATTCATATTTTTTAATCCATTACATTTTTGGAAGCTGGATCATCTTCTTTTTTCATTTCCACAAGTGTTCCTTGGAGGAAATGGGACGCTTCCTGGGACGCTTATCCGGGGTGAGCTGGTTAATGTTTTTCTTTTATTGGTACAAGGTGTTTCAACACTGGACTGTCTGTTTTTTTTTTTACTTGTTTTTTTTACTTCTTACTTCACACCAGTCCGGTGTACCAGTAAAAGAACCTTCTTCATATCTTCTTGAAGCAAGACATCTTCTTCCACCAGCGCAATCTAATTTTACAAGTGTTTTTATTCAGTTTATGGACTTTTACCGACCACGAGACAACATCTGGTGGAACTATTAATAGGGGCATCCTACCATCCCGTAGGTGAGCAATACATTTTCTGTTTCATTTTTTCTTCCTTAAATAGGGTCACCCTATTGTGTTCCCTGTGCCCACAGTTCCTAATAAAAAGATTTTAATCTGATGATGCGTGACATGAAGGAAGACAGATCCGTCAGCAAAAAACAACAAGACTGTAACAATGGCCAAGAATTCTGTATGCATTGCCTAAAGTTTGGTGGGGGTCTTCCTAATTATGCAGGGGATCCTCAGTGCTGAAAAAGATCGGCAATCAATGTCAGTATTTTCTAATTCTCTATTCGGGCGTCCGTGGTGGATGTTGTTGAAGCCGCTATTTGCAATCAGAACTGTGGCCATTAGGAATAGTGATTGTATCTGGCAGGGGACGTAATAATTCAGATTATAGTGGGATTACGGTCCATGTGATTGCCAACTAAAATCACCATAAATCAGGAGCTATGGTAGCATCAGGCTTAACATTTGCTTTGGAGACGAGTATAATAAAGATATGATATGCACTTTAATACCTGGTGGTATATAAGGCTTCCCCGAGAGCCACATGATGCTCAGCCTCATTGGAAGCTGTTGTATTATTCAGCACGGGAGACTGATTTTCTCCGTTCTTACTCAACCCTTTAGTTCCTGGAGAGGCCTTTTCACTTGGAAATGAGCTGTATGAGTTAATTCCAAGCTAAACCTGCTGGAAATGTAATGAAGGGTGCACTTTCCATGCCGGCTCGGTGTGTGTGTAATAGAGGTGTAATCTTTCATGAAACTCTTCTATTTTTCCTTGTCGAGCTGGTTTTGCAGATTGTTCATCAGTGATTCCAGGTTTTTTTTTTTTTTAAAGGGAAGTCTTTTAGTGTTTTTTTTTTAGAGGTGGCATTTTTTTTCCATATTGAAGAGAGAAGGTTTTGCTTGATTGTTCCTTTCTGTGATCTTCGTTGTCATTTTTCTATGGTCACACAGTGGTACTGAATATTTATTAGCTAGATGAAGTGTAGAGCTGTAGAGGAGACTACAAAGTTCGGACAGTTTTCCTATGGAAATTTCCGACCTTCATCAAGAAGCGCTAAAACTCCAACCTGGGATTCTCTGACCCTAAGGAAGCCAAAAACATCAGATGAAAGTTGACCTAAATGGCCGATTTCAACCCGAACAAACGATGGTTGGTTTGGTTTCAACCACTGATCAATAATGAATGTTCTTTGCAGTACTGGGGTCTTGGGTTCAAATCCCATCAAGGACAACATCTGGAGTTTATATGGAGTAAGGAGTTTGTATGTTCTCCCCGGGTTTCCATGGGTTTCCTCCGGGTTCTCCGGTTTCCTCCTACTCTCCAAAGACATACTGATATGGACTCTAGATTGTGAGCCCCTATGGGACAGTGATTATGATGTCTGTAAAACGCTGTGGAATTCGTGGCTCTAAAAAATAAATGAATTATTGTTCAGGACACCGTTTGAACAAGGTGGAATGTTTTTTCATCTCATGATCAACACTAGCTGAAATGACCCTATATTGGCCAAATAGTCTGTGATATATTTTAGGCCATCATCAAATAATCATGGGTCTGTTCATGTTGTTCTTATGTGTATTGGGACCTTTCGCTGTAGGGATTACTGTAATAGGGGCACCAGCCTGAGGAACCCCATTAGTAACTGAATGTGGAAACCCCTTAAAGTTGACTTCTAGATGGTTCATATGATATTGCACTGAAATAAATGGTATGTTCATATCTGTATTATATAGCAGCCATCCCTCTATCTAGGGAGCTGTCACTATATGCTAAGTTTACCTGTAGCAATTATTCAGATTAGTGACTTATGTTGGTTTCTACAACCTTTCTGAGCAGCTAAAGGCCATTTCCATCAGTACAGCCTTCATACATATGTTGCCATTTTTAGCACAAGTTCGATTCTATTGACATATGTATTGGTTATGATGATTTTTATAAGTGCACAATCAGTTTTGATAAATGATAAAGATTTAGCCATAACCGTTACAATCAAAAACAAATTAATCAGAATGATTATTGCTACATATAGTTCTGCATTCGGTTGGAGCATCTTCATTGTAGCGACTGTACATTATTTTTCCTCTAGCTCAGATTCTCCCTTTGGATCTTTATAAGATGTCTTTCTACAGAGCGTAACACGTTCTGCTGGCAGTGCAGCATTGAAAGCCTTTCTAAAAAGTATTCTTCATGGCTGTGCATTCTTCTAGCATTTCTAATAGTGTTCATAATAGGCGTAGAGTAGATTGGCCGTCAATGAAGAGATGCAGAACAAAAGCCGCCTCTGAATTATCTGTATCCATTGTAAAGGATGATTTTATCACAAGCCTTAACATTCTGATTTGGCAAAGTGTTAAAGGGGTTTTCCATCCTGGGCAAACTTTTATCAAGCAGTGTAGTTTGCCGAACACCTATTATACACACTGTTAGGATTCAGCTCTGCTAGCAGGATGGAGCATCAGCGACTTGATGTCAAATATGCGATTTGCATACCTGTGGTCACGGCCGGGACAACTAGATTCTCATCTCATCCCCAATGTTCTATTGAGAGAAATGGATGAGAATCTAGTCAGCATGTGATCGCAAGTATGCAAATTGCGTCCACGTGGCGGCTGCTCAAACCAGGTATTAGAGCCCAATCGTAACAGTGTGTACATTACACGCTGTTAGTATTTGTGCAAACAAAAATTCTTATATTGACCTATGTACCATAGATAGAAATGCACCCTATTGAAAATCAGGGCTGTGGAGTCAGAGTTGGAGTAGTGGAGTCAGAGTCAGTGTCCATTTTGGTGGAGTCGGAGTTAAAGTGGAGTCGGTATAAAATGGACCGACTCCGACTCCTAATATATATAATACATTGGGTACAGTAGTACAATGCAGGATGTGCTGTAAATGTTTTCAGGATAATTTGGGAAAGTTATGAAATGTCCTATAAATGTCTGTTCTATCCCTGACCTAAGGATCTCTGCTTCTAGCTGAGATGAATCTGTGCTGCACTTTATGCACATGCTCAGTAGTGACCAGTGCTGTGGAGTCGGAGTGGAGATGAATCTGTGCTGCACTTTATGCACATGCTCAGTAGTGACCAGTGCTGTGGCGTCGGAGTGGAGATGAATCTGTGCTGCACTTTATGCACATGCTCAGTAGTGACCAGTGCTGTGGAGTCATAGATGAGATGAATCTGTGCTGCACTTTATATACATGCTCAGTAGTGACCAGTGCTGTGGAGTCATAGATGAGATGAATCTGTGCTGCACTTTATATACATGCTCAGTAGTGACCAGTGCTGTGGAGATGGATCTGTGCTGCACTTTATGCACATGCTCAGTAGTGACCAGTGCTGTGGCGTCGGAGTGGAGATGAATCTGTGCTGCACTTTATGCACATGCTCAGTAGTGACCAGTGCTGTGGCGTCGGAGTGGAGATGAATCTGTGCTGCACTTTATGCACATGCTCAGTAGTGACCAGTGCTGTGGAGTCATAGATGAGATGAATCTGTGCTGCACTTTATATACATGCTCAGTAGTGACCAGTGCTGTGGAGTCATAGATGAGATGAATCTGTGCTGCACTTTATATACATGCTCAGTAGTGACCAGTGTGTGGAGATGGATCTGTGCTGCACTTTATGCACATATTCAGTAGTGACCAGGGATGTGGAGTCAGAGTGGAGATGAATCTGTGCTGCACTTTATGCACATGCTCAGTAGTGACTAGTGCTGTGGAGTCGGAGTTGGGAGTCAGGGAGATTGAGGTGTCGGGGTCAGCGTTGGAGTCGGTGGTTTGGCTTACCAACTTCACAGCCCTGTTGAAAATACTAAACCACATCCCTTGGGCTAGCCCAAAGGGATAAAAATGTGCACGGAAAATACATTAATTATAAAATAATTATTTATTACATATATTTAAAACAATTTCCACTCATTAAAAGGCAAAGTTACCATAGGGGGTCAAAATTAGAGCAGGCAATTAACAAGTTTCTATACAGCATGGCAGTCTCACATATAGTAACATGTCATTCTTGTCTTATACCCTTGTTCTACATTTTGCCATTCCTCTGTAATTTCTTATTGAATTATATGAATAATAAGACATCTGGGTTTTACCACTCACCTTGTCAAAGGGGCGTGTCCCAACTCAGTCTGGTATTGCCACTATTCATTGGCTAGTGTCAAATTTTGACACATATCCCCCTGGGGCCGGATTTACACATTTATATCCCCCAGGCAAAAGAACATAATTCTGCAACCCGCCCCGCCTTAAAAAGTTGATTAGAAACGTCACCATCACATGTCTCATCATCAGGTTGGAGTTTCCTTAGAAGTGAACGCTTTTCCTCACAATCATATACTTTCTTTTCATAAATGTTGAGAGCTTTTTCCTCATATAAATCAGACTGTTCTCGCAGTTCTATCAAGAACTTTTCACTTTTGCACATACTTATACTTCAGTTGGTGTAATCTGAGCAGCACCATTCCCCAAACTGTGCCATGAACGTTGTTTCAAGTCTTCGCAGCTTGATGACTATACCTCTCGTTTCTGCTCGAGTTCCTGATTTTTGGGTTTCATCACTTTCGAGGTATTTTAGAGCATCTATGATGGCAGTAGATATATAAGAAGTGAATAATCACTTCTGTCGTGTGTGAGAGAGAAATATCAAATGCTTTTTGCCTGTGACCAAGCAAAGCAGTGCAAGCTTCAGAGATTGGCAGCGTCATTGTACCGCTCAATTTATTTAACGTTCATGGATGTAAATTTAAAAAATTGCATTATATTTGGCCTTTTCAAAATAATACCGAAAGATTTGTAAATATTTGATTATTTCTTCTGTATATCCGCCCCCTCTGACTGATGCGCCTTAGGCGCTGGCCTAGGTTGAGCTTATGGGAAATCCGACCCTGCATCCCCTCTTCCTCTCCTCTCCTGACTTTTAACACCTAGCTGTCAATTTATTCACGTTACATTAAAAAGTTCTAAGACAAAAGATGAGACTCTAAGTCACAGAAGATTGCCTAACACAATTATATACAATTATAGCAAAGTTTCAGCCATAAAACATTTCAAAGTGAATTTGACACCTAAATATTAAAGGAAGCAAATTACAGGGACATGCCTGTTCTATAAGCCAAAACTTCTCTCTCTCTCTCGCCTTCCTTCTGCCCCACTTAGAATTGATGGGCTTCTGTGTCATTATTTCCAGCAGTCGATCAGTCACCACTTCGGAGGGCCAGGGGGGTTCTCCCCTCATGAATACTATGAGTCTGCTGTATACATTGCTCTCTCCTATAAGCCCAAACTGCTCTCCCTCTCCTTCCTTCAGCCCCAATTAGAATTGATGGGCTTCTGTGTCATTATTTCCAGCAGTCGATCAGTCACCTCTTCGGAGTGCCAGGGGGGTTCTCCCCTCATGAATACTATGAGTCTGCTGTATACATTGCTCTCTCCTATAAGCCAAAACTGCTCTCCCTCTCCTTCCTTCAGCCCCAATTAGAATTGATGGGCTTCTGTGTCAATATTTCCAGCAGTCTATCAGTCACCACTAAGGAGGCCCCCCTGGCCCTCCTTAGTATTCATGAGGGGAAAATCCCCCCTGTTCTCCACTCATGAATACTATGAGTCTGCTGTATACATTGCTCTCTTCTATAAGCCAAAACTGCTCTCCCTCTCCTTCCTTCTGCCCCACTTAGAATTGATGGGCTTCTGTGTCAATATTTCCTGCAGTCTATCAGTCACCGGCCGCTATGTAGGGTCAGGGGGATTTTCCCCTTATGAATACTATGTGTTTTCTGTATACATTGCTCTCCCATAAGCCAACAGGTTAACAGATTTCTGTGCTGTGGCTAATAGGAGAATAGCCCTGGCTCATCATTGGCTGCCATTTCTTTGGGTAGCATATGTGGGTGGCAGATCCACTTTAAAGTGGTTGTCTCATTGAAGAATGTTTAAAATACCCTGTTAGGTTATTGGATAACTGAGGGGAACCCTCCATTTAGGGCTTACACCAATTATTATCTCTAATGGAGAGCAGCTGCTCTCTATCCATGCTTTACATTGATTAGTTATTTCACTGGACATCTTGTAATACTTTTTCTCCACTAGGGCGGCGCTGCAGAAGAATTGAACACCTGCCTCAAGCCTGCAGCTAATCTCTAGACATACAAATAGAGGGAAATCCTATTTTATTACATTATTTTCAGATTCTTTGACAGCACGCGGAAGATTCGGAAATTTAGAGGGACAAAAATCATAATATAAATAATTGTCGATCAGTGGAACTGGCAAGAGGAGCCGAACACTGAGCGTGCATTACTTTCAGGATACGGCAGGCTGCATTACGGTACTTGCTGAAGATTTCACAATCCCTTTAAAGAACATCAAACATGCAATTTTTTACACTGAGGGAGGGATGCAAAACTTTCTCCATCTTTTAGCATCCTTCATATGGTCAGATAGGGGCAATAAACCAAATCCTTTACCTGTAAGAATTTAATTACCTTCCGAATAATCCCATTCAGGATCCACGCCTGTAGGCCATACTGATGATTGTATGGAGCTCTGCATTCTCCGAGCTGTAATGCTATTCCAAGGGCAGATCATACAGAATTTATGACTGTGCTGATTAAAATCAAATTATTACCTACATTTACATATTTCCAGAAGGGTACATATGGTCTATGCAGAACGTTTTAGTTTGTTGAAATCCTCTGTGTGCGATAGCGGGCAACGGTTTGCTGATTTTTATTTTTGTGTGAATATTTTTAGAAGTTTTTAATCTTTTTTTTTTTTAATTAGTTTCTTTCAGTTGATGGATTTTCCGTGGCACGTGATGCCACAATAAATAGAACTATAGTGTGTGGATTATTCAAAATTAAGGGTTTGTTCACACATTACATTTTTGAAGCGTTTTTTGTTTGCATCAAAAACAGGAGTGGGGGCAGGAAAAATGCTGCGTTCAATGCACGTGTTTTTGTCTCATTTTTTGTTAGTGTTTTTACTTTCGTAAAAAATGCTATTCTGTGATGTTTATGTTGCTCTTTGGAGAGATAGAACAATATAGGGTGTCAAGCCGTAAAAAGTACAAAGCTATAGTGTACATAAAATAATAGAACATTGTGGTTCTACATTATATGTATATATTTGTATTATTTGATGAATGCAGGATGTATATACCGTAGATGCTTCTGTAATTTCCACTGATGATTCTATAATTGATGTTTCTTTTCCCTCCATCATTGATTTTACTATAGATTTTATTTGAATGAAATATTATTGCATGCCTTGTATTATTACTATATTAGTAATAATAATTTTTATTTCTATAGCGCTAATATATTCTGCAGCAATTTACAATTTTAGAGGGGACTTGTACAGATGATACAGACATTACAGAATTACTCATAACTCAGATACCAGGAGGAGTGATGGTCCTGCTCGCAAGCTACAGCCTATGAGGAAATTGGGGGCACACGAAAGATAAATGGTAAAATGTGCTTCTATTGTATGGTCCAGCCATAATATACTACATAGGGTATGCCTTTAATGCTGCATGAACCGGTCACCAGCCAGTATGTGTACAGTACAGACACAGAGGGATATTAAGTGCATGGAGGGTGTGTGAACAGATGATACGAGGGTCCTGATTTTGAAAAAAATGTATGAGCAAAACAGGGATAGTTAGATAAGTGAGGTGGGGCGATAGGCTAGTCTAAAGAAGTGCGTTTTTAGGGCACGCTTAAAACTGTGGGTATTGGGAATTATTTGAATTGTCCTGTTTAGTGCATTCCAAAGAATTGTCGCAGCACGTGAAAAGTCTTGAATACGGGAATTGGCAGAACGAAGGGCACAGGTACGGTGGTAGACTGAGATGAGGGAGGAGACATAGGGTGGTGCTGAATTGTGAAACGCTTTGTGGGTGAGAGTGATAAGTTTATATTGAACTCTGTATGGGATGGGCAACCAGTGCAATGACTGGCACAGGGTAGAGACATCGGTGTAGTGGTTGGAAAGGAATATGATCCTGACTGCTGCATTCAGGGTGGATTGAAAAGGGAGACTTTAGTAAGAGGGAGATCGATTAATGGAGAGTTGCAATAGTGAAGATGAAAATGAGTAAGAGCTACAGTAAGGGTATGTGCACACGATCAGTAAACGCTGCTAGTTGGACGCTGTGTGCTTGTGCAGCGTCCAACACGCATTGTCCAGATGTTACAGCATAGTGGATGGGATTTCAAGAAATTCCATGCCCACTATGGGTCCAGAGACACCCGCGGGTCAGTCACGGAGACGGACATGCACCGTGTCTCTCCAGACTGCAGCATGTCAATTTCTCTTGCAGAGACGCTAGTCTCCGCAAGAGAAATTTCACCCGTACAATGCATTGGAAGCGGTGAATCCGCACGGTTCAGTGAAAACACGCAGATTCACCTGCGTTTAACAGATGGCAGCACTTTG
Organism: Oophaga sylvatica; assembly: GCA_033576555.1. Taxonomy (NCBI): domain Eukaryota; kingdom Metazoa; phylum Chordata; class Amphibia; order Anura; family Dendrobatidae; genus Oophaga; species Oophaga sylvatica. The sequence goes on from JARQOD010000005.1 coordinate 496,926,621, forward strand.
GACTCAGTGAACGTACGTTGCGTCCAAAGCGCTGCCAGTTCCAGGTTGTCGGCACATACCCTTAGAGTTTTTGTCGAGTCAAAGGTAAGAAAAGGTTGAATTCTAGAGATATTTTTGAGGTGTAGGTGACATGAGCGGGCGAGTGATCGGATGTGGGAGTGAAGGAAGGATCTGTATCTTATTACTACAGATCTCTCTTATCCAGGTGTTAGATCACGGTTTAAGTTGTCCACCGGAACGGAAATAATCTCTGCACGAATCTTTTTGCAGTTAAATAGTCGCCTACTATTTTGATTGCAGAAAAGGTGACGGTTGTCTTCATGCTCTAAAAAAATCTCAAGTGCAGACCTCGTGTGTTTTTATTTTTAGACACATTAGTACTTTCTTTTGTAAGGAAAGAATAACTGTCTTTGTAGATCAGCCTACATCATGGAAAAGGATAAACTTAGCGAAAAGTGTAAAATACTGTTTTAACGCAGAAAAGCTTTTTTTTCCGAGAACACTAAAAGTGCGCCTCTGAGTGCTCCTGCAAAATCATAAGCATAGTTCTTAAAGGGGTTGTCCAGTGAAAATAAGTTATCACCTATTATTATTATTATTTATTTATATAGCGCCATTAATACCATGGTGCTGTACATGAGAAGGGTTTATATACAAGGTTATAGATTACATTTACAGTAAACAAATTTGCATTTACAGATTGGTACAGAGGGGTGAGTGTTATGTTACGGTAGCTGAGGAGTGCAGGTAAAAAAGGAAATACACCAGAGCAGTTGGAAACTATGAGATTGCAGTACCCTGACTAACCACCGCAACTAGAGGCAGCCGTGGAGCGTTCCTACGTTGGTCCTAGACGCCTCGTCACAGCCTGAGAAACTAACTACACCTAAAGATAGAAATAGGAAAGCTATCTGCCCCGGAGCAGAACCCCAAAGATAATAGAAAGCCCCCAAACATGTAATGGCGGTTAGACAAGAGGAAATACTGACACAGAAAGAAAATAGTATGAGCAAACGCTGGGGCCCAAACTATCTAAATAGAAAAGGACAGGAAGGGTACTTACTGCAATCTCAGAAAACCCTGAAAAACACCAACTCTACTAATTTCAAAATCACCTGAGATCACACGACCTCTACCACCTAAATTAGTTCTCTGGTGTAACAAAATCAAAACAGCAGCCACTGAAAAAACTGGAAAAAGCAAAAGTACAAAACTCAGTGGCTGAACTAAACTGAGGGGGCAAAAGCCCCCGGAGGGGACCCTGAAGGCCCCCACAGAAGTGCAGGACAAAATGCAAAAATATAGCACAAACACAAAAGAAGAAAATGTCTTATCTGAAAGCAGGAGATGCAGACACGACACAGCAGGCTACAAGGGAAACTGGAAAGAAGGATTCAGACCAGAACAATTGATCACCGGCAACCCTGATGGGAAAATGACTCCCTTATATAAGACCAGTCAGTAACACCTGATTCCCAGTCCTCACAATCTTCACTAGTACCGCTTGTAACCACCAGAGGGAGCCTCTGCTCAGAACTCATCTCAAACACATTCACAACAGGTGAGGACCCTGTCCTTGCGGATTTACCTATCCACCTCATAGGTAATAAATTATTGATTGGTGGTGGTCCGACTGCAGGGACTCGCAACAATCAGCGGAATGGGACATTTTTATCCCTGACAGGGCACTTTTATCCCTTTTAGAATAGAGTAGCAGTGAGCATGACCGACTGCATTAATTCTCTACAGTGCTGTTGGAAAAAAAACTGAGGGAATGAATGGAGCAATTTTCGAGCATGACCATTTCCGATCCATTCTAACAGGCAGAAAAGTTTCCTGTTCTTCCAGTCATTGGGAGTCAGACTCCCAACTGACCAATAAGATATCACTTATATAGCTCCATCATATTCCACAGCGCTTTACAGAGATCATCATCGCTGTCCCCATTGGGGCTCACAATCTGAATTCCCCACAAGTAGGTATTTGAAGAGTGGGAGGAACCCGGAGGAAACCCGCGCAAACACGGGAGAAACATACAAGCTCCTTGCAGATATTGTCCTTGGTGGGATTTGAACCCAGATCTGCAAAACAACAGTACAGTGCTAACCACTGAGCCACCGTGCTGCCCTGTGGTTAAGTAATAACGTGTAGTAATTGTTGAAAATTTTGGTATCTCTGATATTTTTTATTATTATTATTCATTTTTTTAAAAAAAATGTAATTCTAGAAAGCGCTATAGAGTGGCATTAAAAATGAAACATTTCTGATTTGTGAAAACGTACCGTAATTTATTTGTTACCCAGGCCAGGTTACAGCACTACACTGCTGACTTCACTTTTTTTGAGTCAGTGATAGGCGGTCATGAAGGAGCGCTTTGGAAGCAACCCCGGGGTGGACGGGCTGCCTGGTCTCCACCGCAGCTCCAGCCGAAAACCTCCGATGGAGGATGGGAGCAATGAGATAATGGAATAATCAAAAAGGAGGGTTGTTTTTATCTCCTTTTTGATTATAATATATGATGTCACCTTGTTGTAACATGTGACTATCATTATACCATGTGATTGTTTTGACTGTTGTGAATGGCTGTTTCCCATTTAAATACCCCATCCCTTATGTCATTAATAAACATCCACCTGATGAAGACGGATCGTCCGTCGAAACGCTTTGTGGTTTAACCCCATCTCTCGTCTGAGTCTCTTTCCTGCGCTCCTAAGACCGTTTTCCATTTTCTCATTCACTTTTTTGGGGACACTGAGTCCACAAAGAAAACTCTGTGCCACTTAGTATGCTTTGAGGGTATATTTAAAGTACAGGAGTCATTTTTGCATTTTTTTTCTAATGATAATCCATACTGTCCTATTCACTAAAACTAACAATGTAACTAGTGTACAAGGGGTTGGATAGTATAGCCAGAATGTGGGTCTTCTGGGGGCATATATGCCATTTAATTTTTCTTGTCCATAAAAGGTAAAGGCTGCTCTAATGGAAAAAGAATCACTTGCTGCAAAGATGGACGATTAAGGTTCTTTTATTAGGACAATGCGTTTCAACTTTGGACAGGCATCTTTGTGTAGCCCTGGTACACAATACCAGGAGGATGAGTGGAGAGGTAACAGTTAAGGTCTCTTCATGACATCATGTACACTTCTGACACACCCAGCAGGGGTGTGGAAGGGAGTGATTTAGTCAGTCAGTTTCCTGTCCTTGGACAGAGTAGACGTGTCCAGCCTGGTTCTTCATCAGTTCAGAAAGTGGAGGCTAGTACAGGTGGTCTAGTTCACCTCAGCCTAGTCAGAGCTGTGCCCCACTGGAAGACAGACTGAAATATCTATCAAGAGTCGAGCAAATCGAAGGGCAAAGTGGAAAGATTATTGAAAAAGTGCTTTTGGCTTGGAGAAGTCCTGCACATTGCTACCGGTCACTGGGGACCGAAGGATCACTATTAGCTACAAGCATAGTGGTAAGAAAACCAGAGATTTACCGGACTTTAGGTCGCGGCAAACAGCCCCAAATAGTCAGTACGTAACCGGAGTCAGGTGGAATAGGGACTTTGAGTCAAGCGCAGACAAAAGCAAGAACCTAGTTTCATCAATTGGAAGGCTTCACCACAAATCTGACTGGGCAGAACAGCGTTGGAATAGCTGAAATTATAGAGGGAACTACGCTGCAAGCTGGTTGTACTCATCATTATTGGACAGTAAAGGAGGCCCCTAACTTGCTTAGCCGTTGCCTCAAAGCTCATCCTCCATCAACCCCATCAGCCTCCCTGGGACCTGCCTTACCATCTTGCAAGTAAAGGTATGGAAAGACGCTGACCGTGTGAGACTGTGTTATTTATCTGCACCCGACTTCACTAACTTCATAGACTTTGAGGGACCAGTCCCACCTGTAGGGGACCTGACATCTAGCTGCCTCACCATCCCCTCAGAGATCTACAGCAGCGCTGGTATAAATTACCAGAAGACTACAGGTGGCGTCACGAACTGTATATAAATCTATCCCCTGTAAATATTTCCCCAACATACGCCAGACCGCCAGGGCCACAGACCGAGCCACAGCTACCTGTGACAAACCCCATAGACTTCCATGGGCTCGGCTCTGAGTACCCCATTGCCCTGGTAATCCACAATTGTGGTGGCGGGTCGACACAAAACTTTGGCGTCACGAACAGGATACGAAACTTGCAGCATTGCGAGCCCTGTGTGCCTGTGGAGTGTTTTGGCGAAAAAGACTGTTGCTGTTGTTTGGCGCCAAATACCGCCATATTTGCTGCCAGATTCGCGCCCTAAGGCGCTGGAGAAGAAGGTGGGCGTACCTGAAAGAGCGCGCAAAGTCTTGGACACGCCCCTGGCTCTGACTCATCGGCAGGTCCTGCAACAGGAAGTGAACGCTCTGACATCAGAGCGCCTGCGACGAAGGTCCTGTTCCCACTGCGGTGCCTGTGAAATAGCAGCGTCTGAAACAGGTAGGCTCCGTTTAACCAAGGGGGCGCTAAGATGTCACAACAACCGGCTGACAGTGCGGCCCCGGCCGGAGGCCCCAATCCCGCACCGCTTGGTATTGTAGCGCCAGATGGGGGCGCAGGCCCTGCACCCAGTCCGATAGTCCCGATCATGCCACTAACGCTCCCATATATGCCTGGGGCGAAATGGCTTCCCCAGTACAGCGGTGAGCCAGGCTCATTAGCAGGCTTCAAGCGAAAGTTATGCAGCATCCTAGAAATGTACTCCATGCCTGAGAGACAAAAAGCTGCTGTGCTAATAGGGCAGCTAACTGGCGCTGCTGAGAGGGAAGTGGAGACTTGGGATACCGTTGATCAGGAGTCGGTACCTGCGATCTTCCTTAAGCTGCATGCTATATTTGAAGACCGCACAGAAACGGATCTCCGGATGGCCTTCTATCACTGTTCACAACAGCCAGGTGACAGCATCCGGGACTACGCTTGCCGACTACAGGGAGCCCTGAGAGCCCTCAAGCAAATTAACAATTTAAATGCTAACGACGAGAATAAAATGCTGAAAGAACAATTTATACAGGGATTGAGATCCCAAGAGGAACGCAGAACTGTAAACTGGTGGTCCTTAGATCATCCGGATGCTACCTTTGATGCCCTAAAGGACATGGCAATAAAAGGGCTGCGGCCCCTGGGCAAACCCGAGGTGGCAACCCAACATCATCAGGCTGAAGTCACTCTGGAACCGGCAGTAAACCCCTTTTCCCCGCTAGTGGCCGAAGCCAAAGCGCAGATGACACCTCCTAGTGAATTGGACTGTCTGCGCTCAGAGGTGCGCCAGCTGACTAAAAATCTGGCTGCTGTAATGAGTGCCCTGCAGCTGCGGAAAGAGGAGGAAGGAAAGATCTTGTTAGCTGACTGCCCAGAAGACGTCCCGTGGATGCACCGGAGAAGAAAGAAGACGTCGCCCCCCCGGAGGAGGACAACGCCACCCCCAGGAGCAACCTCTGATCAACACCCTCCTCGTCGAGAGATCATCTGTTATCGATGCAACCGGAAAGGTCATATGTCTCCACAGTGTCCTTTAAACGGCAGAACCTGGGTCCAAGGGCCAACACCCAGGAGAATACCCGTCAGGCCCCCTAGACTGGAACCGCAGGTATGTGGGCGGGCGACCCTACCTGTCCATTATCCTAGATGGTATTGCTGTTCCAGCCTTGTTAGACACTGGGTCCCAGGTGACCCTAATACCTGATGCCCTATATACCAAGTACTGGTCAATGGACAGTCTTAAACCTCCGAGCCTTGACTTTACTGTGTATGCTTCTAATGGTCTTCCTGTAGAAGTACTCGGAACAAAATGTGTAGATGTAAAGGTGGGCAGAGAGGAGTTGAAAGACCAGGGGCTTCTGGTAGTAAAGACTGTAAATGAGGAGAACGGTTTAAACATAATTTTGGGTACTAACATTATCGGTAATTGTTTGGGAGAAGTTGTGTTCTTGCTCCAACAGCTCGCTGAGATTGCCCGACCAAGGCAGAGAGGAGTAATCCAAAGAGAGATCCGGGCCCTGGTGTGTCAGCAGCAAGCGAAGCTTACCGATGGCGAAATTGGTAATGTACGGGTCACTGACTCGGATCCTATTGTGATACCCCCAATGAGTGAAATGATCGTCTGGTGCAGGGCAGCCATAGGTCTGAGAGGACAGAATTACCAAGCTGTGGTAGAACCCCACCATTCAGAACATAGACCTACACTTATGACTGCTAGAGGAGTAGTAGAAGTGGTGAATGGAAGAGTACCGGTACGGCTTCTCAATTGGGGAGAGGATGAGGTAAATTTACCCCGTTATGCAACCATTGCTAAACTTCATGCTGTTGATAATAATTCTATTCTCCCGGCTGAGTCCTTAGACTCCTGTCAAATAGCGGAGGACAATGACTCAGCAACTCAGGTGGCGGAATGGTGTCAGCAACTCCATGTTGGGACGGACACCACTCCCGCTCACCAGAAGCAAGGGGTATTACGGGTGGTGCAAGAGTACGCCCAAGTGTTTAGCAAAAATCCACTTGATTTTGGGATAATTAAGGGAGTACAACATCATATCCCTACAGGCAGTCATCCTCCCATCAAAGAGCGGTATAGGCCCATACCTCCAGCTCATTATCAGAAAGCTAAAGAAATGTTGAATGATATGAAGAAAGCCGGGGTGATAAGGGATAGTTGTAGCCCCTGGGCAGCCCCTCTAGTTCTGGTTAAAAAGAAAGATGGTAGTATGAGAATGTGTGTGGATTACAGGCAGGTGAACCGCATAACACACAAGGATGCATACCCGCTACCACGTGTAGAGGAAAGTCTCAATAAGGCACGGGAGAAACAGGAAGATGTTTACAACCGAAATGCTCCTGCCAAGCCTTTGATGCCTGGAGAGGTAGTATTAAAAAGAAAAAGGAAGATGCACAAATTGGATAATCAGTGGGAGCAAGAACCCTACGTCATACAAGATTCTAAATATGACAACAGAAAAGTTTGTGTCGTCAGTAAGGACGGAGGAAGAACAACAACCACTGTGTCCAGAGACCATTTGAAATTGTGTCCAGAACCCTTAAAGCGTTGTGAAAAGAACCCTGTCATCAATCAAGGAGAAAGAAAGGAAGAGGTCATACACACCGATCTGGGAGATTTTCCTGCGGATTGGCCTAGACTGGGAGATGCTGTGATAATTCCAGTGTTGCAGTTTTATCAGCCACAAGAGGAAATTCTACCTCCAGTTGTGCCTGTGGTGCCAGTTGAGCCCGTTCAGGAGTTACCCATCCCAGCAACACCTCAACCTGTGGAACCTCAAGAAGGATCATCTGAAGCAGCGCCCCATACTATGGGATCCCCTGGTGAAGCTGACTCACACCGCCCAGCCATCAGTACGCTTGCCAGATCCATAGAAAGATTGAGGCAGTTCTATAGTTTGCCGTTACGCAGTGCAGACAGATCGCAACTTAATATACCTGAGGCTACACCACGTAGATCAGAGAGAATCACAAAAGGAAAGTTACCCATTAGATATCAGCAGTAATTATAACGAATTAATGTGAATATTGTAAAAAGTCTATATATATATATATGTTTTTCCCTATTATGTCTTATAATGGACTCAGAGGCTGAGGACTGAGCCAGCCCAAAAACTGTATCCTGTAAATAGTTGCACTAAAGTGCCTTTTTAATGGTTTCACATGAAACCTTGACTTACCTCTGAACCAAAAACCCGTGTGGTGTGGCACTGAGTGAGGTCTGCATTTGGATGTCCTGCAGCCCACCCAGGACCCACGTTGAAGGTTTGGTGCGGGTCCTTCACAAGAATACTGTATATTTATTGAATGCTATTTAATATTTGTATTTTTCTATAATGTTTGCAACGTTCAAGATATCCTCACCTCCCGGATGGGACGAATTAATGTTATTGTTAATGTTTTCATACATAAACAAAAATGTCTCTTTATATTTTACAGCCCGGGAGTGCTGTCGTTTACCATGGGGGAATGTGTAGCCCTGGTACACAATACCAGGAGGATGAGTGGAGAGGTAACAGTTAAGGTCTCTTCATGACATCATGTACACTTCTGACACACCCAGCAGGGGTGTGGAAGGGAGTGATTTAGTCAGTCAGTTTCCTGTCCTTGGACAGAGTAGACGTGTCCAGCCTGGTTCTTCATCAGTTCAGAAAGTGGAGGCTAGTACAGGTGGTCTAGTTCACCTCAGCCTAGTCAGAGCTGTGCCCCACTGGAAGACAGACTGAAATATCTATCAAGAGTCGAGCAAATCGAAGGGCAAAGTGGAAAGATTATTGAAAAAGTGCTTTTGGCTTGGAGAAGTCCTGCACATTGCTACCGGTCACTGGGGACCGAAGGATCACTATTAGCTACAAGCATAGTGGTAAGAAAACCAGAGATTTACCGGACTTTAGGTCGCGGCAAACAGCCCCAAATAGTCAGTACGTAACCGGAGTCAGGTGGAATAGGGACTTTGAGTCAAGCGCAGACAAAAGCAAGAACCTAGTTTCATCAATTGGAAGGCTTCACCACAAATCTGACTGGGCAGAACAGCGTTGGAATAGCTGAAATTATAGAGGGAACTACGCTGCAAGCTGGTTGTACTCATCATTATTGGACAGTAAAGGAGGCCCCTAACTTGCTTAGCCGTTGCCTCAAAGCTCATCCTCCATCAACCCCATCAGCCTCCCTGGGACCTGCCTTACCATCTTGCAAGTAAAGGTATGGAAAGACGCTGACCGTGTGAGACTGTGTTATTTATCTGCACCCGACTTCACTAACTTCATAGACTTTGAGGGACCAGTCCCACCTGTAGGGGACCCGACATCTAGCTGCCTCACCATCCCCTCAGAGATCTACAGCAGCGCTGGTATAAATTACCAGAAGACTACAGGTGGCGTCACGAACTGTATATAAATCTATCCCCTGTAAATATTTCCCCAACATACGCCAGACCGCCAGGGCCACAGACCGAGCCACAGCTACCTGTGACAAACCCCATAGACTTCCATGGGCTCGGCTCTGAGTACCCCATTGCCCTGGTAATCCACAATTGTGGTGGCGGGTCGACACATCTTCACCAAGTAAAAAAAAACCAACAGATTCTGTTCCGCCTTAAATAGGGTTACCCTATTGCACTTTCCCCGCTTCTCGTTCTATTTAGTATTTCTTAAAACTGGAGTGAGACAGCATTTGGGGTCCTGGCTTAGCAGTCAAGAGGGTGGTTCCAATCTGGGATGTTTTGAAAGCAGAAAAATCTCAAAAACAGTTAATCTTGTGGGATGATACAGTAGTTAGTCGCTGGTAAAAAAAAAAGGTGCAATGAAGGTGAACTTGTGGATTGGCAAGAGTTATGGGCTTTCAACGCTCATTGATGCACATGAGGTGTAAAGGCTACCCCAACCAAGTCTATAGAAGAACTACGGTAACTAACACTCGTAAATTGCTGAAGAAATGAGTACTGGACGTCTTCAGATCAGGGTTGCCAACTCGACCTTTTATTCTAGCTTATCAAAAAAATACTGGACAGACAATATTTTTTACAGACACATTGGAAAACCATAATAAATCTTTATATTATATAGCTAACGCCCACAGCCCATAATTTTGATAAGAAGACAACAGCTGTATTCACTGCAATATGTAAAATGATGATAATTACATTCAAAATAATCTGTACAAGTTTCTTCAGTTGTAAAAAAAAATTGCCTTAAAATTTTTTACATGTGCCTTATTTTTACGGACTGCCCTGGAATTTCTGGACGGTTGGCCGCCTTTCTACACATGTCCTGTAGAGTCCGAGTTTTGACAGGTCACAGCTTGTCGGGTGTCACAAGAGGAACTTTTACAATATTTTGGTGATTTTAATGTTATGACTGATGTAAATGGTTTAAATCCTCTGTTCTTTTCTTCCGTCTTTTATAACCTTTTACAGCATCGACATTGTGAAATCTCCTGGATGCAGTAATTTGGCTTGAAAGTAATTCTTTGGGTGCTTTGTGTTACCACCACGGAATAGGTTTTGTGTGTATTTTTATGATGAGTGACTACTACCATGGCACAATCACTCTGACATCTGTTTTCAAGTCTTCCCCTCTATCTCTTTCAAACCAGAGAACCAACACTTTATATCCTTTTTTTTTAGTTTTTTATTTCATTATTTTGTGTTTCTTTTTTTATGTATGTTTGTCGAACGCGTCACAACTCAGAAGGTGCTGCGCGTTTCAGGCTTTGCCTTCTGTTGTACGACGCTTCATGTAATTACAAGGCAGCGTTTCAGTGATAGGTTCGGAGCTGGACAGTAGCGATGACAGGACACCGGCACACTATGTAGTTTATTACTGAAGGTGAAGGCAGTAAAATGGTGCTTGGGAAGACGTGGATCAAGCAGGTAGAGGTAAAGGTTGTCTTCTGGGCAATTGCAGATTACATTGTAGGAGCAAATGCTCTTTGGTATGATTTTGTTGATCCAGTGTTACAGAAAGGGGACATGTAAATATTCTTCTTACACCATATGTTGGTTATGCGTCCAGTGCATAAACTAATTCTGCCGTGATCCTAAGGTCCAGGCTTCTTTCTCAGCAGTGCCACCTGACACCAAACTTGCCAACCTTTGGAGATGATGATGTAGGAGACTCTGTTGTGTGCAAAGGTCATTTCCAAAATATTTTTGCATTAAATTGCCTCATCTTTACATGCCTAGTCTCTCCTACACCCATGAGTCCCACCACACATGTGCTTTTGTAGAAAGAAAAGGCACACAAGAAAGCCATTCGGAAGCGATGTTCTCTTGGAGGTTCCAGGAGGCTTTTATGGCTGAGATTTTCCAACTTTTCTGAACGTTTATGCATTCTCCCATTTTTCCTCAAACTTCCTGCACATTCTGGGAAAGTTATCAGGCTCGTCATACACATATACCCAGAGGAAGATCTGGACCTAATAGTTGTTTGTTTATTGTAAAGAGAACCAGTTTTAAGGCCTTCATACACATTAGATGAAAATGGGCCGACAAATGTTGGTTCAAATGAACGTTCATTCATCGATGGCCAAAAAATACATCACTGGCTGCATCGTTTTTCAGCTGATGACTCATCCATTGTTGATAAAAAAAATAGAAATATTGAGAAAAATTGAACATGCGCAACCGGTGATTTGAAAACATACCATACGTATGTTTATTGGTTGTTTGTCGGTCAAAATGAATGATCATTCGTTCCATCCAACCAGCCAAAGATCATTCATTGTGGTCAAAATCAGCCATTTAATTTAAGTATAACCTAATGTGTACAGGCTCTTTTAGGAATAACAAATTGGTCAATTGTCATACAGTAAGCTTTTAGAATTGTCGTTATAGCATGATATGAGGAATACATGGCAGTATTATATAGGCTGAAATCTGTGGCTTGACTTGAAACTTGTGGGTCCCAATGCAAAAGCTCCAACAGGACCCCCAATTATTGCAAGACTTTTATAATAGTGGTCTTTTCCTATAAGCCAAAGAGACCTTTGTTACTTCTAGCCTCCAGGACATTGGTGCTGCCCATATTATAGTTACGACCCCTGACTGAAATGACAATGAAACCTGTAAGGCTATGTTCACATGTAGATTTAACCATTGAAGGACACTGTGAAATTGATAAGTACGGTAATTGATGAGAGTAAGGTGAATTGGGAAAGCATCTGGAACCCGTATAAATAGGACCCTTAATAGGACCCTCTACATGAGGAAAGCATCTGGACTGAGAGCCAATGACACGAGCTCTTTGGAAATTATAGCTTTTTTAATCCTTTATGGACCATCCATTCCTGCATGTAATGTCATTGATATATTAGATATTATACATCAGACCTCCAACAATGCAAATAGCGAGTAGTTAACTCACCCAGAAATCACTTTTAGGGTATTTTGGCTAGTTTTCTGCTGATGTTTGTGGAGCTTTTCATTGTCTGACTATTAAAAAAATCATATCGGCTAATGGTTTTGACATAACTAGGTGTTAAAATGTCGTTCCTGTTGCCTATTTTTTTCTGTACTTGCAAGTGAACAATTATTGTGACACATGGAGGCGGTCATTTCTCATCAAGAACAGAAGTATGGTCAATAATCAGTAATATAACGGATGATATCTATTACTCCACTAATGTTATAGACTAAGAGGTAATGGACTCATAATCAGCCACTTAGTAGGACCGGTATCTAGGCACGTGATATAATGTATCTCGGCACATGATGTATCTAAGGCTTGTGTTTATGTTGTCAGGCATTTGGTAATAACCAAAGAGAAAATGTAATGGTTTTGGTGGACTTTCTAGTATAACATAGTGCTGGATGCCTATTCTATCATCACAGCATGATGCTTATTAGGGGTGCACTTCTTGAGAAAGCAATAAGGCGAAACGCGCGTCGGGGTTGTGTGTAGAGATACATACCATGGGTAAACAATGTACTGTGCTTTTGACTATTACAGCCCCTGTCTGATATGTATAACTATGGGTATGTTCTGATGTTGGAAGTATTTGTATTAACTATCTACTGAGACTTCGTATATTGTACCCTTCACAGTTTTTTCTTTTGAAATATATACAATTGAGAAGGTTTCCTGGGTGATACTATTTATTGATAGTCCTCCCTCATGTTTTTTTTCCTCCTGATTAGACCTCATATACACAGTGTTTTGTAATTTTTTTTAATATGTTCTAATAAATATTGTTTTATGGTATTTAGTGGTTCATGGTTACTCCATTTTTTGTATGTTTATGTGTGTATAGTTTACAGGAGTACTCCACACCCCATTTTTCTTTATATACTGGGGGAACTTGGGAATTCCTTTTTGTTCCTAGCCCACTAATATATCATGAATATTTTATCTATAAAAGCCCGCTTACTGTAGTGCACGGGTACAATGTTTAGCAGTTGGTAGTTGGGCCTCCAGCCACCTGCAGCATCTAGTATTTATCTCCTATAGTGTAGATGGGTATTACGGTATATGCTTTTGTCTAGAATATCCTTTTAAACAAATATTCCAGAGTAAAAATATGGATATGCTATCAATTCTCCCAACTTGGAAAAACCCCTTTGAATAGCAGAACTAAGGTTCTCAGGCTCATGTCGACTGTCATCCATAGGTTGTGTTCACACAGTAAAGAAATTCTGTCAAGTCACTTGTTGGGAAACTCTACCTTAAAGGTATCTGTCACCGGTTATTTCCCACCTAGTCTGAGAGCAGCATAATGTATAGAGACCCTAATTCCAGTGATGTGTCACTTACTGGGCTTCTTGCTGTAATTTTTATAAAATCAGTGTTTTATCAGCAGGAGATTATCACTAGAGGACTAGTAAACCTGCTGACATGTAGTTCTATGCCCCCAGCACTGAATGGCTGCTTTCTGCCTATACAGAGTAAGTACTTAGAAAGCTGCCAATCAGTGGTGTGGGCAGGGTTATGCTGAAATCAGTATTCAAAGAACTAGCAGATAAAACAGTTTAAAATTAAAACTGCAGAACCCTGTAAAGTAAGTGACACATCGCTGGAATCAGAGTCTTTGCCCCTGCATCATGCTGTTCTCAGATAACATAGCAAAAACCTGGCTTATAAATTGGATGAAAGTTGACTGAACCCACTGATCTTCACGGGATCGGATGACCCTTTGATGTTTGTGGGGCTCTCCCCAACAGATAATGAGGGGTTAGAGAAGGATCAAGCTGTCAGAATGTCAGTGGCCAATCCTTTTGTTTTCAAGGAAGGTAAGCCGCTGCCAGAGGAGTCTTGCAGTGACTTTCTCTCCTCGTGAAACTCCCTGCCCTGAATGTATGGTGGAGTCGTTACAGACATCTGTCTGGTCAGATAATGTTCCGGCGACAGTTTTCTCATGATTACAGACAACTTTACTACTTAGCACTCAGATACTTTTCCGTGCAATAGACCAATGGAAACCCTCATTTTTTATACTTCTAGCTCCTTGCATCCGTGTAATAATATGAGGTAATGCATTTAGAGCAATCTTTGATATGAGGTGGTAGTGCAAATTAAAGGCATTCATTAATAATGTGAACGTTTCAAATCACACAGATGGAAAGACTGAGATTTTGTAGTCTTCAGAGACCATATTATGTGGTCAGAAAGCGAGCTATACTTCAGACTACACAGAGCTCTGACAATCTGAGAAAGTCTGAGAATTGACCACATTATTCTTTATCCTGTAACCTCTGATTTCTGATTCTCCAAACGCTGAAAATCACAGCCAGCTAATTAGAAAATGGATGCAAGATAAGAAAAAGAAAGGATTACGCAGGTGCCAGGGTGACTGGACCTCAGCGCCACGCTTTCCCTGCCAGAAATCTGCACATCTTCACAATAAGAAAAAGTAGAATTACCGTAGGCTCCGTGATGATGATGTGGACGGGTGAATCGCAGAATATTGTTTGATGAGTTTATATCATATTAAATTAGATATAATTGAGTCAATGGATTTTACACCGCTTGTCGCATCATGACCACCCTCAATGTCCTTAGATTAGTAGCACCACTCCAGCCCTAAAAATCCCCAAAACACTGGAGTGGATAATGTCATCTTTTCTCCATCGTAGCTGTATGAATTTAGCCAATATTACCAAGTGTTTCTAGCAATTTTTTCATTGTTCTCTATCGGCTTTAGAAAATGTGTCTTGCAAAGTGCAGTGATATTTTTCTTCTTTACAGACAATGCTTTATACGTTTAATGAGAACATGGTTGGTAATTACTCGCTACTTTCCTGCTCGGCAAATGCATTGTTGGGGTCAATGTTGCTTGATTGGCCTTCTCTACCATAAATAGCTGGAGAGAAATCTGTATGACTATCTCTAGCTTTATTGTGTCTGCAGCTTTTAGATATTTCATATGCTTTTTTTTTTTTAATTCTTTTTTTGCTTACACTTAAGGTAAGTTCACACTAGGCGGTTTTTCAGTGTTTTTTTTCTGCAGCAAAATCTGATCTCTTGGCAAGAAAGCTGCAGAAAAAGCATGTTTTCCTTGGTTTTTGTTGCTTTTTTTGCTGAATTTTTTTGTGCGTTTTTGCTGCGGTTTTGGCATGTTTAGTGTTGAAGAAAAAGTCCTTGTTTATAGAATCAGGTTTTGGCACAAAAAACGCAGCAAAACCTGTGTTTTTTCACCACCCTTTCATTTCAATGGGTAAAAAACGCTGAAACAAGTGGCATGCTTTATTGTGCAAAAAAAACATGCAAAACACAAAATCCCAATGACATTTTTGAAATCTCATAGACTTTGCTGGTACTCTAAAGCGCAGCTAAAAATTTGCATTAAAAAAAAACACCTGGTGTGAACTTAGCCTTAAAATGTAGACAGATTAGTGATCCATAAGCATGATGAAAATGAACCAAAGCAAAACATTGTACTTATAAATGACTATCAAGAGTGACTCTTGGGAGAGCGAGGTTGGAGGCCTCAGAGATTAACAGTATACTGTACTACTGGACTTGGGAGCCAGATCCTGAACTCCAGGAGCAAGTTTGACTTGAGCCCTTTAAATAAAATGCCCTCATGTCTAATATATGTGCATTAGCTGACTGGGCTCTGGAGTCCTCACTCAGTCATGGGAACTGGAAACCCTTAGGCCGGGTGCCCATGATCCGGGACTAGCAGCATTTTGGATGTTTGCTGCGTCCAAAGCTCTGCCGTCTGTTAAACTCAGGTGAATCCGCATGTGATCACTGAACCGTGCGGATTCATCGCGTCCTGTACATTCTATTGGTGACATTTCTCTTGAAGAGACTCGCTTCTCCGTAAGATAAATTGACATGCTGCGGTCTGGAGACACGCGCCACATGTCCGTCTCCGCGGGTGAGCCGCGGGCGTCTGTGGACGCATAGTGGGCTTGGGATTTCTAGAAATCCCATCCACTATGCTGTAACATCTGGCCGCTACGGGTTCGATGCTACATAAATACGCAGCATCAAAACTGCATCAGTTACTAATCGTGGGCACATATCCTTATACCTTCATCCTAAAGACCAAGTATCCTTTTCTTGTGTCACGTTCCGTCCTGCTCTTTCACCCAACAGTGGTGTCAGTTTCATTTTTCCGCTACTATGATGTTTTAATGCAATAGAATTGGGAAACGCAGATATAATTCAAGGTAATAGAGAAGGGCAAATAATTCACCTCTATGGTGGTAGTACATTTTTTATTTTACTTTGTATTGACAATAATAATCAATTTTGGAACATGAGATAACAACTTTAGTGATCTAATTTTGTTACCTTTTTTCAGTGATGCAAATGGAAAATCTTGATTTTGATCCTTTAATTTTAGGGTACGTGTACATGACGGTATTTTCTAGTCTTTTCTTGGGCTGCACTTGATAGAGTTCAGGAATATGTTCGAAATCGGTCGCTGAATCTGAAATCGCCATATTCGTGCCATATTGGTACCTATTTGTGCCGAATGTATGTTTGATGATCGGTTCTGAACATATTCGGTAATTTATACTCCCATTGACTCCAATCACGTTCTGTTGTGTTCGGCGAATAATGCAAAAAGAATATTCACCGGCGATCGGAATCGAATTTTGAAAAATTCGCTCAACTCTACACTTGGACCAATGCTGTTCGGTTGTAAGGTTTTCACACTAGCGTCTCCTGTATTTCGGATGAGATTCGTCTATGGTATAGTAAGTCATTATCACAGACAACAAATCACAGTAAAAAGTGGACGCCATTACAAAACAGGAGGCTGTTGGAGTCCTGCAATAAATTGACATATGTGGACTAACAGTATATGTATTTTAATGAAGGATGGTCTCTCCATGAGAGTGACTTTTAAGGGCACAATAATGCAGACTACTGCTTTCTAAAACCATAACCACCTTCCAGGAACAGATAATTTAGCGCTTTCCTTTATAGATCCGCCTGTCTCTTTAAGCTCGAATACTCCTTTGCAATCAGCAGAAGAGATCTGAGTTTCCATTAGGTTCAGGTTAATCAGCAAAAGGTCCAGAGAGATAATTGGCGCCCAACCCATTACGTTCGTATTACTGCACACAATTACGAGGCAGCAGTTAGCTGTGATTTGACTGTAGGAATCAGAAGAAGTATCATCTGCCGTTATATATATGATCTAAATCAACACTTGAGGCAAAGGATGAGGAGATGGTAGAGGAGTCAATCAAGTAATAAGTCATACTCTGCCGGGCGTATGATAGCACATTTCATTCCTGATTTGGAGTGCACTTATTCTCAGTCTCTCTCCTCGTATGAGATTGACCTAACATGTACTTTTCTTCAAGAGAGAGAAGACTTTCTGAATTTTTCAGTAAAACTGTCATTGAACTGGAACTGCTCATTATACCTTTGCTCTAGTTAATATCTCTAATAACATGTATGAGAAATATTCTAATTACTATCTAATACCTACATCTCCTATCTCATCTTGGTTACCATTGTACCAGTGGTCTCCATTCTAATAATGATCTAAGACTTACATCCTCTATAATCTAAACCTCACAGTAAAGTCTCCCAAGACTTCTCTCATGCTGCGACAGTACTCTGGAATGCACTACCCCAGACAATCCAGTTAATTCCCAGTATCCACAGTTTTAACCATGCTCTAAAAACACATATCTTTGGACTCTGCTGCTTTCCTAAACTTTCCTCAGAAACTGGTCCATTCTATCTCCAGTTTCCACACTCTTCATGCCCTCAATAGCACTTTGTAACTCTACTTATACAGATACTGGCTGATGACCGGTTCATGCAGCTTTATGTGAGTACCCTTATTTATTATCATGTTGTATGGATCATACATTACAATGTCACCGAAAAATAACTGGTTTAATACCATTGCAGATAACTAATACTAACCTAAAACCTAAATTGTAAAAGGCCCTCATCCTATCATGTTCAGCTTATAATGCTGGGGTCTTAATTTTCAGAGAGGCTGTTGGGCTTCCTCAGGCACCAGCTCTACCTCTGCTCATAATATGCTGGTCACAAATTACTTTTTGGCCTCTGGAATAGTAAAAGCTTGATCCATTTTCATTCTTCAGGAGTGTAATGCTACCCTACCTCCCGGTTTCCTTCTTCCCTAGTTGCAGGGTGATCTTGCATAATTATAGTGTAGACCACCAGCATCATTAACTGCTGACCCAAACTGCTCGCTCACTGATTCATGCAGAAGAAGCTCTGCTACGGAAGCATGGAAAAAACGTAGTGGAATTTTAGACGTCTGGATCCACCTATCCAGCTAGCTTCAGAGCAGCGCTTACAAGCCCCATAAAAAAGAGCCTGCACCCGCTGCGCTCCCTACCTAGGAGACGAGTCGGGTGGTCGGTTACCTAGACAATGAGCAGTACATTATAGAATTAAAAATCCCTTGTTTCTTGAGAATGAAAATGATAACATGTAATTTGCAAAGATGCTTATTTATACAAGCCCTTTACAATTTTAATAATTTATGATGCTTTGAAACCCCTTTAAGTATCAAGGTATGCCCAAAAATACCGATACAGTCCAAATGCCTCGTGCAAACTCCTCATGAAGCCTCGCAATAGCTATTACCATGTCAGTGGTGCAAAAAGCACAAGTAATGTTTTCTCGAGGCACAGAAGAACATGACACGTTCTGATAAATTATCCTTCACATGGAAAATCATTGGGATAAACTTATATTAATATTTGAATAAGACTAAAAAAAATGTAAACCCAAATCTAATGTCTTACCCAGGAGCGTTTCTGTCTTCCAATTATTTAACGTCTTCTACACTGAGAATAAAAATGTGAACAATTCAAGCCCAGATATAAAAGGCAGTCAGTCCTACGAGCTTCCAATGCTTTCCTATAAAGTCGGAGACTTGGAGGTAAAGTTTTGTATATTATTATTATTATTTATATATTTATATAGCGCCATTAATTCCATGGTGCTGTACATGAGAAGGGGTTACATACAAAGTTATAGATATCGTATACGGTAAACAGATTTACGATGACAGATTGGTACAGAGGGGAGAGGATAGGTGTATCGGTGATATACATCAGATCTGTGACTTGTGAAATTGTCCAAAGTCAGTTTATTTCATGCGGCTCTTCCCCTTTAGTTAGATTTAGTTGCACCTATTTCAGCTAAATACAAATTCAGAGGACCTAAAATGTGAATAAAAGAAAAAAATCATCTTTACATAACTCACTCAACAACATCAAACCATTTCTGCCTGTAAGCCGTTATGTGGAGATGAACCAGTCTGTGATTTGATTTGACATGTAAAAAAACATTTTTCTTGGATATGCTGTATTTGTGAAGTGTAGATGTTTAGCACTGATGTTGATTTTTTTTTCTCTAAATATTATTATTATTTATTATGACTTCTTCTGTAAAATTGCAGATTCCCCTAAGCCTGAAACAACAGGTTGGAAAAAAAAAAGAAAACTATATCAAAATACTTTTTTTATTAACTTTAAAATTATTATCCAGCGGGGAAAATATGGTAAGTATTTGATGCACTTCCACTTTTGCAAGTTTTCCCACCTACAAAAAATGGAGAGGTCTGTAATTTTTATCGTAGGTACACTTCAACTGTGAGAGACAGAATCTTAAAATAAATCCAGAAAATCACATTGTATTATTTTTACGTAATTACTTTACATGAAATAAGTATTTGATACAATAGAAAAACAGAACTTAATATTTTGAACTGAAAACTTTAATTGCAATTACAGAGGTCAGACGTTTCCTGTAGTTCTTGACCAAGTTTGCACACACTGCAGCAGGGATTTTGGCCCCTCCTCCATACAGATCTTCTCCAGATCTTTCAGTTTTTGGGGCTGTCCCTGGGCAACATTAAGTTTCAACTCCCTCCAAAGATTTTCTATTGGGTTCAGGTCTGTAGACTAACTAGGCCACTCCAGGACCTTGAAATGCTTCTTTCGGATCCACTCTTTAGTTGCCCTGGCTGTGTGTTTACGGTGATTGTCATGGAAGACCCAGCCATGACCCATCTTTAATGCTCTTACTGAAGGAAGGAGGTTGTTGGCTAAAATCTTGCGATACACGACCCCATCCATCCTCCCTTCAATACGGTGCAGTCCCCCTGTCCCCTTTGCAGAAAAGCACCCCAAAGTATGATGTTTCCTCCACCATACTTCATGGTTGGGACGGTGTTCTTGGGGTTGTACTCCACGGCGAGTGGAGTTGATACCAAAAAGTTCTATTTTAGTCTCATGTGACCAGATAACCTCCCATGTCTCCTCTGGATCATCCAGATGGTGATTGGTGAACTTCAAACTGGACTGGAAATGTGCTGGGGTGAGCAGGGGAACCTTGCGCGCCCTGCAGGATTTTAATCCATGACGGCGTAGTGTGTTACTAATGGTAATGTTTGAGACTGTGGTCCCAGCTCTTTTCAGGTCATTGACCAGGTCCACTGGTGTAGTTCTGGGCTAATTCATTACCTTTCTCAGAATCATCCTTACCCCAAGGCGAGATCTTGCATTGAGCCCCAGACTGATGACAAATGACAGTCATCATGTGTTTCTTCCATTTTCTAATAATTGTTGCCTTCTCACTGAGCTGCTTGCCTATTGTCCTGTAGCCCATCCCAGCCTTGTGCAGGTCTACAATTTGGTGTCCTTAGACATCTCTTTGGTCTGGCCATGGTGGAGAGGTTGGAGTGTGATTGAGTGTGTGGACAGGTGTCTTTTATACAGGTAACAAGTTCAAACATGTGCAATTAATACAGGTAATGAGTGCAGAGTACGAGGGCTTCTTAAAGAAAAAATAACAGGTCTGTGAGAGCCAGAATTCTTGCTGGTTGGTCGGTGATCAGATACTTATTTCATGCAATAAAATGCAATTTAATTATTGAAAAATAAAACAATGTGATTTTCTGGTTTTTGTTTTTAGATTCTGTCTCACAGTTGAAATTTACCTACAATAAAAATTACAGACCGTAGAAAGATTGTGTGCAAAATGTATACAGATATATAGTTTTTTTGCTACAAACAAATATTGATGTTTGGATTATTGTGAAAATCCCTTTGTACAAATGCCACAAAACCTTAGTTAAAAATGAGCTGTGGTCAGTAGGAGTCTTACATGAATATGGTTTTTACGATTTACTTTTATGTTTATTATAATAGCCTTTTACATTATGGAGTACAATGTCTGTTATGTTTTGCTGCATTATGATCTAATTATCTATACAGTTAGACCAGACGCCAGAACCTTTCCCATTTTCCACGTGTCGACCAAATTGTGGTTTTCTGTAAGCGCAATTATGGCCATATAGGGTCAGGTTATTATGCGCACTTTGTGTTTGCCAAGCAGACATTATTAAATTACCTTGGGCTGTTATTTCCGGTGATGGATGGATGGCTGCCAGCTGCATATTTTTAATGTTGTATTTTTTGTTGGCTTTCTCCTAGCTTTTTTTTTTTTTTTTTGCATAATTTTCAATACAATGCTGGGCGAATAATTTCCCCAACCTTATATCGTGTGCTTTGTATGTTGCTATATAGTAATTAGACATGAAAAGCATAAAGAAAACTAGACTACATCCAGACTCCAGTTTTCAAACAGTAGTTTTAATGATTTAATTAATTAAAATTTCTTTAATCTGGAACCCAGTAGTCTAGTAATTCCAACAATGCAGAACTGAAATGCAAGGACATCTGACATCTCTGATTATTGATTTTGAGATTCTTAAGACTGAAAGTAAATCAAAGAATAACCGGTAGGAAAAAGTAAAATTTTATTGTGCTAATTTCCTGGAGATTACCTAGCCTACACTGAAATTTTTATAGCGTGTTTTTTTTTATTAGCCACTAGTCAATAAAATGATAACATCAAAACACTATTAGGTTAGTTAATGAGAAACCTCGAAAGGCTTGTGCACATGGCTGTATGTGGTTTTATTAAAACTCATCTATATCAATCTATACAGAATTATTAACAGCCCTGCTAGTGGATGGATAAGGATGTTTAAGGGACTTTTATTATTTCTTTATATAAGAATCATATTCCTCACCAATCGTTATACCGATGCCTCTACCTTGTGCCAGTCATTACACTGGTTACCCATCCACTACAGAATCCAGTACAAACTTATTACCCTCACTCACAAAACACTCCATGGATCAGCACTACCCTACATCTCCTCCCTTGTCTCAGCCTACCATCCTACCCGTGCCCTCCGTTCTGCTAATGACCTGAGGTTAGCATCCTCAATAATCAGAACCTCCCATTCCCGTCTCCAATACTGTTCACGTGCTGCGCCAATTCTTTGGAATGCACTACCCAAGTTAATACGATTAATCCCCAGTCCCCACGATTTTAAGTTTGCCCTAAAAACGCACTTGTTCAGACTGGCATACCGCCTCAACGCATTAACCTAAGTATCCCTGTTGGCCCATTCAAAAAATGTTCTACCATAATCAGGTACCTCGTATTATGTTCTCACCTGTTTTATGCATTTAATAGCCCTCTGTGTCTGTACTGTTACATACTTTGGCTGTTAACTGGTTCATGCAGAATTACATGAACACCCGATTCTTACACTATGGCTGGTCCAAACAATGAAAGCAATTGTTACCTTCTACCTTTTGGGTCTCCCCTTTTTCCTCATAGATTGTAAGCTTGCGAGCAGGGCCCTCATTCCTCTTGGTATCTACTTTGATCTGTGTTTATTGTTATGCTGTAATGTCTATTGTCTGTACAAGTCCCCTCTATAATGTAAAGTGCTGCGGAATATGTTGGCGCTATAGAAATAAAATTATTATTATTATTATTAAGACTAAGGACTAACAGTGAGGTGGTTGCTAGCTACCAGCCTGTTTTTGACCCTGCTTGGGTCAATCTCTGCTGGCTTAGCTGGTGATTCCCCTGGTTCATTTCACCTCTCACCATGAGAGCAGCACCTTCTCTTCTAGTTTGCCTTATCAACGGGGCATACCTGCCGATGTCATGCTGATTGATAGTCTCCACACCACAGTTAAGTAGCAGGGAGCCGGCTGTCAATCAGCATGACATCAGCAGTGACTTCTAATCGACAGAGCAGATCAGAAGAGAAGAAAATGCTCTTTCTACGTGACGTCACAGGAAGGGGTGAACAGAATGAGAACACCCACTTTTGTTCTTGGTTTACCTTAAACCCCATCCCTTTTCAATCTAAGACAACGCTGAACTCATCAGGATTTTTTTCCAAAATATCAGAGCTATCTCTGTTGTCAACCATGACTTTACAGTACTCAGATTTCATAACAGAGGCATGTGTGAATGTGAAATTCTCCATTGACGTCATAATAAGGATGTGTTCTCCACTTGATCGAATTTCTCTAGAGAAAAATATGTTTGTGATACGGTGCCGTATAGAAGTACCATGTGGTGGCACATGAGCTGCCTAGATCTCTGTAGCATGCAATTTGTGTGGGCTTTGTGCACACTGCTTTGCCTTGTCCACGGGATCTGATCTTCTGGAATGGCTGCAGTTACCCTTCATATCTTCCTTCTCCACATCTCCTGTGGACAAGAGTCCAGGAAGCACAGATAAGCCTGTGTCATGGAGTGAACATCGTGGTCTTTGTGGTTTCCTTGACTGACAATGTTAGGCTCTGTGGAGCAATATAGTTTATTTCTACTCCTTAAACCCACAGTCATGCTGTTTTCTTAGTCTGCTTTATATTCAGCATGAGGAGATAACTTGTATTATTCTTTTTCTTTCATATGTAAAAAAAGGCCATCTGGCCAGAGTCGTAGAAGAATCCATGAGGTCCGTGTGCATGCTGGTCTTTGGGAATAGACAGAACGCCCTGGGCTTGGAGCCAGGCACATACTGGAGCGATTGGACAGTCATAGTCCCTGTAGAAATGTTAAAATATTTAATCCTTTGTCCCTCTGGGGTGAACTTGTGTTGTTGGTTACCAAAGTTTTTTTTATGTTTTTTACTTTTCTGTGGAAAATAGCACATTGAAAATAAACAACCAACGCTAACGAAGATTCCTGTTTTTGCTGTTTGTGTTCGATCAATAGCAAGTAGGGATGTAAAAAATTATATGAATATAGTATAGTAGGGATGCGCCGATTCGCCAGTCCAATTACTTACCTCCTATTGGCTTGCTATCCCATGCTGCTGCAGACGCGGTATTTATTATGATGCCTACGGACAAATCATTGCCTTTGTCATGCGTGACGCGTCTTAGAACGGCGGCGTGGGCGGCACTCCATGTGGATGTCTGATTCCGATTTGCCTCCATTAGAATCCACTTACTATTTAAACTCCATACCCAGCACGTCTCACTAGGCCTCCTGACGAAACCGAGGACGGTGCTCTCTTATGGTCCCAGTGGGTACTGCCACACTTTATTATCATGTCACAAGGTAATTGACCCTTTCATTTTTTATGACTGATACCTAATATTGCCTTTTCTCATCAGCTGCGGCTGCTCCACAGCGTTAACTGATTCTGCCATATCTGACCATGTTTAATTATAAGACAAATGATCATTTTATTATGTATGGATCTATTTAGCATTGCTAATTTACCTAAACCCCATATATATTTGACCTATCTAGATCTTTTTTGACATTGTGGTAGCAACCCTGTGATTGCAATAGTAGTTTACTTATACTATGTCTCTATGAGCTGCTCTAAACAGACATTTGCTGATTTCTCCTTATTTGTGAAATCATAAAGGCATGTTGTGGCACACCCACGGGACCTATGTTCCTGTCTATTTGGCATGATATTTTACATCATATTTATTTCTGCCAATATCCGTTTGTTGCTTATGCTATATACCTCACATTTATACCTTGTATCTTTGTCTTTATTATTGATGCAATAAAAATTTTTTGATATTTTGCTAAAAATCCTCCTATTTTTTGTAGATTCGTTATTTCCTGATTTATCTTACTTTTCTAAACAATTTTTCATTATTCTTTATCGTTGCTACAATTTTTCTTGTTTGGTATAAACCCTGATATATTGCCTTATTTCCACTAAACGTGTAAGATGACCCATTCCTATAGATATAGCCTTGGGTATAACTAGATTGGGAGAGAGATCTGTAACTTTTTAAATATATATATATATATATATAATTTTATTTTTTATGAGGAATTGGTTTACATTAAAGGGTGGTCAATCGTCATCCTAAATCCCTATTTAGTGCCATAATCTAAACTATTTTATAATATACTTTAAATAAAGATTCCCTATCCTTCTCTCACTACATTATCTAACTGCTTTTCCTTTTTCCCCCTACTTCCTTTTTGATGACGCAGCGGCTGCAATAACTGGCGCAGCCTTTGCCCCTTCTCTGAAACAAAGCGTCGATAACGCTCTGTTAAGCAACTGGGCTAGTCCCTGTGCAATATGCATTGGGCGATGTGCACAAAGACAGTGCACTCTACCGCCAAGTCAGATTAGCAGTAATGAGTCGGCAACAGAGCGCACTGTCAGTGAGCATTGTCAGGATACCCAGCGTGTGGAGACCAGCGCCGTAGTTACAGGGGAGCACGCTGTAATTGTGCACAGTGCACATCCTGCAGGGACTAGCCCAGCCCCTGAAATGAAGGTCACTGATGATGCTTTGTTTCAGGGATGGGGAAGGGACTGTGACAGAGACCCCAGCCTCTGCTCCCTGATGACGCTTTTTTTGAGTAGCCCTGCATACGCTTGGATTCTCAAACGAAGTATCATCAGAAAGGAAGTAGAAAAAAAATGAAAAGCAGTTAGATAGTGTAGTTAGGGAAGGATAGAGAATTTTAATTAAACTATATCAGAAAATAGTTTAGATTATGACATGAAATAGATAGGGAGTTAGAATGAAAATTAATTTGTGTGTCGGACCAACCCGTTAATGCAATGTATGGCTACATGAATAGTTTTTCTTTCTCCATGCACTATATAGGAATAGATAGATTTTATGTATAAGCTCAGCTCATACAATATAAGGAAAGGATGACACAGCAGTGGCAGTTGTCATAGTGACAATTCAGGTGAAACTTTTAGAAGTTTGATATGTTTCAGTTTCGGTGGATTACGAGCTGTAGTGTTGTGAATGGGTTTGAGATGAGTTCTGAGCAGAGGCTCCCTCTGGTGGTTACAAGCGGTGCTAGTCTGTCCAGTGAAGATTGTGAGGACTGGGAATCAGGTGTTACTGACTGGTCTTATATAAGGGAGTCACCTTCCCATCAGGGTTGCCGGTGATCAATTGTTCTGGTCTGAATCCTTTATTCCAGTTTCCCTTGTAGCCTGCTGTGTCGTGTCTGCATCTCCTGCTAACAGATAAGACATTTTCTTCTTTTGTGTTTGTGCTATATTTTTGCATTTTGTCCTGCACTTCTGTGGGGGCCTTCAGGGTCCCCTCCGGGGGCTTCTGCCCTCTCAGTTTTGTTCAGCCACTGATGTTTGTACTTTTGCTTTTTCCAGTTTTTTCAGTGGCTGCTGTTTTGATTTTGTTACACCAGAGAACTAATTTAGGTGGAAGAGGTCGTGTGATCTCAGGTGTTTTTGAAATTAGTAGAGTTGGTGCTTTTCAGGGTTTTCTGGGATTGCAGTAAGTACCCTTCCTATCCTTTTCTATTTAGTTAGTTTGGGCCCCAGCGTTTGCTCATACTATTTTCTTTCTGTGTCAGTATTTCATCTTGTCTAACCGCCATTACATGTTTGGGGGCTTTCTATTATCTTTGGGGTTCTGCTCCGGGGCAGATAGCTTTCCTATATCTATCTTTAGGTGTAGTTAGTTTCTCAGGCTGTGACGAGGCGTCTAGGACCAACGTAGGAACGCTCCACGGCTGCCTCTAGTTGTGGTGGTTAGTCAGGGTACTGCAATCTCATAGATTCCAACTGCTCTGGTGTATTGCCTTTTTTACCTGCACTCCTCAGCTACCGAAACATAACAGTATCACCGGCCTAAAAATTGAAAATTGTATGGTACTCACAGAAGGGAAAAAATATTGTCAGAGTTGTCAGAGATATTTTTCTGTTTGTTGCATTTTTTTTTCCCCTCTATCTCTGGGTGCTGGGGAGGATCTTTTCTCTCAATGGAGTTTGCACAGTTGTCTGGCCGTGTGGATCAGCTTGCCACTGAGGTTCGGAGTATTGCTATCTATCTTGCTGGGTTGCCTGTTGTGGAACCTAGGATTCCCATGCCAGATTTGTTTTTAGGGGATCGAGCTAAGTTTCAGAATTTCAAAAATAATTGTAAATTGTTTTTTGCCTTAAAATCTAAGTCCTCAGGGAACGCAGCGCAGCAGGTTCAAATTATCATCTCTCTCCTGCGCGGCGATCCTCAGGATTGGGCTTTTTCCCTGATACCTGGGGATCCTGTTTTGAGTGATGTTGATGCATTTTTTCAGGCCTTGGGGTTATTGTACGATGAGCCTAATGTCACTGATCAAGCTGAGAAAGCCTTGTTGGCATTAAATCAGGGGCTTGATGACGCTGAATTATACTGTCAGAGATTCCGTAGGTGGGCAGTCCTGACCAAATGGAATGACGACGCTTTGGCAGCCCTTTTCCGGAAGGGTCTGTCAGATAATGTAAAGGATGTTATGGTGGGATTCCCTGTCCCCTCTGGTCTCAATGATTCTATGTCATTAGCGATTCAAATTGACAGACGTTTGCGTGAGCGGAGAAGTATGCGTTGTATGGTGTTGCCTTGTGAACCAGCTTCTGAACCCATGCAGTGTGATAGAGTGGTGTCTGGGGCACAGCGTCATGAGTTTTGAAAGCGCAATGGGTTATGTTTCTACTGTGGTGATGCCTCTCATGCTATTTCAGTCTGCCCTAAGCGGGGAAGACGTTTTGCACGCTCAGTTGTCTTGGGTAGTGTTCAGACTAAGTTTTTATTAACTGTTACTCTGATATGCTCTCTGTCCTCATTTTCTGCTCAGGCTTTCGTTGATTCGGGAGCAGCTATTAACCTGATGGATTTTGATTTTGCTAAACGTTGTGGGTTTCCCTTGATACCCCTACAGAAGTCTATTCCCCTACTGGGGATCGATTCTACCCTTTGGCTGAGAATAAACCCCAGTTTTCTACTCAGGTGATAATGAGGGTTGAACCTGATCACCAGGAGTGCTGCAAATTTTTGGTTCTGTATAATCTGCATGACATTATCGTGCTGGGTTTTCCTTGGTTACAGTCTCATAATCCTGTTTTGGATTGGAAATCTGTGTCTGTAACCAGTTGGGGCTGCCAATGTGTTAATACCAACACTCCTGTTTTTTCTGCCTCCCCCCAGGCTCAGGATGTTCCTGACTTTTTGATTGATTTTTCTGATGTGTTTAGCGAAAGTAAATCTGCATCCTTGCCTCCCCATAGGAGCTATGACTGCGCTATTGAATTAGTGCCGGGTAGTAAATTCCCTAAAGGTCGCCTTTTTAACTTGTCTGTACCTGAACATGACGCTATGCGGTCTTATATCAAGGAATCATTGGAGAAGGGTCATATCAGACCATCCTCTTCACCCTTAGGTGCCGGTTTTTTCTTTGTGGCCAAAAAGGATGGTTCATTAAGGCCGTGTATTGATTATTGTCTCTTGAACAATATTACTGTGAAATATCAATACCCGTTACCCTTGATTTCTGACCTGTTTTCCAGGGTGAAAAACGCTACTTGGTTTACCAAGCTTGACTTCAGGGGGGCGTATAACCTTATTCGCATTAAGCACGGGGATGAATGGAAGACGGCATTCAATACCCCTGAAGGGCATTTTGAGTACCTGGTGATGCCCTTTGGGCTCACTAATGCTCCTTCCGTCTTCCAGTCCTTCATGAATGACATTTTCAGGGATTTTGTGGACAAATTTCTGATTGTTTATTTGGATGATATCTTGATTTTTTCTAATGACTGGGACTCTCATGTGAAACATGTTCGAACTGTATTCCAGATTTTGAGAGAGAATGCTCTGTATGTGAAGGGATCAAAGTGTCTTTTTGGCGTACAGAGGATCTCATTTCTGGGATTCATTTTGTCCCCATCTGTTATTGAAATGGACCCGGTCAAGGTTCAGGCCATCTGTGATTGGGTCCAACCTACTTCATTAAAGGCTCTTCAGAGATTTTTGGGTTTTGCCAATTTTTATCGTAAATTTATTAGTAATTTCTCGGTTATTGTTAAACCATTAACTGATTTGACCAGAAAGGGTTCTGATGTGGTGAATTGGCCTCCTGAGGCAGTCTCTGCATTTCAGGAACTTAAGCAGAGATTCACTTCTGCTCCTGTTCTACGGCAGCCTGATGTTTCTCTGCCATTTCAGGTGGAGGTTGATGCCTCTGAAATTGGGCAGGTGCCGTTT
This sequence comes from Oophaga sylvatica, assembly GCA_033576555.1. Classification (NCBI taxonomy): domain Eukaryota; kingdom Metazoa; phylum Chordata; class Amphibia; order Anura; family Dendrobatidae; genus Oophaga; species Oophaga sylvatica. The sequence continues at coordinate 496,955,903 of JARQOD010000005.1, forward strand.
TGTCCCAAAAAGATCCAGAGACCTCTAAAAGTAACCCTTGTGCCTTTTTCTCTCGAAAATTTTCTCCTACTGAACGTAATTATGACGTGGGTAATCGGGAGTTATTGGCCATGAAGTGGGCTTTTGAAGAGTGGAGACATTGGCTGGAGGGAGCCAAACATCAGGTGGTGGTCCTTACGGACCATAAGAATCTGGTCTATCTGGTATCTGCCAAGCGACTCAATCCTAGATAGGCCAGGTGGGCCTTGTTTTTCACACGTTTTAATTTTGTGGTTTCCTTTCTTCCTGGCACTAAGAATGTTAAGGCGGATGCCCTCTCGAGGAGTTTCCTTGCCGACTCTCCTGAGTTATCTGATCCTTCTGTTATTTTGAAAGAGGGTGTAGTTCTTTCCGCCATCTCCCCAATTTGAGACTTGCTCTGGAGGGGTGTCAGGAGGATAGGCCCGAGTGCTGCCCTGTTGGAAAATTGTTTGTCCCGGACCAATGGAAAAAGAGTGTGATGTCTGAGATTCATTGTTCCGCGTTGGCTGGGCATCCCGGAATTTTTGGTACCAGAGACTTGGTTAGTCGGTCCTTTTGGTGGCCTACCTTGTCTCGTGATGTCAGGGAATTTGTGCAGTCCTGCGGGACTTGCTCTCACTCCAAGCCTTGCTCTCGCTCTAGTGGTTTGTTGATGCCATTGCCTGTGCCCAAGAGACCATGGACCCATATCTCTATGGATTTCATTTCCGACCTTCCTGTTTCTCAGAGAGTGACCACCATCTGGGTAATTTGTGATAGGTTTTCCAAGATGATACATCTTGTGCCATTACCTAAGTTGCCTTCCTCCTCTGAATTGGTGCCGTTGTTCCTTCAGCACGTGGTTCGTTTACACGGCATTCCTGAGAACATTGTGTCTGACAGAGGAGTCCAGTTTGTTTCCAGATTTTGGAGGACTTTTTGTTCTAAACTGGGTGTTCAATTGTCTTTCTCCTCGGCATTTCATCCTCAGACCAATGGTCAAACTGAGAGAACAAACCAGACATTGGAGACTTATCTAAGATGCTTTGTGTCTGCTGATCAGGATGACTGGGTCTCTTTTTTGCCTTTGGCTGAGTTTGCTCTTAATAATAGGGCTAGCTCTGCTACTTTGATGTCTCAGTTTTTCTGTAATTCTGGGTTTCACCCTCGATTTTCTTCAGGACAGACGGAGGCTTCTGTCTGTCCAGGTGTTGACTCTGTTGTGGAGCGTATGCAACAGATTTGGGACCAGGTAGTGGAGAGGTTGTCCCTCTCTCAGGAGAGGGCCCAGCGGTTTGCTAACCGGCATAGGACTGATGGTCCTCGGTTTAAAGTGGGGGACTTGGTCTGGTTGTCCTCAAAGAATATTCCTATGAGAGTAGCATCTCCTAAATTTAAGCCTAGGTTCATTGGACCTTATAAGATCATGGAGATTATTAATCCTGTTTCTTTTCGTTTGCTTCTTCCAGGGACATTTAAGATCCATAACGTGTTCCACAAGTCCTTGTTGAAGAGGTTTGTTGAGCCAGTGGTTCCTGCTGCTGTGCCTCCTGACCCTGTTTTGGTTGAGGGCAATCTGGAGTATGTGGTTGAGAAAATATTAGATTCTCGTTTTTCTAGACGTAAACTCCAGTATTTGGTTAAATGGAGAGGTTATGGTCAGGAAGACAATTCTTGGGTGTTTGCTTCGGACATCCATGCTAGGAGACTTATCCGTGCGTATCATAGAACTCATCCTGACCGACCTGGTTGCTCAAATGAGGGTTCGGTGACCCCTCCTCAAGGAGGGGGTACTGTTGTGAATGGGTTTGAGATGAGTTCTGAGCAGAGGCTCCCTCTGGTGGTTATAAGCGGTGCTAGTCTGTCCAGTGAAGATTGTGAGGACTGGGAATCAGGTGTTACTGACTGGTCTTATATAAGGGAGTCACCTTCCCATCAGGGTTGCCGGTGATCAATTGCTCTGGTCTGAATCCTTTATTCCAGTTTCCCTTGTAGCCTGCTGTGTCGTGTCTGCATCTCCTGCTAACAGATAAGACATTTTCTTCTTTTGTGTTTGTGCTATATTTTTGCATTTTGTCCTGCACTTCTGTGGGGGCCTTCAGGGTCCCCTCCGGGGGCTTCTGCCCTCTCAGTTTTGTTCAGCCACTGATGTTTGTACTTTTGCTTTTTCCAGTTTTTTCAGTGGCTGCTGTTTTGATTTTGTTACACCAGAGAACTAATTTAGGTGGAAGAGGTCGTGTGATCTCAGGTGTTTTTGAAATTAGTAGAGTTGGTGCTTTTCAGGGTTTTCTGGGATTGCAGTAAGTACCCTTCCTATCCTTTTCTATTTAGTTAGTTTGGGCCCCAGCGTTTGCTCATACTATTTTCTTTCTGTGTCAGTATTTCATCTTGTCTAACCGCCATTACATGTTTGGGGGCTTTCTATTATCTTTGGGGTTCTGCTCCGGGGCAGATAGCTTTCCTATATCTATCTTTAGGTGTAGTTAGTTTCTCAGGCTGTGACGAGGCGTCTAGGACCAACGTAGGAACGCTCCACGGCTGCCTCTAGTTGTGGTGGTTAGTCAGGGTACTGCAATCTCATAGATTCCAACTGCTCTGGTGTATTGCCTTTTTTACCTGCACTCCTCAGCTACCGAAACATAACACTGTAGTACTACAGTAATAATCAAATTCCTCCAATTAGAAATGTATAGTTCTTCTGATTCTCTATGTCACTTACCCCATGTGCAGGTCATTGCAGTATCCATGTTTACAACCACTCATACAGTAACAGTTATTAATTGTTAGTGATCGTAACCTTGGATATACCTGAAGACCCACCTGTTCCGACAAGCCTACAGCCTGCCATGATCCTTAGTCTACTGAACCATCGTACGACCAGCTCTACCCTTTCCTAGTGTATTCTCACCCATCCCTGCAGTCTGTGAGCCCTCGCGGGCAGGGTCCTCTCTCCTTCTGTACTTGTGTGTCCCTTGTCCAGCACATGTTTATTGTACCTGTCTATATTTTTCCCCTTTTCATATGTAAAGCGCCATGGAATAAATGGCGCTATATAAATGTATAATAATAATAATATCTAAGATTCTGCACATGGGGTAAACAACTAAGCGAATAAGAATAACTATACTACATTTTTAATTAGAGGTATTTGTTCATATTATTACTATTACACCTACTACAAATTGGAATAGGATCTTGGAGATGGGAATACCTCTTTATTTATCGACGGAGGTCCAAGCTCTTTGTTTCCTACTGATCCCCAAGAACATGAATGTAGTGTAGGTTGAGCATGCCCACCATCGCTCCACTCATTGTCAATGGGATGGCTAGAACCAGGGGCGGACACAGACTGTAGTGGGCCCCTGTGCAAGAAATTTTTCGGGCCCCCCTCCCCCCCGCACTTTATAGGGCAACAAAGTTATGTAATCATATAGATTGTAATATTTATTTAGAACGCAACTATCAAATCTAAATAGTAAAGTTGTTTAATATGATCATAAAAACTAATAGGGAGATAGATGATACCTACCTGCCCGTTCTACCTACCACTTGCATAGGTCAGTCACAAACCTCAGTGGGCCCCTTTAACACAGACCACGATTCATGATGTACAGATACAGCAGAGAAATATGGATATAGTACAATGCCAAATACTTCACTTCTTCCATTACATGAGTGATATCTATTGTAAATTCTACAATAGCTCAAAAACCGCCAAATCCTCACAGCGCACAGAACAGACTGGACAGTACAGTCCTCCATACAATATTATGGGCACCACAGTCTCTCCCTCATCACCCATATAATATCCCATGCAGGATGTCACCCCCCATATAATGCTCCATACAGAATACTGGACCCAAAATAATGCTCCATACAGAATACTGGACCCAATATAATGCTCCATACAGGATACTGGTCCCCATATAATGCTCCATACAGAATACTGGACCCAATATAATGCTCCATACAAAATATGGAGCTCTCCTCTGCGCTGTACTGCGTTCTGCACTGTTACGGCTCAGGAAAGGGCGCTGTGGAAAGACTCCCCATTATCATCATGATTGCCTCCCCATCATCATCAATACCTGCCCATCATCATCTTCTCCCCATCATCAATGCCTGCCCATTATCATCAATGCCTGCCCATTATCATCATCTTCTCCTCATCATCATCAATGCCTCCCCATTATCAGCAATGCCTGCCCATCATCATCTCCTCCCCATCATCATCAATGCCTGCCCATCATCATCTTCTCCCCATCATCAATGCCTGCCCATTATCATCAATGCCTGCCCATTATCATCATCTTCTCCTCATCATCATCAATGCCTCCCCATTATCAGCAATGCCTGCCCATCATCACCTTCTCCCCATCATCAATGCCTGCCCATTATCATCAATGCCTGCCCATTATCATCATCTTCTCCCATCATCATCAATGCCTCCCCATTATCAGCAATGCCTGCCCATCATCATCTCCTCCCCATCATCATCAATGCCTGCCCATCATCATCTTCTCCCCATCATCAATGCCTGCCCATTATCATCAATGCCTGCCCATTATCATCATCTTCTCATCATCATCAATGCCTCCCCATTATCAGCAATACCTGCCCATCATCATCTTCTCCCCATCATCAATGCCTGCCCATTATCATCAATGCCTGCCCATTATCATCATCTTCTCCCCATCATCATCATCAATGCCTCCCCATTATCAGCAATGCCTGCCCATCATCACACACAGACAGCACCACAGCACACAAGCACTCTCTCACATACAGACATACACACACAAAGCACCGCACTACATACACACAGACACACACAGAGACACACACACACACGTCTTACCTGTCCAGCGTCCGCGCGCTCTCTGCCACATCCGGCCGCTGAATGATGACGTCATTCAGCAGCGCTGCTGTGAGAGGAAGCGCCGGCGCCCCCTGGAGCCCGGAGCTGCGGCAGCGGAGGCACGGGAGAGGTAAGTATTGTGCCAGCTGATACCGGGGCCCTGAGCAAGCGGGGGGGGGCCCAGTGGCGGCGCTGACACCGCTAACGGGCGCGGGGGTGCCAGACTGCCAGTGGGCTCCCCCGCCTGCTCAGGGCCCCGGCACTTGCCCGGGTGTGCCGGTGCTGACGCCGGCCCTGCCTCCCGCAGCGCTGCTCTTCTCCTTGTGCCTCGGCTGCGTAGTGAACCACATGGCTAATTTGAATAGGTAAATAATTAGCCATGCGGTGCTGGAGGCTGGAGAGGCCCCCTCTCCCCTGGGGCCCCGTTCAATGAACGGGCTGCTCAAGCGGTAGGTCCGCCCCTGGCTAGAACATTACTTCAGTCAGACGGAGCTCCCTTCTCAGTAGTCACAGTGTTCAGATCTCCAACAGTCAGTGCATTGCCCCCATCGTATAGATAGGATTTCCAATCTTGGTACAAAAAAAACCCTTTAAAGGGGTTGTCCAGGCTCTCTATTCCTGAAGACTGTCGAATAGTGAGGGGTGGGCTGTCATTTGATCTCATGTATGCAGTTTACATACTTGTGGTCACATACTGACTAGTCTTTATAGAAGATAATTGTGAGAAGTGTTGAAGCCAAGTTGGCATGTGAACGCAAGTGTTAGGCCGGCGTCACACTGGCGACAAAATCGGACGACTGCAATGTGATGAAATATCGCATTGCAGTCGGACCTATGTTAATCTATGGAGCAGCTCCCAGTATCAGATTTTTTGTGGTCCGTTTTAAACGTCCGTGTACAATCGCAGCATGCTGCGATTGTCACCGATTGTCGGTCGACAATCGCCAATGCAAGTCTATGGGAGCGATGAAAAATCGGATTACAAACGGACCACACTGTGTGACTTGCGATGAAATCGCATCGGTGTCCTTTAGAAAAGCCGGCAATTCATCCCCGGCTATACTGTAAAATCACACTGACAGCTTTAATAAAGACTAGAAAGAATAGATATATACACATAGAACACATATATATTATATATATATATATATATATATACATGTCATTGTGACATGTACATATACATATATTTATAGTTCCTAGACTTCTACATACTGTAATAGCCGCTAATTCAATTGCCGGGTTTTGTGAAATCACAGAAGCCGACATGAAATGATACATTGTTTCCACACATTTAACCATGTAATTTCATGTATTTTTATATATGTTTGAAACATACAATTACATGAGTGTATTTGTGCAAAATTTCAGACATGTAGGGGTTAATTAAAGGTGTAAATTCGTTGAAAAAAAATGCGTGGGCTCCCGCTGTATTTTCTCCACCAGACAGACAAAGCAAAGCGAGTGGGGGCAGATAATAATAGCCTAGGGAGGGTACATTTTTTTTGTGCCCCCCCTGGCTACTAACATCTGCCCCCAGACACCCCAGAAAGGGCAAATCTATAATTAGATTCGCCCTTTCTGGCACTTTGCCCGTCTATTCCCATTGCCCTGTAGCGGTGGCGAATGGGTTAATCTCACCTTACTGTCACCTTAGTATTGAAAGGTGACCTTAAGGCAGGTTAATAATTGATAGCTGTCAATTAGACAACTATCAATTATTAATCCTATTGAAGTAAATAAAAAAACACACACACTTTAAGAATAAATAATTTTAATGAAATAAAAACACATTTTTTTGACCATATTTTATTTTACACTTAATCCGTGCGAAGCCATTGATCTCCTAAAATAAAGAAAAAAAAATAAAACAACATTATTCTTACCTATTCCGCCGATCTGTCACGTCCCACGCTGTAATCCTTCACAAAGGGTTAACTAGCTTTGAGCCAAGCAGTGCAAGTAATCCTGCATGCTCAGCTCAAAGCTCCTGAATGAATAAGTTCCTCTCCTGGCGACAGGAGAGGATGTGTTTCATGAATGAAGCTTAATTGATTGTGTCCACTTTCCCTTTAGGTCAGGTCACTAAAGTTAAATTGCCAATAAATCAATTAAGCTCCATTCATGAATCTATTCCTCTACTTTCGCTGGGAGAGGAACTTATTCATTCAGGGGAATACAGGTCTGAGACAGCATTATTAGCTCTCTGCGACCTGTAACCTGTTAACCCTTTCTGATGGATTACACCGTGGGACCTGACTGTACATCGGATTGGTAAGTATAATTTTGCTTTTTTATTTTATTTTTATTACAGGAAATGGTTTTAGCAGGAAAATAAAATATGGTCAAAAACTGTGTGATTATTTAATTAAACTTATTTTTTATTAAACTGTGTGTGTTTGATTTTTCTTTCATACAATAGGATTAATAATTGATAGTTGTCTAATTGACAGCTATCAATTATTAACCTGCCTTAAGGTCACCTTTCAATACTAAGGTGACAGTAAGGTGAGATTAACCCATTCGCCACCGCTACAGGGCAATGGGAATAGACGGGCAAAGTGCCAGAAAGGGCGAATCTAATTATAGATTTGCCCTTTCTGGGGTGTCTGGGGGCAGATGTTAGTAGCCAGGGGGGGCACAAAAAAAATGTACCCTCCCTAGGCTATTATTATCTGCCCCCACTCGCTTGCTTTGTCTGTCTGGTGGAGAAAATACAGCGGGAGCCCACGCATTTTTTTTCAACGAATTTACACCTTTAATTAACCCCTACATGTCTGAAATTTAGCACACATATACTCATGCAATTGTATGTTTCAAACATATATAAAAATACATGAAATTACATGGTTAAATGTGTGGAAACAATGTATCATTTCATGTCGGCTTCTGTGATTTCACTGAAGCCGGCAATTGAATTAGCGGCTATAACAGTATGTAGAAGTGTAAGAATTATAAATATATGTATATATATATGTCACAATGACATATATATATATATATATATATGTGCTCTATGTGTATATATCTATTCTTTCTTTTGGCATTTAAATACTATTCTTTTGGATCCATTATATGTCAGTTTTGCAAGCCTGCGAGAAAATCTCGCAAGTCGGATGAAAATCGGATGTTACAAGGTACACACACATGCGATTAAATCGCATCTTTGAAGGAAAATCGGATGACAGAAGGATGTGTGATGTTTTTATTTTGATCCGATTGTCGACCGTCTAAAACGGACCGATTTTTTGTGGTTGTGTGTGATTCCGGCCTTAAAATAGTCTCCGTACCGTCCACCCGCACCAGGAATACATGGCAATTGTGACCGTAGACCATTGTCACAATTCAGCAGTCTGCTGTCACATAGAGTGAGACCAGACAACCCCTTTTGTTCACTGAGTAGACCCATCCTAAAAAGTCAACGCACATTGAGGGGAGAAAGCTGTTCTATTAGAAACTTTGATCATTCTGTAATTTCTTAAAGGGTGTTTCAATTTAATATGTCTACGATAAGCCATCAAAGTGTGATTGATGAGTGTCTAACCGTTATAATAACCCCTGATAATTCCTATGAAAGCTTCTGAGCCCCCTTTCTTGAAAGCTGCACAGTTGGCCAATGAGTGTGCACTGTGCACCAGGACATAGACCCTGCCCATGAAGAATCCTTATCATTACTGTATAACAGGAACGTGCCTTTTACTATTTGTCCGCCCATAAGAAGTAGCAAAAATTTCCAAAAATTCAGCAAATTGAAAATTTTTCTTAAAAAGACCCGTGTGTTTTTGTATTTTTTCTCTTGTTGAAATGGCTCTCGACAGATGTCAAATTATTATATTAATCTGTAATCTACGGGTTTGGAGCAGTAAGATTATTTGGAAGGAAATGTCCATGCCTCTGGTTACAGGAACCTCCGTGGGAACTCCAACACAATTTTTCATGTGTAACTTCCTCTTTCATTGTTTCACTGTTCTTCGCTGTAATTCCGACCAAGCTGACATCTGTTGATAATAAGTGGGTGGCGGCGTTTTTATTGAGATCTCAACTTTCGCTTCATAAGTAGAAATCATAAGCGATCATTATGTTGCCAAGTCCTTATACATGATTAGTTATTCCGAGCTTCATGATATATATGGCAGCTGTGAATGACACCTATGTTTGTACACTAAACATAGGGTTTTGCAGAAACCTATCCATCATTATCCACATTTTCTTTTTTATAGGACATAACCATTTTCTACAACAATTGAAATTTCTTTTTTTTTTTAATTTTCCAGTAAGCCAGGAATGGGATTAGGAAGCAGAGACCAGTGCAGCTGTAAAGTTTTTCTAAACTAAGGCTATGTACACACTGAGTATTCTTAAGGCGTTTTTGGAGAAGAAAGAGTGGAAACTCTCCAAACCTTATATTTTGCCTTTAGATGTTGCCCCGAAAACACAGAAAAAAGACGCCATGTGCACATATTCTAAGACTATGTGCACTCAGACTTTTTTGAGAACTCTTTTAAGAGCTTCAAAAAACTCCTGAAAAACTGTAAAAAAAATAAAAACACTTGAAGGACTCTTCCTATTCAATTCAAGCATTTTTCTTCTGCTTCAGTTTTTAAGCACCTCCTGATGAAAAATGCACTAGGCGCTGTACAATCAAAACACTGCAAAAAAATAAATAAAAGTAAAATAAACACTTTATGAAAAAAACTCTTTGAAAATGTTTCAAAAACGACTTGAGGAAATGCTTCAGGAAATTAAAACTCCTCATACAAGGCGCGTTTCCCAAAGGTTTCCAAAGGAAAACTTTTTTTCAACCGCCTGAAAAAACTCTGTGTACATACCCTTTCTTTTGTTTTAAATTTTGATCACTTTATCACTTGATTGCAAAATTATTGATTTCAAATTCAAAGTATTACAAAAGTATTATTGTCTGTCAGTGTTAGGCACGCGTCTCGCATGTCAGTACCCGGCACTCGGGACCAGAGCGTGCGGCTGCATAGAAATACATGTAGCCGCACGCTCCTGTCCAAGTGCCGGCGGCAGTGCTGGGTTTTGACATGTGAGACTCGTGCGAGTTTCTCGCATGTTTGACCCCGGCCTCATGTAACAGACAGTCTAATCATTCATACCTTAGATACTTATGGTAGACCTGGAGGAATTTTGTTAGCCCCATCCCTCTGTTAGACTCCTTTGCTATTGAATGCAGTATCTAAATAACACCTAATCCGAGCACGTTCGCTCATCACTATTAGTCTGCAAAATTTTCTACATGATCAGTGTTGAAGAAATCCTGCCGATCAGCTTCTTTTTCGGATGGTGGCCGGCTGAAGCCATGCCCCTTATGGAGATAGAGCTTAGAGATTTATTTTATTACTGCAGAGAGCAGAGCAAGGAGAATTCTGCTGCAGCCAGTTATCTTACAGCGGTACACAGGACGATGAGGAGATATAAGGACATGGCTGAACCCAGGTATGGAAATGAAGAGTTTTTTTCTTGCGCTGCTGGTGAAATCCCATGAATGGATGTAGATGAATGAAATACGGTTTTATTATGTTATCTACGTCTTTCAAAGTTATCCAACATCTTCCTCAGGATACAACCACAGTAAGGATCCCCAGGTCCATTTGTGGGATTTCACCAGCAGCGCAAGAAAAAAAAAACGCTTGATTTCCTTACAGCTAATCTTCTGGTCCGATGACCCGTAGCTTGCAGCAGCTGATATATGCCTAGAGATTGTTGCAACACCATCAGGTGATTAATATTATCATCATATAAATCCCTATTTGCTCTTATTTGCTCCCCAGTTTTCCCCTCACATGGCTGAACTCCAGAGGCACAAATACAAAAACACTTTAAATACAGTTGGAAGAAGAAAAAAAAGGTTTCCAGACTAAGTTTGCCTGGCCAAGGATATACTTGCAGCATATGCCTGCCTATTCGAAGTACATTATACATCTGGATTTTGACTTTAGATAGATTTTTACATAAAAATCTAGCGTAAATTGAGCCTAAAGCCCCCTCCAACCACCCTCCATAAACCTTAGACTAATGTCAGAAGCATCAGCCGATATTGATGGGCTCCGCCAGTCTATTGTATTTTGACGATTGGAGAAATCTAAAGCCATTTTCTGGAATTCTCAAGACACGTTTCCGCTCTCTGTATAATTAGCTGCAATAAAAAGTACTATCCATGCAGCCAAGTACCAGCGTCTCCGTACATTTAACACTTGTTTAGTAATTCCTAATGTGTTGGATAGCTTGTGCAGTTTAGTTCTCAACCCCGAGCTGCCATGCTATAAAGCGTGTGAGCGGGTGACTAATGAAAGGCCTGGAAGTCAGGGAGGAAGCGTTCAGTGTTCTCAGTGTAGGGCCAGGTGAATGGATAAATGGATTTTACATTAACAGACGTACGTCTCTGTATTCAGTGAAGCTGAACATTGGTCGCCCTTACATTTCGGGTTAACATTTAGGTGAATATCAAGATGTTAAGTAAGTTAAAATGTATGGGTTTCTCCTCAGTTTTTGTTTATAGTGAGGTGACATGTTGTCTGGCTCTCCATGGCTGCCAGTCACTGGCCACAGAGGTGACGTAAGTAACTGGCTGTCATGGTTGCCTGTCAGGACTACATTTCATATCTGAAGCATTGTGAACAAATATCAGCCAGAGACCATAGCCAGAAAGACGATGTTCATAAAACTGTTGAGGAGCAATAAGTGATATATTACACCCTCCAACAATGTCAGGGCCTAATTTCCTCTATATTTTAGGCCTTGATGACCACGCTGCCTGAGAAAGATTTGACATATAAATAGACTGAACAGTATATGTCAGTTCTGTGTATATATGTCAGGCTCCGGAAATTAGGTACTCCCCACGTCGTAGTAGTGAAGAAGGGTCACCAGGGATGGACAAGGGAAGGTTGCATAGAGTGCTGGATACTGGCTGAAGTCCTCCGGACTGTTGTGCTTTATTTTGGAAGAGATTAACTTTTTAAAACCAGACATGAGTTCAGACATGGCCGACATGATGGGCAGAGTCTAAAGCCCCCACACACGTTAGAGTAATGTTGGCTGAACCAGTCAATAAATAAAGATCTGCCGACAGTCTAATGAAGTGATCCCCAACTCCAATCCTCAAGGCCCACCAACAGATGATTTTCAGGATTTCCTTAGTATTGCACAAGTGATGAAATTATCACCTGTACAATACGATTGATGGGCCTTTAAGGACTAGAGTCGGGGAACACTGGATAAAAGTGTATGGTAGCTCAGGACAATTGATTGTCGGTCGAGGTAATGATCTTACATGTTCTGTTTTGGACTGCCGATCTTTTTTTTTTCTCCCTGAGATAAGCTGTCGCTAGATATGTCTGGTGGCGACTCTCTCATAGACAGCACAGGAGTGCTCGGCAGAACAAGAGCTCCTGTGTATGGGAAATCTGGCCAAGATACCTGTCGAACCACCGTTCAGCCAACAGCCATCTAAAGTGTATCAGGATTTAAGCCCCCAGACCCTCACCTGAAATATCAATTCAATATTGATTGATGATTATAAGCTTTTCGGAGTCAAACATGTTGGTTGTTTGACCAGAGATTTGTACTTCAATTTGCACTGCCCTGGCTCAGAATCCGTGGCCACTGTTCTGCACTTTTGCTGCTTGCATTGTCCTACTAGCATCCTTGGCACCTTTGTCGTGTGAGGTCTACTCACTCTTACTTATGAGATATCATGACATTTCAAGGCCTAGTAAATGTCACAGGCACCCAGGATAACCTGGTCGAGGATGCCTGGTGCAGAAGTGAAAATTGGTTGCCACCGAGAACCAGACAGGATAGCGGACCAGAGCGGCGCAAATAGAATTGCCCATCTTACTCTACAGTGACCACTCTGTCCTTACTTTGGCAAATGTTCACAAAAATCACCTTACTACTAGTTTAGTTTGAGTTGCACATCATCATCGCCAATGTCTTCATCTGACAAGTTCTTGCTCTTATTCAGTACATGGCTCAGTGGATAGCACTACAGCCTTGCAGCGCTGGAGTCCTGGGTTTGAATCCCACCTAGGACAACATCTGCAAGGAGTTTGCATGTTCTCCCCGTGTTTGTGTGGGTTTCCTCCAGGTTCTCCGGTTTCCTCCCACACTCCAAAAACATACTGATAGGGAATCTAGATTGTGAGCCCCATCGGGGACAGCAACGATAATGTGTGCAAACTGTAAAGCGCTGTGGAATATGTTAGCGCTATATAAAAATAAAGATTATTATTATTACAGTCTTCTTCCTCTAGTAGTATGACATGATGACAGACCCATCCGTTAGGGGCTCCATTACCCGCCACTGCACACGCCCTTGGAAAACAGCGCATGCACAATGTCACGCATTATGTTATTAAATTGAGTTTGGGGATAATCGAGTCCGTTCATATGCCCCTCCATCAGTAGCCGGGAACGGGAGGGCAACGCTGGTAATGCTGGCTTTTAAAAACGACGTTAGTAATTTTACTTTAAGCTTTGTTTAAATTTTTATTTTCCACTATATTCACCAAGGAGATTACAATATGTTTTTTTTTTCCCAGAAACAGCGCCACTTGTGTCTGCAGGTTTTGTGTGGAATTGCAACACTGCTCCATTCAAATGAATAGGCCTGAACTATAGTACCAGACATAGTCCACAGACAATAGTGGTGCCCATTTTTAGAAGAGACCTTTTGAGAAAACTGTAACCCAGCAGAGTTTGGAGCCAGTCTTGTATAGACAGCAGCCTGTTTCACTTATCCCAGAAGCTTAAATGTCATTTATTTCTGGCTGTTTGTCATAGCAACATCTTTCTGCTCTGCGACAAAGTGGCTCAGCCAATAATTTCATAAATGTACTGTGCTATTCACCGAATACTTATTACACAAAGGGCATTTTCATTCGAGGTCTGTTTTTCTAACATTGTTTATTTAATGAGCGCATATTTCATTTTCTTGTTTTACTTTTGTTCTCTTTTATTACTTTTTATGCATACCTCCGAGCCTCATACTGTAAAATGTTCTTCAATTTACAATGTGAAAAGCCAAATACGGAATGATGTTTTCACTTCAATAAACTGTGAGTATCTCCTTGAAAAGTCGTGTTCTCAAACATCACATCCAATTTGCCTCTTCGTAAATAAATTAAGTAGAACAGGAACCTGTGATTGATGCTCCTCTGCAAATTTTTCCTTTGTGTTTGATTCATTTATTTAATCTTTTTTTTTTTAGCTTTCCGAAAAGATATTTCTGAAAAATACTATTATCACTTTATTAACTTATTAATCAGTAATAATAATGTGATATATTTTTCTGATTATAATTATTGGAAAAATATTATTGTGCAATATTTTATTGGATTTAAAAAAAAAATGCCGGTGGGGGGTTGTAGTTCATTGACTCTCCCTAATTTACGAGAACACAAATGTTTGATATACAAAGCAAACAACTCTCACGGATCTCTGAGTAATTGCTGTGTAAATATGCCGCCTCTTGCATTTTTTCTGGTTACCTCTCCTGTCTTTCTATGTAGCTGTGTAATATAGAGTTTTACTGTACTTAAAAGATTAAACAATCGATTAACCGCAATAACTTTAGGCACTTATACTTGATATTTTTCAAACCTGTTAAACATATATCAAGTCTCTATTTGCAGTTACTTCATTGGCTATACTTTAGCATATTGTTTTAAATTTAAAAAGTTCCCTTGGACATAAAGGGGATGTCCAGTCTTAGGGCTCATACTCACTGGCTGGAAAAAAAATCGATCCGTTTTCTGCAGGGAAAAAACGGTACAATTGTTGTAAAAAGGCATGCGATTTTAAATCGCACCATGCGTTTTCCATCAGTTTTCCATCAGTTTTCCATCTGTATGCAATGCGATTTTAACATGAAGTTTTACATAGAGCAGTTATCTCTATGTAAAAAGTCATGTAAAAATCACATTGTAAAAAAAAAATGTACACAAAAAGCAAATAATTATATATATAATATATATATATATATATATATATATATATAATATATATATATATAGGTCATACACTTCTACATAGTATAATAGCCGCTAATTCATCCCCGGCTATATTGTAAAATCACACTGACAGCTTTAATAAAGAATAGAAACAATACATATACACACATAGAATACATATATATATATATATATATATATATATGTAATTGTGACATATATATATATATATACATGTATTTATAGTTCATACACTTCTACATACTGTAATAGCTGCTAATTCAATTGCCGGCTTTTGTGAAATCACAGAAGCCGACATGAAATGATACATTGTTTACACACAGTTAACCATGTAATTTCATGTATTTTGATATATGGTTTTAACTTACAATTACATAAGATATGTGTGCAAAATTTCAGACATGTAGAGGTTAATTAAAGGTGTAATAACCCCTTATTAACCCATTCGCCACCGCTACAGGGCAATGGGAATAGACGGGCAAAGTGCCAGAAAGGGCTAATCTAATTAGAGATTTGCCTTTTCTGGGTGTCTGGGGGCAGATGTTAGTAGCCAGGGGGGGGCACAAAAAAATGTACCCTCCCTAGGCTATTATTATCTGCCCCCACTCGCTTGCTTTGTCTGTCTGGTGGAGAAAATACAGCGGGAGCCCACACATTTTTTTTTTCAACGAATTTACACCTTTAATTAACCCCTACATGTCTGAAATTTTGCACACATACACTTATGTAATTGTAAGTTAAAACCATATATCAAAATACATGAAATTACATGGTTAACTGTGTGTAAACAATGTATCATTTCATGTCGACTTCTGTGATTTCACAAAAGCCGGCAATTGAATTAGCGGCTATTACAGTATGTAGAAGTATATGAACTATAAATATATATATATGTATGTGTTACAATGACATGTATATATATATATATATATATATGTATTCTATGTGTATGTATCTAGTGTTTTGTGAGCTCTCAGTGTGATTTTACAGTAGCCGGGATGAATTGCTGGCTTTTCAAAGGAGACTGGTGCGTATAAATCGGACAGCACTCGCTGTGTGCGAGTGCTGTGCAATGATTTCTCGCACCCATTGACTTGCATTGGCGATTTTTTTTTTCTCACACCAATTTCTGATGAGAAAAAAAATCGCAAATGAGAACTCACCTATTGAATAACATTGGTCAGATTTGAATCCGATTTTTTTTCGCCTGAATATCATCCGTTTTCGGCGCCAGTGAGTATGAGCCCTTAAACTACAAGTCTGCAGTTACTCTATGGGACTGCAGACTTGTCAATCCTCACATCGCGCACACTGCACACTGTTTGGATTCTCTGGTGCAGGCATTGTGGGAGAGAAAAGGGCGTGACCGTATGTATGTGATTTGCATACATGCAGTCACTTGCTGACTAGACTGTATCCGGCCTCGTTCAATGCAAGTGTATTGAGTGAAGTCGGACACGCCTAGTCGGAATGTGGCCTAAAGTATGCAGATCGCATGGCCTCTCGCTGCTGGCACTGGAGAATCATGACAGTGCGCAGTGCGCGCACAATGGGGATTCACATACAGTGACTGCAGACTTGTAGTTTAACACTAGACGTCCCTTTTAAATGGGGTATTCGATCTCACTATTATCAGAACTGTGGTGGCCCGTCACTCGCCTTCCCCGCTTAATAGTTGTGTTTATCTCCAGTGGCATCTGGATGTAAGCAGTGAACAATACGTAGTGAAAAGAGCTGGAGCTGAAAACAGCTGATTGGTGGGGGTGCCAGGTGTCGGACCCTAACCATACCAATGTTGATGCTCTATCATGTGGGAAGGTCATTAATATCCTTCTTCACCTTAGAGTGCCGAATGTTCTGTCAACAGCAATTCCTCCTGACACCTCTTTACATATGCACTTCTTGGCATGGTCGATCTTGTGTTCTTATTGGGGAGAAAGGAATAAGCCCATGACAACATTTCTGGTGGTGATCTGTCTCTCAAGAGTATAAAAGCATCTTGCATATTGAAATCCATCAAATCTGATCATTCTTTGTCCCAATACCTGTTGTAGAAGAAAAGTCGGAACAGCCAATAATGCTCATTATTAGATGGTTGACCATTCCCAACAAAATTGTCGAGTCCGGTGAACTTTCCTTTAATCTATACCGGCACATTTGAGCATCGATGGCTTAATATACCAGATTATTGCACCCTATAATGCCTTGTGGAGATATGAGACATGGACGTAACAGCAAACAGTTTCTCATATTCTGGTGGACTTCACCCATCCATACATTGTGTGATTGGTTATTAATTTGATTGCAACTTCCCTGCAGGAGTCATATCTGGGCAGAAAAGCAGGACAATCACCAGGTCGGATTCTGTTTGAAATGATTAGGCTCGTGGTGATCATTCTGCCGGCAGTTTCTCGCCAACCCTCGAGTGAGAGAGCCGCTGCCAGACTTCTCTTGCTTTCCTCAGTGAGAACATAAGGATTGGCAGCACGAAATCAGCCCTGCTGGATCCTTAACTCCCCCAACAATCATCTGTCCCCAGACATATTAGACTGTCAGACGAACCCGTCGATATTGGTAGTTTGATGTTTATGGGGGCTTTAGGTTTCCATCAAGGGCCACCAAGACAAAAAATGTAATGCTTGTGTATATTTTGTAAGGTTTCACTCACTCGGCTGCTTCAGAGGTAAATCAGGACGCACTTCTATATCAAAAGTTCATCAGGTTTATTGCTTCATAAACCTTATGGTAACATACAACACAAATCTTCAATGCTTCAGCTCCAGCCTGGAGCCTCACTCCTCAGACACAGAGTCCTCTCTGTGATGTCCCACCGGGACACATGGTAGTCTGTCCACACTGGCAGACTCCCACACACTCTCCACACAGGTGCCAAGCACACTTGGTTACATAGGTGTAACCCCGCCCACCGGTGAGGTCAGGATCACATGGTTAGGTCAAATGGTTATGACCTCACCACAGGTCCTTTTGATACACATAAACACCTACAGGCTTTATCTTGGGTATTCAGACACATACCCCTTGGGTGGGTTTGTAGGTGACTGGACCCACCCAGCTCTCCTAGTCACCTGGAAGCCTCCCAATGTATAGCAAAACTCTCAGCAGTAGATCTGCTGAACAAAACATGCTCAGGCTTCCATCACAGGGCCACCCACCTCTGCGATACATAACGTCCATCCATCACATGCCTCCATGCATATCCCGAGGGCCATACACAGTGCCCCTATCTGCATCAGGGGTCATTACACCACATACCTCCCCCCTCTGTTCAAACTTGTGGGGTTGAACACTTTTTACCCGACCAGAGATCCTTCTCGGTCGTCTCTGCCAGTCAAACTGTCTCTCTAAGTCGGACCCTGCTACTGATCTCTTTGGTAGGCGTCTGTCCTCCGACTCTGTCACATCTTTTGCTGATGAGGCCCCCCTGTCAGACCACCCGCATCCCCAGCGGTCAGTACGGCGTCGCAATTCATTTGCACCCATACGTCCTGTCTGGTCTGAGTCCTTTTCTTTTTGTCTACTACAGGTTCTCCTGCTTAGGTCACTCATCACTGAGCTAACTGAGGCATTACTACTTCTACCTCTTCCATCAGGCGACCTATTTCCTGTATTAGCTCCAGCTTGAGTACTTGAAGTCTTGAGCGAACCTCTTCGCCTCTCAATACCACGGGTTGAAGGTGGCGGCCATCTTCTTTCCATTTTTGTAGGTTTCTGTTGACCTGCTCCCTCTCAAGTCGTAGCTGCTCTACTTCTCTCAGGTACGACACACGATACTCCAGGAGCATCCGGATATTCCCCAGGCTCTCCATGGATCCGACAATGAGGAACGGAGCCATCCCGTCTTCACCCACGACCTGGACTTCGTCATCAGCCGGAATCCTGACTCTCGTCACACCGGACTTATTCACCATCTCCTGCATCATTTTCCCAAGTCTTCCGATGACTTTCTTCACCAGACCTCTGGGCACTTGAATGATGTCTTCCATCAATCCAAGCTGACTTTGAGTCTTTCTTCCTTGCTCCAGACGTCGAGTGGCTTCATGATTTCTCAACAGGACCACCTGTTTTGTGCGGAGACAATGTAGGTGCATGTCCCTCAGGATAGCCACCCGCTTCATCGTGACTTCCTTAGTCGACAGTATGACCAACTGTTTCATCTCTGGCACCCAGTTCACACTGCATGCTTCTACTGCCTTTCTAAAGGCCTCATGCACCTCCTCACTGGCACACACTTCGCGCAGGTCTTCGGGTATCTCTATTACACACTTGAAAACCGACCCGTCACCTTCTTGGACAAACTGTTGGACCTCCTCGTCCTGAGCGTTAGTACAGTTTTCCAAGACATCACTCTCCCTTGTGTGCTCATCTGCATGGCACTTCCCTTGCTGGATTTCTTCTCCCATAGATTTCTGGAGCTGGGCACTAGTCTCCTCCTCTATCTTGAGCTCTCGGAGAACTCTATCTCGCTCTTCTGCCAAGCAGCGACACTCCTGCTGATGTTTCTCTTGGGCCTCTCTGAGCACCTCCGTCTCTTTCCATAGAGCCTTGTTCATACTCTTACACGCTGACAGATGATTTCTGAGCTTAGAGACTTCCTTCTCCAGCTCCTCCACTTTGTGCTCAATCATTCGTCTCAGGACCCTTTCCTGCTCGACTGCCTCTTTCACTGTTTCTTTACACAGCTCTATCTCCTGGTCCTGCTCTCTTTTAGCCAGCACATGTCGTACCATCACTTCTTTAATTACAATTTCAGATGGGCACTCTTGCCCACGCACACTCTGCGTCTCCAGAGTTCCACCTGTTCCTGCATGCTCAGGCTTCCATCACAGGGTCACCCACCTCTGCGATACATAACGTCCATCCATCACATGCCTTCATGCATATCCCGAGGGCCATACACAGTGCCCCCTAGCTGCATCAGGGGTCATTACACCACAATTTGTAGATGGAAATTTACAAATCACTTGCCGGTTATTGGTTCAAATCAGAAATGTGTCGGCTTTTCATTGTTGGGTGAAGAAAATTATGATGACAGCTGTGGAAATTGTGAAATGACTGCAGTCTCCTAATGTGTTCAGCATCAACACCTTCTGCTATTCGGCACCTTAATGAAGTGATGCCGATTACTGTTACAGCATGCGAATGTCATTCACGTAGTCTTCACAGAACAGTCAGGATCATCCTTTATGTCTTCATTGTATGGACAGGACTCATGTTTGCTCTGGCAGGAGCCTCCTCTGTGGCCAGGAGCCCTGTGTGTGACTTTACCCTAATAACCAGAGAAGATAACTAGCCGCCACTGTGTATATTGGTGCATGTACCAGCTTTATCATGTCCACTCAGACATCATGTTTCTGTCTTGTAGGAAACTATGGATTTTCTACAATGAACGTTCTGCAACATTAGTTCCCTGTGTCATCAAGGTAAGAGAAGCAATTGCCATGGTTCATATAAATGTTGTATTAGATTCTGGAATTTTTGTGTTTTAGCTTGGGTGATCTATTCTTTTCTCTTCTCTCAGTTTCATCTATACACACATCTGTGGCACCCATGCATTGAGATTCAAGATAAATCTAAGACTGTCACATCATGGTGTCCTAATACCGTCCTCCACACCACTGACATTATCAGTAGGGAATGCCATCCAATATGATTAGTGGAGGTTCCAGGACTGCACTCAACAAGACATTTCTCTAATACAATGCCAATTCTGATCTGTCCTTTTGTAATAACTACAATGTAGCTCTATTCACTGAAAGGGGTGACATTCACTCTGTGTGACTACGACTTATGAGTCCCCCCATCACCACAATGTGCGCTGTGGTGATTCGCCGGATTCAGACCTGGGAGGGACAGTAGGGTATGTATGAGTTATGCGTACCCCGGGCCAGTGGGCGCGGACTTACTCTCCATACACTTGGATTGGGCCGAGGCTGCACCTCGTCTAGTGACACTGCCAGCCAGTGAGCATGGCCGACTAGAGGGCACGGCTTTGCTCCATCCAACTGTAGGGAGAGCGAGGCCTAATAAGTGATACATCCCTGAAGTCAGTGTCTCAGCCCCTACCTCACTCTGCCCTCAGATTACATAGCAAAAAGCTGCTGTCAGATTCCCTTTAACTTTGTTGTACCTTCTTGCTTGCTCCTTAGGTTGCTGTGCTTTTCTTCATCTTTGAGTCTATTGTTTTTCTTGGGTAGATGTATTAGTGCTCAGGTAGCATCTAGTCAGAATAATATTGAAAACACAATGGAATGTCTGACGCTAGGATGATGGCATATAATGAAGAGTGTAAACCACATGCAGTGTGTGTTCTCTGATTGGCAATAACGTTGTATTTTTTTATATTATTTGTGGCATTTCAACCATAGATATGGTGCCAAATTTCATGCCAAAGTGAACCCTATTGGGGAGGTAGACGTCTTAGCATGCCTGACTGCATTTTATCCTACAAGTCATGCAGTGATGGCTCTATTTTTGCATTCTGTTTTATTGTTGGCTCGCTCTTTGTACAGCAGCCAGCGGCTGTAGTCTTAAAGTGAATCTGTCAGCAGGATTTTATACCGCAAATTATTTTTATGCACATGTAGCTCTTTGAAAGACAAGTGCAGCAATACCTTTCCATTGCCAATCCCTTCCTCTGTTACTGAGAAATCAGGGTTTAAATTGATATGCAAATGAGGCTGAAGAGCTATTTGTAGATCTGAAGCCTGTGTCGCTCCAGCTCTATTCCCTGCCCAGCGCTGCTCCTTGACTGGTCAACTACTTTGTCTGAAGTCACACAGCATAAAGGATGACAGTCAAGCAGGAGGAAGCAGGGCTGGGCGGGGAATAGAGCTGAAGTGACAGAGGCTTCAGATCTACCATAGTCCTTCAGCCTCATTTGCATATCATTTTAAACTCTGATTTCTCAGTAATTGAGGATCAGACCGGCCATGTAATAAGGCTGTGGTTCCACAGTCCGGAACCACAGCGCTTTGGACGGAGCGGAAATTCCGCTCCGTCTAAGCCCCGCCCCCTTTATGACGCGCGATCTTTCCGGAGGTGTTCAGGACACCTCCGGAACACCTCCGGAAAGAGCGCAGGGCTACATAGCCCTGTGTTAATTCTGTTGCGGCGACGCACCGTCGCCGCAATACGCGAGGACATGCTGCGGTCTAAAAAGACGTGCCGCATGTCCGTTTACGCAGGTCTGCCACCTGCGTATTGTTACGCATAGTGGAGACGGGATTTCTTGAAATCCCCTCCACTATGCTGTAACATCTGGACGCTGCGTGTTTGGCGCTGCGCCAGCGCACAGCACCAAACACGCAGCGTTTCCTGACCGTGGAAACTCACCCTAAAGGTATTGCTGGACTTGTCTTTGAAAGAGCTACATGCACAAATAAAATAGTTTGGGGGTAAAATCCTGCTGACAGATTCCCTTTAACATCATCAACGACAAGACGATTACATGGCATTCTGAAGATAATTGGCAACATGTCGCACTTGTAGATATTGTGATCCTGCGTCATTTGGACTAGTTTACCTGGTAAAGCAGAGCTCTGACAGTGACATAATTATGTGACAAATATACAACCAGACGATTTGTCAGGATAACTGACTATTTTGACAATAGATTTAAAATTAGTATCAGAAAAATGTCGAAACTTGTTTTTCAGGTTTTGGCGTCAAATATTTCACCTTATTTACTTCCTTTTAAGTTTTCACTTCAATAGGAAATTCCTTGTTTTTGTTGAACCATTGTGCCGCCAGTGACAATGTGAAAGAATTTCTTTCGAGAAGTTTCGGTATCCTAATAACAGACTGTGATGAAGCAAAGCCGTGTGACCACCACCACGCCGGTCGTACAGCTCCTTCAAATCGTCTTCATCAACCTTTCCACGGCCACTGCTAGTGTCAATAGTGGGAAGTGTCATTTTAGTACTGGGTTTGGGTCGATTAGCACCAGGAATGTTATTATAGGGTCTGGAGACAAAACAGACGTTATCTGTGACAAGCTGGATAAATATTACATTTCTTGTACTATAATTGTCTCGAAGTCTATAAAATGGCACTGACTATATATAGCATGCATTAGTGATATAACATAAAAAACAATGTAGGGAAAATGAGAATTGCTTTGAGATTTAGAGGATTATGTGATTTGGGATTTTTTTTTTGCTTTTCTTTTTAGCAAAAGCACCATATTTGATAGTAGGATGTGTCTGGTATTGCAGTTTAGCCTTTTTTTCCTAGGATTATACTGACGTACAGTGCGGTCCGGTCTGCTGGGTGTCTCTGGTCTTGATCCGGCGCCTCCTTTCTTTTTGCGATCGCCATCCTCCTTCCCTTCTTGGTGTGGATGACGTGTCCTACGTCATCCACGCAGTTTCCCATGTCACGCTCCTGCACAGTTGCCCTTTAGCATGGCAGATAAATGTACTATATTGCGCATGTGCCGGGAAAGGCCGAAGAAAGCCGATGACCCGTAGGTAAAGCTGGCGCATGCGCACTACAGTGCTTTGCTCAGCCCTCTGTAGGGCACAGAGAAATGAGTCTATGAATGAGCGCGATGGGGACACTGGTGGATGACGTAGGATGCGTCATCCACACGAAGCAGAGATGGAGGACGGCGATTGTAAGAAGAGAGAAGGCGCCAGATGAAGGCAGAGACGCCCATCGGACCGTCCCGTCTGTGAGTACAATAAAAGCTATTTTTTGTGCCTTACAGAGAGGAGTGTGGACATATATACAGAATTCTAGTATGCTTTAAAAGAGGGCTGACAGGTGCTGGCCCTACTTTATATGGGGAAAACCTGGCGACAGGTTCCCTGTAATCTTCGATGTACGAATCATAAAAAAAATAGAAAAACAATGCAAAAATTGCTGTTTTTGCTTGAAGGATTGTGATAGATTTAGTAGTAAATCTTTACACCGCTAGTTACAAGAAGTAATTCCCGGCAGATGTCAAAGATCTACAAACAATTCAGATTATGTTTTGTAATCTTGGTGTAATAAAATCTAATCCCACACGAAGACGCATGTGATGATGTCTGTACGTGCGCAGTCAGTAATACCGCGAGACGTTACAGACAAATCTACAGGTTCCATCTAAAGATTTAAAGGGTTTTACTTTAAGATGGATTGTAATTGTTTTTCGTGTTGTACCTTCTGCACATTCTACTCCCCCATTTCTGTGATATAAAGTTGGCTGCCATTATTGCGCCCATTTGGGCTGATAGATTTCCCAATCTCCTAGTCCAAATCCAAAATATCACAGATTAAGAGGACAAATTTTCAGTTTAGATTTTCTGAAAAATGACGACCCCAACATATTTTCATAGGGGCAACCCCGCAAGCTAAAATTCTAAAGGGGCAGAGTTTTTGCTAACCGCACCCAAAAATGTCCATTTGGGATGAAGTGTCCCTGTTTTGAACGTTAAAAATGTTAGGAAGTATGATGGAGTGGATGACATCAGCATTTGTCAGAACTGGATAAAAGTCAGACATAGTTAGCATAATGGAGAAAGACTTCGCACAAGAAGTCTGGGTAACAAATGCCCTTTAAATCTAGTCCCTTGTGGCAGCTTAATAGTTATTGTGACCCCTTTTTGTACAAGAATGCATTTGTCACATGGATTTATTCTGCGCTGCATAATGCATTACACTGATCCCCATCTGTAACCTACAGAGCACCCCGGGAGTATACAGCAGATTTCTATGTACAGGGGATTAGGAGCTGCGCAGATCACACCCGGGACACAGTGGGCTTACTTGTAAGGAGCCACATACGCAGATGAAGGAATAGTGTTCCTTTTATCAAGCATACTGACTTACGCGGGAGGACAGATAACCTTGCTGCAAGGAATATTTTAATGCCATTATCACAGATAGAAGTTAGATGAAAGGTATGAAAGATGACAAGTATGAAAAAAAAAATGTTTATGAGACTGCGGACAGTCATTCCCCAGGAGGAGATGCTGTTTGTGCTCTCATTAGCTATACAACATAAGATGATTTACTGTATACTCCTTTACCCTGTCAATTTTCAGATTTTTTTTTTAGGCACATTTGCTTTTCAACTACTTAGGACGGAGCAGGAAACACATGTAGAGAAATGCAGACTAGAGTACCATAGTTATGTACAGGAAGCAATGCCTTTTTTGTAGACCCCCCCTACCTTTACAGGTAGTCCCTGGAATACGAACCTTCTTCCTCTACAGGTAGTCCCATTGTTACGAACCCTCTTCCTTAACAGCTTAGTTCCCCGGTTACGAACCCCCTTCCTCTACAGGTAGTCCCCGGGTTACAAACCCCCTTCCTCTACAGGTAGTCCCCTGGTTACAAACCCCCTTACTCTACAGGTAGTACTGTACCTGGGTTATGACGAACACCCTTCCTCTACAGGTAGTCCGCGGGTTACGAACCCCCTTCCTCTACAGGTAGCCCCCTGTTACAAACCCCCTTCCTCTACAGGTAGTCCCTGGGTTACAAACCCCCTTTCTCTACAGGTAGTCCCCGGGTTATGAACCCCCTTCCTCTACAGGTAGTCCCTGGGTTATGAACCCCATCCTCTACAGGTAGTCCCTGGGTTACGAACCCCCTTCCTCCACAGGTAGTCCCTGGGTTACGAACCCCCTTCCTCTACAGGTAGTCCCTGGGTTACGAACCCCCTTCCTCTACAGGTTGTCCCTGGGTTACGAACCCCCTTGCTCTGCAGGTAGTCCCCGGGTAACGAACCCCCTCCTCTACAGGTAGTCCCTGGGTTACGAACCCCCTTTCTCCACAGGTAGTCCCCGGTTTACGAACCCCCTTCCTCTACAGGTAGTCCCTGAATTTCAAACCCCTCTCCTCTACAGGTAGTCCCCGGGTTACGAACCAGGTTCTGTAGGTTTGTTCGTAACCTGAATTTGTATGTAATTTGAACAGGTCCGGACAAAAAAATATATATATATTTTCACCTCCTTGCTGACCTCTCTGGCTACCATGATGATCACCATCCAATCATTTTCTTTCCGCTGTCGGGCACCGCATCTTCAGGTCTAGAGGGTCACTGCACATTATAAGCTTGATGCACACGTCTTGACAATGTCACGATCTTACAACACGCCGTAAGTTTTGGCCTGTTGTGATGAGGCTGGTATTGCGGCGCGTAAAGAGGATGGGACAGCGGGGAGTGAGCCTGCCGGCGAGGTGCGCGGTGAGGTGAGTATTAGGCTTTTTTTGAACATATGTTCGTAGCTAGAGGTCGCACGTAAATCGGTTGTTCGTAAGTTGAGGACTGTCTGTGCTAACATAAACAAGGGAGTACTAACTTCTTAATCTGGAAGAAGCAGCCAAACAGCAATGTGCTTATTGATGATGCAATTTTTAAAATTAAAGGGAACTTGTCAGCCGGTTTTTACAAATGGAAGTAGTGGTAAGGCTATAGACCTCTACTATATAATCGTCTAATTCTGTCTGTAACGGAAATCCTGTGTCGCTGATTGGTCGCGCCCGGCTGGACGTCCCGCCCACCTCTCTGCTCAGCTGCCTCCGGATTGGATGTGGGTATTGCTGGGGAGTGGTGCAGGCTCGCCCCTTGGGTACCCAACTGCGGCCTTAGCAACGTCACAGGGACTGTCACAGAACCTGTGTTAGAGAGCAAATGGAGGGGAAAATGAGCAAATGGAGGGGATAATAATTATTGCGGCATGATGGCTCGATGTGTGTGGGCGGCGGTGGGTGCTGATGCCGGCCCTGCTTAGTTCACTCATGTTTACTAAACAAGTTCTGTCAGTCACAGTGTGATGTAGTTCAGTCACGTTTACTGGACACATTCTGTCACTACTACATATTCTAGAATACCTGATGCGTTAGAATCGGGCCACCATCTAGTATTATAAATCCCTGGGAAAACGGAGTTGCATTTTTAACCTGAGATCAAAGCTTGCATGGTCATGTGACTGTGAGACAGGGATGCCCACTGAACTCACCACTTGCAGCTGCAGGTTTGCCGTCTTGTGCAGCTTTTCTCAACTCTCCTTTTCTGCTGATAAATAGAAACTATCTTACGGTGGCAGTGTTCAGACAATTGAGCAACACCCGTGTCCAGAAGATTGTTTGCCATTCACTCCACTGCACTTGTGGTTGTATTACCAGCCTTATTTAGGTTCCATTGCTACCTTCATATTATGCGACTGTACATATTTTTCACTAGTGTGAACAGGCTCTTGCCACTCACGGGATTGCAGATATAGTTGTATACTTCTTTATGATTCGCATAAGAAAATCATCTTTTTCCCTTATGATCCTTTATAAGGGGCATGTACTGTACGGCACAGTAAGCTGATCTGGCTGCAGCAGATAGGAGCTTAGGAGGCAATATAAAAGAGATTAGGACTCTGTATCTTTACTTAGCGAATAGTTGATTAAATTGGCAAGGTATCAGGACGAGAACATCAGAACCTTCTCCACAGAGCCACATTTCTTTATATGTAAGCTTTTTTAAAAGCCGTTCCTTTCCTTTCCAATGGACATTTGGCTCATGCTATCACATAAGTATCAAGCCATAAACACCCCTTTTATGGCCAACTCAGGTCCATGCTACTTTTTCAGTTGTAGAGATAATTCTACCTTAAAAAGTTATTTTTTCTAAAAAATATTTTGCGAAAAATAGTTTATAACTAGTGATGAGCGAACGTGCTGGGATAAGGTGTTATTCGAGCATGCTCGGGTGCAAACAGAGTGTCTTTAACGTGCTTGAAAAATACAGGTGCTTCTCACAAAATCAGAATATCATAAAACAGTTATTATTATTTATTTCTATAGCACCATTGATTCCATGGTGCTGTACATGAGAAGGGGTTACATACAAATTACAGGTATCACTTACAGTAAACAAACTAACAATGACAGACCGATACAGTGGGGAGAGGACCCTGCCCTTTCGGGCTTACATTCTACAGGATGGTGGGCAAGGAGACAGCAGGTTGGTGGGTTGCAGCAGTTCCGGTGTTGGTTGAGGCAATATCTCCGGTAGTGGTGAAGAGTTAGCGGGGTCATTGCAGGCTGTAGGCTTTCCTGAAGATGTGGGTTTTCAGGTTCCGTCTGAAGGATCCGACTGTGGTTGATAGTCGGACGTGTTGAGGCAAAGAATTCCAGAGGATGGGGGATATTCGGGAGAAGTCTTGGAGGCGGTTGGGTGAGGAGCGAATTAGTGTGGAGGAGAGAAGGAGGTCTTGGGAGGATCGGAGATTATGTGAGGGAAGATATCGGGAGATTAGTTCAGAGATATATGGAGGAGACAGGTTATAGATGGCCTTGTAGGTCAGTATTAGTAATTTGAATTGGATACACTGAGGGAATGGGAGCCAGTGAAGAGATTTGCAGAGGGGAGAAGCGGAGGAGTAGCGAGGAGAGAGATGAATTAGTCAGGCAGCAGAGTTAAGGATGGACTGAAGAGGTGCGAGGGTGTTAGCAGGGAGGCCAGAGAAAAGGATGTTGCAGTAGTCGAGGCGGGAAATGATGAGGGCATGCACAAGCATTTTAGTAGATTGAGGGTTGAGGAAGGGACGGATTCTGGAAATATTTTTGAGCTGAAAGCGACAGGAGGTAGAAAGAGCTTGGATGTGCGGTTTGAAGGACAGGGCAGAGTCAAGAGTTACTCCGAGGCAGCGGACTTCTGGTACGGGGGAAAGCGTGATGTCGTTAATTGTGATGGATAGGTCAGGTATAGCCCCCGTCTCACACAGCGATCTCGCTAGCGAGATTGCTGCTGAGTCACTAGTTTTGTGACGCAGCAGCGATGTCCCCAGCGATATCGCTGTGTGTGACATTCAGCGACGATCAGCCCCCTGCTGGGTATCGCTGATCGTCGCTGAAATGTCAGGACATTTTTTTGATCGCTGGTCTCCCGCTGGCAGGCATGCATCGCTGCTTGTGACAGGCAGGAGATCAGCGATCCGCTGGTAACCAAGGTACACAGCGGGTTTCCAGGCGCGGGGCTGTGCCTGGAAACCCGCTGTGTACCTTGGATACCAGCGCCCTGATGCAAGGAGCTGGTAACCAAGGTACACAGCGGGTTTCCAGGCACCGCGCAGCGCCTGGAAACCCGATGTGTACCTTGATTACCAGCTCCCTGCATCAGGGCGCTGGTATACAAGGTACACTGCGGGTAACTAAGCGATGTTACCCGCAGTGTCCCTGTGCTGATCGCTGCCCTGAGCTGCCTGTTTGGCAGCTCAGCAGCGATCATGTAGCAATACACCAGCGATCCTGATCGTTGTCGGGATCGCTGGTGTATCGCTATGTGAGACCCGGGCTTAAGGAAGATCTGTGAGATGGGGGAAAAATGATGAGTTCAGATTTGTCCACATTGAGTTTGAGGAAGCGGGAGGAGAAGAAGGAGGATATGGCTGATAGACACTCCGGGATTCTGGACAGCAGAGAGGTGACATCTCAGCCAGAGAGGCAGATCTGAGTGTCATCAGCATAAAGGTGGTACTGGAATCCGTGGGACCTTATGAGTTGCCCCAGGCCAAGTGTATAGATTGAGAAGAGTAGGGATCCTAGAACAGAGCCTTGGGGGACTCCAACAGAGAGAGGGTGGAACGAGGAGGTAGTGTGGGAGTGGGAGACGCTGAATGTGCGGTTGGAAAGGTATGAGGAGATCTAGGATAGGGCGAGGTCCTTGACGCCAAAGGAGGAGAGAATCTGTAGTAGAAGGCAGTGGTCAACTGTGTCAAAAGCAGAGGACAGGTCAAGAAGCAGGAGTATAGAGTATTGTCCGTTCGCTTTGGCTGTAAGTAGGTCATTAGTAATTTTGGTCAGGGCTGTCTCAGTAGAGTGATGGGGGCGGAGAACCGATTGTAGAGTGTCAAAGAGCAAGTTAGATGAGAGGTGGTAGGAAAGCTCAGCGTGGACGTGCAGCTCCAGGAGTTTGGAAGCGAATGGGAGCAACGATATTGGGCGATAGCTGGACATAGCGGTTGGGTCGAGGGTTGGCTTTTTAAGGATAGGCGTGATTGTGGCATGTTTGAAAGCATAAGGGAAGGTACCGGAAGTTAGTGATAGGTTGAAGAGGTGGGTTAGGGATGGGATAATAGTGGTGGTGAGGCTGGGGAGGAGGTGGGTTGGGATGGGGTCAAGTGCACAGGTTGTGAGGTGCGATTTGGAGAGCAGACAATTAAGCTCCCCTTCGGTGATGTTAGAGAGGGAGGTTATGGGGATTGGGCATTGGTCTGGTATACAAAGGGGTTGTGGTGGTTGAACAATGAAGACTTGCCTTGTTTGGTCAATCTTATTTTTGAAGTGTGTGGCCAAGTCCTCAGCAGAGATGAGGGAGGTAGGAGGGGGCAGTGGTGGGCGGAGGAGGGAGTTAAAAGTTTTGAAAAACTGTTTGGGGTTGTAGGATAGGGAAGTTACAAGGGTTGTGAGGTAGGCCTGTTTAGCAGAGGTGAGGGCAGATTTGAAAGAGAATGTTGCTTGTTTGAATGTAGTGAAGTTGTCTTGCGAATTTGTTTTCTTCCAACGCCGCTCTGCAATCCTGGACACTTGCCGGAGGTTTTAGTGGTGTTATTGTGCCAGGGTTGTCTTTTGGTACGTCACACTCTGCCATGAATGAGAGGGGCGACCGTGTCAATAGCCGATGCGAGAGTGGCATTGTAGAAAGCAGTGGCACTGTCTGTGTCGTTGTCACGCGGTCTTATGATATGTGTACGATGTCAGTAAACTATTCTTAAAAGAACCACACTCTATACAACATATAGATTAGCAACATCAGCATGTAAATATAGAATAGATTTACCTGACACGATATCCGTTGAACTCAGGGTTAATCTTGAGGACTTGATACACTGTCACAGGAAAGAGGAGGACCAGGGGTCTAACCTGACCCTAAACTGGGGTCCTAACTAATCCCTCACCTTGGAGGTACTGATAATGGTTCAGAGGTCCAAGTCTCCAGCCTAACCCTGTCTCCTATCAGTCCCTGAACCCTGTAATCAGTCCTAAGAAGGATTCTGATTAACACCAGAGGGATATGGCCTGATCTCTGCTAAATACACAGATTAGACATATAAGACAGACTGGAGAAAACACAGACTTGCATACACACTCAAACACAGAAGGAACATAAATGATCTGGGATATTAAACTCTAAGCAAGGTGAGCTTAAAAACAACTAAGGAGCTCTTTAACTTAAGTCTATACAGATACAATCCTATCTGTGGTCTGCATGAAGAATTTCACTGGCAACTCCCAACACAGACAACCAGAGATTTAAAGGAAACCAATCAACAAATAATTAATTGCAGCCGGGAGAAAACTGCACCCAGTCCCAGAACTGAGCACAGACAGAATTAACTCCCTAACTGCCAAACACAAAGAAACAGCAACTCAGCTGTGAGAAGTCAGACTGTGCAACCGCGACGATCTTCGTGGCGATGCACACATGACAGTACCCCCCCTTCTACGAGGGGCCTCCGGACCCTCAGGGCCAGGTTTGCCCGGGTGAGTTCTGTGGAAGGTCCGCACCAAACGATCTGCGTTAATGTCAGACGCAGGAACCCACGTCCTCTCCTCTGGACCATACCCCTTCCAATGCACCAAGTACTGAAGGGACCGGCGATTCAGACGTGAGTCAATGATCTTTGACACTTGAAACTCCAAGTTACCATTGACCACCACTGGAGGAGGAGGTAGAGGTGATGGTATGACTGGTGCCACGTACCTCTTAAGTAATGACTTGTGGAACACATTGTGGATTTTAAACGTAGGAGGGAGGTCCAGACGAAATGCCACAGGATTAATTATGGAACTGATCCTGTACGGCCCGATGAATCTGGGGCCCAGCTTCCAGGAGGGAACTTTAAGTTTTATATTCCTGGTAGACAACCATACCAGATCGTTCACATTAAGATCTGGACCAGAAACTCTCCTCCTATCAGCCATACGTTTATAACGGTTCCCCATAGCACTCAGATTATTCAATACACCTCTCCACACTGAAGCAAGTGACGACGAGAAACGCTCCTCCTCAGGAACCCCAGAAGGGCCCCCCCCATTGAATGTACAAAACTGGGGATGAAAACCATATGCCCCAAAAAACGGGGACTTACCAGTGGACTCGCTCCGCCTGTTGTTAAGAGCGAACTCTGCCAGAGGCAAGAAAGAAGACCAGTCCTCCTGGTTCTCTGAGACAAAACACCGAAGATAAGTCTCTAGGCTTTGATTCAGACGCTCTGTCTGACCATTGGTCTGCGGATGAAAAGCCGAGGAAAATGACAATTGCATCCCCCGACGTAAACAAAATGCCCTCCAAAACTTGGACACAAACTGAGACCCCCTATCTGACACCACATCAGAAGGCAACCCATGAAGTCTCACAATCTCCCCAATGAACACCTGCGCCAGAGTTTTAGCATTAGGGAGGGCAGGAAGAGCAATGAAATGTGCCATCTTACTGAACCTGTCAACAACCACCAGTATGACAGTCTTCCCTGACGACTGAGGAAGGTCCGTGATGAAGTCCATAGACAAATGAGTCCATGGACGCTCCGGAAGTTTCAAGGGTAAGAGGGTCCCAGACGGACGGGTATGAGGGGTCTTAGAGCGAGCACAAACCCCACAGGACGCGACAAAAGTTAAAACATCTTTATTAACGTTAGGCCACCAAAACCGGCGAGAAAGGAGATCTAAAGTAGCCTTACTCCCTGGATGTCCTGCTAAAGCAGAATTATGATGTGCCTCAATAACCTTTTGTCTCAACTGATTTGGGACAAACAGTCTCCCTGGAGGTCCTGCAGGGGCGTCCCCTGAGCCTCTAACACCTCCTCCTCAAGCTCAGAACATACAGCCGACACTACCACCCCCTCCTGAAGGATAGGAATCGGGTCATCCATTTTCCCGGCCCCTGGGAAACTGCGAGACAAGGCATCCGCCTTAACATTCTTAGATCCAGGGCGATAAGTGACAACAAAATTAAACCTGGTAAAAAACAACGACCATCGAGCTTGTCTGGAATTCAGACGCTTAGCAGATTCCAAATACAGCAGGTTCTTGTGATCAGTAATGACGGTGACCGGGTGGACTGCCCCCTCCAAAAAGTGACGCCATTCTTCAAAAGCCAACTTAATGGCCAAAAGTTCCTATTGCCGATATCATAATTCCTTTCGGCGGACGACAATTTTTTAGAAAAGAAAGCGCACGGATGCCATTTACCAGGGGACGGACCCTGGGACAATATTGCACCCACCCCTACGTCAGACGCGTCCACCTCCACAACGAACGGCTGTGATGCATCTGGTTGGATGAGAACGGGTGCCGAAGCAAAACATTTTTTCAAAGAGGAAAAAGCTTGGCAAGCTTTGTCCGACCATTTAGAAAAATCCGTCCCTTTTCTTGTCATGTCAGTGAGAGGTTTGACAACAGATGAGAAATTACAAATAAATTTCCGGTAGTAGTTAGCAAACCCCAGAAAACGCTGCAGAGCCTTAAGATCCTCTGGCTGATCCCATTCAAGCACTGCTCTCACCTTTTCAGGGTCCATACGGAAACCGGAGGCTGACACCAAGAAACCCAAAAACTGAAGTTCCTGTACGGCGAATACACACTTTTCCAGTTTGGCGTATAGTTTATTGTCTCGCAAGATCTGCAACACCTGTCTCACATGCTCCTGGTGAGACACAAGATCTGGTGAGTAAATTAAAATGTCATCCAAATATACGACCACAAACAGCCCCACCAGATGACGAAAAATGTCATTAACAAAATGTTGGAATACTGCTGGTGCAGTAGTCAGACCAAAAGGCATGACAAGGTTCTCATAATGTCCCTCCGGCGTGTTAAACGCCGTTTTCCACTCATCCCCCTCTTTTATCCTAATCAGATTATACGCCCCCCTGAGATCCAATTTAGAGAACCATTTGGCGCCAACAATTTGATTGAAGAGATCAGGAATCAGAGGGAGTGGATACGGATCTCGAACAGTAATCCGATTAAGTTCGCGGAAATCCAAGCAAGGGCGTAGGCCTCCATCTTTTTCCTTCACAAAGAAGAACCCCGCGGCCACTGGGGAAGATGAAGGTCTAATATGCCCTTTGGCCAGACTTTCCGAAATATAATCTTTCATAGCCTGCCTCTCAGGACCAGAAAGGTTATATAACCTAGCTTTAGGTAACTTAGCATCAGGAAGTAAATTAATAGAGCAGTCATATACGCGATGAGGAGGCAACTCCTGACACCCCTCCTCAGAGAACACATCCCCAAAGTCCTCCAAAAAAGGAGGCAAAGTACTAGGCACGACCGCACTGATGACTGTGTTCATGCAGTTACTTTTGCAAAACTCCCCCATTGGCTTATATCTCTGGACTGCCAATTAATCACAGGGTTATGTTTAACCAACCAAGGAAGTCCCAACACAATAGGAGTAGGTAGACCCTCCAACACATAACAAGATAATAGTTCCCTATGTATTGCCCCTACCCGAAGGTCAATGTTATGAACCTCATGAACAAAGCTACCTTTGCCGAGAGGCCTGGCGTCAATGGAGAATATAGGGATCGGTTTGACCAATACACTCAGATGCATACCTTGAGCCTGAGCAAACTGAGCGTCAACCAGATTAGCCCCGGACCCACTATCAAGAAGAACAGAAAATCTCTCCACTCTCGTACCAACCACCACCTCCACTGGTACAAGGAACTGAGAAGAACTAGCGGACGAAATACATACTCCCAGGTTGTCGTCCACCACACAACCTGGGATTAACAGTTTTCCGGCGACTTTTTGCTCAACAAGGCACGGGATGGACATCCCCCAACAAAATGTCCCTCTTTCCCGCAGAAGAAACACCTTCTAGTCCTGCGGCGTACAGCCAATCCCCTCCTACGAAATGATGTCCCTCCCAACTGCATAGGCTCCTCCGAACAGACAAGGGGAACCTCAACATAAGGGACTTTAGTAGTAGGTGGAGTAACAACAGGGGGCGGAGTTACCTCGCACCTCTCCCGGAGCCGTCTATCAGTACGGATAGCTAGGGCCATAGCAGCCTCCAGTGATGGAGGAGAATCATACTGAGCCAAAACGTCCTTTAATTTGTCAGAAAGCCCATGACAAAACTGGCTCCTAAGAGCTGGGTCATTCCACTGAGTATCTGTGGCCCATCTACGGAACTCAGAAGCAAATTCCTCCGCCGGACGATCTCCCTGCTGTATCTTACGTAATTTTGTCTCAGCAAGAGAGACCCGATCTGGGTCATCATATACCAAACCCAGGGCAGTAAAAAATCGATCTACTGACTGTAGAGCCGGTGATCCCGGAGGAAGGGAGAAGGCCCAGGATTGAGGGTCCCCTTGTAGGAGCGAGATAACAATTCCCACTCTCTGCTCTTCACTCCCTGATGATCGAGGCCGAAGCCGAAAATACAATTTACATGCTTCCCTGAAGGTAAAAAATTTGTCTCGCCCACCAGTGAACCTGTCCGGGAGAGCTACTTTAGGTTCAAATCTGGTTTGCTCCGAGGGAGACAAAACTTTGGACTTAATGTCCGTCAGCTCCATGGATAATCCCTGCAACTGCAGAGCCAGCTGGGCTACTGGATCCATGGCAACTGGGAATAATTTTATAGGCCAGTGAAAATGTCACGCGGTCTTATGATATGTGTACGATGTCAGTAAACTATTCTTAAAAGAACCACACTCTATACAACATATAGATTAGCAACATCAGCATGTAAATATAGAATAGATTTACCTGACACGATATCCGTTGAACTCAGGGTTAATCTTGAGGACTTGATACACTGTCACAGGAAAGAGGAGGACCAGGGGTCTAACCTGACCCTAAACTGGGGTCCTAACTAATCCCTCACCTTGGAGGTACTGATAATGGTTCAGAGGTCCAAGTCTCCAGCCTAACCCTGTCTCCTATCAGTCCCTGAACCCTGTAATCAGTCCTAAGAAGGATTCTGATTAACACCAGAGGGATATGGCCTGATCTCTGCTAAATACACAGATTAGACATATAAGACAGACTGGAGAAAACACAGACTTGCATACACACTCAAACACAGAAGGAACATAAATGATCTGGGATATTAAACTCTAAGCAAGGTGAGCTTAAAAACAACTAAGGAGCTCTTTAACTTAAGTCTATACAGATACAATCCTATCTGTGGTCTGCATGAAGAATTTCAGTGTCATCAGCATAAAGGTGGTACTGGAATCCGTGGGACCTTATGAGTTGCCCAGGCCAAGTGTATAGATTGAGAAGAGTAGGGATCCTAGAACAGAGCCTTGGGGGACTCCAACAGAGAGAGGGTGGAACGAGGAGGTAGTGTGGGAGTGGGAGACGCTGAATGTGCGGTTGGAAAGGTATGAGGAGATCTAGGATAGGGCGAGGTCCTTGACGCCAAAGGAGGAGAGAATCTGTAGTAGAAGGCAGTGGTCAACTGTGTCAAAAGCAGAGGACAGGTCAAGAAGCAGGAGTATAGAGTATTGTCCGTTCGCTTTGGCTGTAAGTAGGTCATTAGTAATTTTGGTCAGGGCTGTCTCAGTAGAGTGATGGGGGCGGAGAACCGATTGTAGAGTGTCAAAGAGCAAGTTAGATGAGAGGTGGTAGGAAAGCTCAGCGTGGACGTGCAGCTCCAGGAGTTTGGAAGCGAATGGGAGCAACGATATTGGGCGATAGCTGGACATAGCGGTTGGGTCGAGGGTTGGCTTTTTAAGGATAGGCGTGATTGTGGCATGTTTGAAAGCATAAGGGAAGGTACCGGAAGTTAGTGATAGGTTGAAGAGGTGGGTTAGGGATGGGATAATAGTGGTGGTGAGGCTGGGGAGGAGGTGGGTTGGGATGGGGTCAAGTGCACAGGTTGTGAGGTGCGATTTGGAGAGCAGACAATTAAGCTCCCCTTCGGTGATGTTAGAGAGGGAGGTTATGGGGATTGGGCATTGGTCTGGTATACAAAGGGGTTGTGGTGGTTGAACAATGAAGACTTGCCTTGTTTGGTCAATCTTATTTTTGAAGTGTGTGGCCAAGTCCTCAGCAGAGATGAGGGAGGTAGGA
Organism: Oophaga sylvatica; assembly: GCA_033576555.1. NCBI lineage: Eukaryota > Metazoa > Chordata > Amphibia > Anura > Dendrobatidae > Oophaga > Oophaga sylvatica. Next base: position 496,992,797 of record JARQOD010000005.1, read on the forward strand.
GGGGGCAGTGGTGGGCGGAGGAGGGAGTTAAAAGTTTTGAAAAACTGTTTGGGGTTGTAGGATAGGGAAGTTACAAGGGTTGTGAGGTAGGCCTGTTTAGCAGAGGTGAGGGCAGATTTGAAAGAGAATGTTGCTTGTTTGAATGTAGTGAAGTTGTCTTGCGAATTTGTTTTCTTCCAACGCCGCTCTGCAATCCTGGACACTTGCCGGAGGTTTTTAGTGGTGTTATTGTGCCAGGGTTGTCTTTTGGTACGTCACACTCTGCCATGAATGAGAGGGGCGACCGTGTCAATAGCCGATGCGAGAGTGGCATTGTAGAAAGCAGTGGCACTGTCTGTGTCGTTGTCACGCGGTCTTATGATATGTGTACGATGTCAGTAAACTATTCTTAAAAGAACCACACTCTATACAACATATAGATTAGCAACATCAGCATGTAAATATAGAATAGATTTACCTGACACGATATCCGTTGAACTCAGGGTTAATCTTGAGGACTTGATACACTGTCACAGGAAAGAGGAGGACCAGGGGTCTAACCTGACCCTAAACTGGGGTCCTAACTAATCCCTCACCTTGGAGGTACTGATAATGGTTCAGAGGTCCAAGTCTCCAGCCTAACCCTGTCTCCTATCAGTCCCTGAACCCTGTAATCAGTCCTAAGAAGGATTCTGATTAACACCAGAGGGATATGGCCTGATCTCTGCTAAATACACAGATTAGACATATAAGACAGACTGGAGAAAACACAGACTTGCATACACACTCAAACACAGAAGGAACATAAATGATCTGGGATATTAAACTCTAAGCAAGGTGAGCTTAAAAACAACTAAGGAGCTCTTTAACTTAAGTCTATACAGATACAATCCTATCTGTGGTCTGCATGAAGAATTTCACTGGCAACTCCCAACACAGACAACCAGAGATTTAAAGGAAACCAATCAACAAATAATTAATTGCAGCCGGGAGAAAACTGCACCCAGTCCCAGAACTGAGCACAGACAGAATTAACTCCCTAACTGCCAAACACAAAGAAACAGCAACTCAGCTGTGAGAAGTCAGACTGTGCAACCGCGACGATCTTCGTGGCGATGCACACATGACAGTCGTGGAGTGAGGATGTGGATGCCAGTGGTAGAATAGTCAGAGAGTGTGTGGATGTCTAGGTGTGCAAGGTTTCTGCGGGGGTGCGCATGTTGCTGGACATGGGTGACAGGAGAGGAAGACAGGGATGAGAAAGTGAGTAGATGGTGGTCGGATAGAGGGAGAGGGGAGGTGGTGAAGTTAGATAGAGAGCAGAGCCGGGTGAAGACCAGGTCTAATGTATTTCTGTCCATGTGGGTGGCTGAGGATGACCACTGAATAAGTCCAAAGGATGAAGTAAGGGACAGGAGTTTGGAGGCTAATTTGGAGTTAATTTATTTCAGTTCTTCAATACAAAAAGTGAAACTCATATATTATATAGAGTCATTACAAACAGAGTGATCTATTTCACATGTTTATTTCTGTTAATGTTGATGATTATGGCTTACAGCCAATGAAAACCCAAAAGTCATTATCTCAGTAAATTAGATACTTTATAACACCAGCTTGAAAAATGATTTTAAAATCCGAAATGTTGGCCTACTGAAATTTATGCTCATTAAATGCACTCAATACTTGGTCGGGGCTCCTTCTGCATCAATTACTGCATCAATGCGGCGTGGCATGGAGGCGATCAGCCTGTGGCACTGCTGAGGTGTTATGGAAGCCCAGGTTGCTTTGATAGCTGTCTTCAGCTCGTCTGCATTGTTGGGTCTGATGTCTCTCATCTTCCTCTTGACAATTCCCCATAGATTCTCTATGTGGTTAAGGTCAGGCGAATTTGCTGGCCAATCAAGCACAGTGATACTGTTGTTTTTAAACAAGGTGTAGAGGAAGTGCCTCAATAAATGTATTTATTGTATATTTGAGATATATACACATACATACACATATAATATATATCCTTCCAACAGAATGTTTTTCCCTAAATACAAATAAAGGTCCTCATATCTATATTGTTTCCTAAACCAGAATGTCCAGTCTGAGCATATCAAAGAAGATGGACAGTTGTCCATCTGACAGACAGGCGACAGGTTCCCTTTAAAGAGGTTTTTTTTTTTATAGAACTTTTCCTGCTTAGTATAAGTCATGAAAATATCATTAGCTGGAACATGACCCCAGAAACGCATCATTCAGAAGGATGTAGCCCCCATAGTGCTGACCTTTCACTTGTGTGGCTGTGCATCATCCAGTAGCTCCAAAATGCTAATGTATAAAATCTTGATTTATCCAAAATGTCCTAAAAAAACGTTTTTGAACTTTAAAATGTCAGTATGCATGTTTCTCATGTTACTGTGATCAGCCTGTGTGACTTAAATGTACGGTCAGGGCCTGCAGCGTCTCCGGACTAGATTCCCATCAAGCACATCTGTGACGTCATTGATCACCTAAGGGAGCTGCCATCGGCGGATCTTGATGATTTGCTGTTCCAAGTGCATTCAGCATGGCAGAACATTCCTCGGACAATCATCAGTATCCTCATTGATAGCAGCCAAGTGGTGTAAGCCTGAGGATTTCTGCACGTGCCACTCATACTCAGGTCTCATGCTCAATACTCAGATAAGTTGAGATTTACATTTTGTTCCCATTTCACCATCTGCATGTCATTAATATGTCTATCCATCCTGGGATTTCCACCACTTTTATTTTGTGGTGTTGCAGTTTCAGTGGTGAGGAGAATCTATTCATGGGCGATCACATTCCTTCATAGGAACGTTGCTTCTCGTGCAATCCTAGTGAATGTCACGATCCCAAAATCAATATGTCTGGATCTAGTGTTTCGCTAATGCAAAGGTTACACCTAAACAGTTGCAAAAAATATCATTGTGATATCGTTGTATGAAAACATAAAAACGTCTCCAGGCTGATGATTTACTATAGATTTTTACTTGCAAACGTGGCAGGATTGTGGAGACATTTTTAAAAAGTTGTGGTAACTTATTTGATCCAAACCGTAGCATGTGCAGTCTCTTCAAAATGTTTTGAGAATCTTTTGCAAATCACTCATTGAAGTGTATCCGTCACCAGATTTCACAAAACAAACTGAATACATTACTTCCCATATATCTAGTCCTGACTTGATGAGGCTGGTTTACTTACTTTGAAAATCTATGGTAAAATGGCTGAATAATCCTTTATGAAATGTTAAACTCCACCAACCTAGCTTGATTGATAGCAGCACCAGCAGGGACACTCAGGAGCTGAGATCTCACACTGGTGTGCACAATCTGCAGCTCTCATTTAGGTCGAGTGGGTGGTGACTGAGCACATTGGACGCATTAGCCATTTCATTTTATTGCTATACTCTTAAAATGCTCATCTTGAAAGGAATAGGTCAGCAGGTTTTTGCTATGTAATCTGACAGCAGCATGATGTAGGGACAGGGACCCTGATTCCAGCGATGCATCAACTTAGCTTACTGGCCGCAGCAGTTACAATAAAGTCACAGTTTTATCTGCTTCAGGTCTAGCAGAGCTCTGAATGCCACACCAAGGCTTTCTGTGTACATTATATAGTGACAGAAAGCTGCTAATCAGTGCTGGGGGCATGGTTGGACTAGGATGCACGAGGCCAGTTGTCCTGTAGTGATGATCTCCTTTTGATTAAACACTGATTGTTTGGAAACAGGAAAACAAAGCCCAGTAAGTGACGCATCCTTGTAATCAGAATCTCTACTCCTACATTATGGTGCACTCAGATTACATAGCGGAAACCTGGTGACAGATTACATGTATTATTAGGATTATACAGCCCTTCTGATATTGATGTTCAAAGTAAGTACACCAGACTCATCAGGTTTAGGAGATCTATTTATAAATGTGTGCAGTTTATATTTTAAAATCTGCTGATAGACCCACTTTAATGTTTGGATTACTCCATAGAAAACAAGGTTTCCCTGTCAACACATACATTTTTGTATGTATCGGGTATTTGGTGCAGATATTTATTGACACCAGCCAGGATTACACAATGCAGTAATGGAAAAGAGCGAGGAAGGTTATGGGAAGATTGGAGATTAGCATTAATGAGTGTTTTATGGCATAAGCACGCTGACAGCCGTCACACAAGACGTAGGCTAATTTCAGACAACGTAGGGACATTTTCATTACATGAGAATCAGTTTTCAGGATAAATGGAAACATAATCTCGCGCTCTTGATAATACCGCTTTTCCTGATGCAAATCTCTGCGCGGTTATAAACTAGTGTTTTCAATTTGTATATTCAAAGCCTATTTGCATTCCCAGCTCTTTGTGGTGAACATGACGAGTGCGCAGGAGGGCAGCGCGATGGCTGCTCCTTATCTGCCTGGGGATAGTACCGTTTAGGGGCGCCGAAGAAATTCTACAAAGGGAGCAAACTGCTCTCTAGCATAAACTAAGCTAATATCTAAGGTACTCCTTCAGAACACTTCTATGGGCTGTGCGCAGAGCTGGCACGGGAGGAGACCTGCTCCGGGATTTGTTTTTATTAGACAAATCAGTTACTGAGTAAATGTTTGGATACGAGTTTTGGCTTTATTGGTTCCTACTAATCATAGGAAATGGGACTATAATGCAATTATATAAATCATGGTACTGTTAATGATTAGACGCTTTATGACATTCCCGTTCCACATTACTTACTCCAGAATAGAGGGAGATTAATAACTGCCCGGCATAAAGTATGGCAGGAATAAATACTACATGAGTTCTCCACATTCATACGTTTTATACTTATGGATGTAGATGCATCTGCGTCGATAAAGTTTACCGGGTGCAGCAGTTGTGACGCAATCATAGTTCTTAGATGTAGCATGTAGCAGAGCTCGGAAAGCTGTTGCACAGCTTTCTGTGTACATAGTCTATTGACAGTAAGCTACGAATCACAGGAGGGGGTGTGGTCGGACAACTGCTCACGAGCCAGCTAGTCAGGGCAATGATAATGTCCTAGAGATAAAACCTTCGTTGTAAGTAAACAACAGCACACAGCCTGATAAGTGACACATCGTTGGATTCAGTGTTGTAACCCCTACATTATGCTGTCCTCAGATTTCATAGCAAAACCTTGCTGATACAGTAGATACCCTTTAAATTAAGGGCTCCGATTGTTTAGAGTTGAGCAAAATATCTGCAGGACTCTGGTCCAGCAGCCACATTGTCATTGAGCTCTGTGAGCCGCCCACTACCCACATCAGCGCCAGGGTCTCTTCTGATTTCATGCGTGCATCACGTCATAACATAATGTCAAGTAGGCCTACTAATCAAAAAGGGTTGCCTAGGATGTCGTAGGCAGTAGGAGGTTTACGGTGCGGTGGTCCGGTGTCCACGGGCTAACAACTTGCCAGATGGACCTGGGTTTTGCAAATGCTTTGCTGAACTCTACTTATAATACAAAAATAATACATTATTGTGATATGCTAGCAAAAGTCTTGACAATCGGCATTGCTATGGAAAGCCACATATTCCATACACATTTCCTGAGAAAGTAGAGTAAAAACATGTGTATTCTTTACAGATCATCTTCTTGTGTCACTTTTCTAATTCATACCCTGGTCTCCTTCCGGTGAATTTCAGGGTGTTCTGTGATTTTTAGCGTCATTAAAGCTGGATGTTGGAGACCTCCAGAGAACTTTTTTGGGCCTGTGTGCACCATGAGCCATACATGGACCGATTGTAGCCTATTGTGCATATGGGCAACTTTCTACAAGGCCCTCAGGTCCCCACAAGGAAAAAACTGCAGAATACGCCAGTGTAGTCCGCTTTACACGCCATACTAGTGCAGCTATGCGGATGAGCGAGCACAGAACCAGTCACATGGACCAATATATTCAGCGCCCATCTCAACTTAGACTTTTAATATTGACATGAATCATCTCGGTTGCTGATTACCATACATAGACCATAACTTGCAGGTCTTGGGTCACAATGTAAAATGTGTAACAGCCCCAACTCTCATGGTGTGTTCTTCCATGGGCACGGAGGGTTTAGGCCCTGTCCTACACCGGGTCCTGGGTGTGATTGCCACCTCCCTGCCCCCTGTATTGTCACCTAGTGTTAGTTAAAATGTATGAACCCTGAAGTAGTGGTAAAGAATCGTATGGCATTGTTCTCGTACAGTTTATCCCTCTGTAAATTTTCCTCCCAGCAAGATAAATATGTACATGTGCAGAGTTTATGTATCTCCACCATGTTGCCAAGGCTGGTCTCAGATACATAGTGAGTATTATTATTAGTTATTCGGATGATGACCATCAGAAAATATCAAGCCACGCTTGATAGTGTTGACTGGCCACAGTTTGGCTACCAAGACTTGAAGCTCTCAAGTCCAGCTCATACAAGAGTGTTCCAAGTGGTGGACCACCTCCTTTATAGGGCATGAGACAACCCCTTTTTCTGTTGATTTTTGGACGTTTTAGATGTACCGTAATTTAAAAAGATGTCATGGGACAAGGTCGGTAAGCATGGTCCCACACTATTTACCCAAATAAGGCTACTTTCACACATCAGGTTTTTTCCTTCAGGCATGATCCAGCATCGCACCGGATGGATGGATCCGGCGGAAACGGATGGAAAACTGATGAAACGGATCAGTTTTTCCGCTGGATCCATCTAGCGAATCCGGCAAAAAAACCGGAACAGTTTCATCAGTTTTCCGTCCGTTTTTTTATCCGTTTTACGACTGATCCGGTTTTTAAAAACGCCCATGTGTGGTTCCCAAACGATTATCTGTTTCCTGGAGGCTGGCCAATTGGATCTGAGCATGCTCAGACTTAAAAACCGAATCCGGTGACCGGATCCGTCTTTTTCCGGATCCAGCGCATTCCGGCGCCCATAGACTTTGATTGTAGCAAAAAACCGGAAGCGGCGCATCCGGCGCTGTCCGGTTTTTCACCGCAGACAAAAAATGTTACTGAAGACGTTTTTTTCCAGACGCCGAAACTGATGAAACGCGAGGACATGCGGCGCGATAAAGAGCTACTACAAGTCATTGGGAAAAAAACGGATCCGGCGGTAGATTACCCCGGATCCGGTTTTTCAAAAAATAGCTGGATCATGCCTGAAGGAAAAAACCTCATGTGTGAAAGTAGCCTTAAGTGCACGTTTGTTCCTAATTTTAGATTATTCTATCCTGTATGGTTTTCCCTTCCTGCTAATGTCAGTTGCCTTGTCCATCAGGAGTTGTAGGGGGTCATAGGCTACTTTTAGTGTTCGTAGAGAAAAAATGAGGTTACATCCCCAGTTGTCTAGTTTTCAGGATGCAAATAGTCACGAAGAGGATGGGGACTCTAATGCGATCTATTGGAAGTAGCAATCCAAAAAAAAAGGTCAATATTGTCCCTTTAAAGGGGCCTTTCTACAGGACTGAGGATAAAAATCCAAATGAGGAACTCCACTTGTGTATGTGTTTGGTGCGTGGGGAGAAGGCCCTGGTTGCCCTTCATTATTACAAAGCATTAGAGCTGATTTGGCTGGGTGAGAGGTCTCTGACAGGGGGCCAAAAGGGTTGAGTTTCTTTTTATAGAGAGTGCGAGGACAGCGTATGGAGACTTATAGGCCATGCCATGCTCCTTTGGGAATGTAATTCTGAAAATAGCCTCTTTAGAGAGGAAGAAAGACCATAAACTCGATACTGACTTTTAGGATTTCTATTTCCAATAGATGGTACTAGAGTTTCTCATCTTCTTCCTTTATAAAGAGGATATTTTGATATTTAAATTTGCAGAGGTTCACTGCATGGGCTAGAAGTCTCCTTACACTGACTTGGCGCTTTCTGCAAGGGAAAACTGGCACCTTAACCACTTAGTTCTACTGAGAAAGACATACCGTACTTTAATGATAATTTTCTGTAACATGTGCTGATCGATGAAGTAGCACATACATGTCAAACTCTGGCCTGCGGGACAATTCACCGGCAGGGTGATTATATTTGGCCCACGATGCCAGCACCGCTCCCCCTCCCGCTTAGCATTGCACTTTTAGCTGTATGGTCATGAATAATCCCCAGCTTAATATTTCTAATCACTTTGGCTACTTGACTCCGGGGATTTTTAAGCCATAGTGTAGATTAAGTGGTTGGGCGTGGTAGTATTCTCTGTGTTACCTAGGAGCATTCATGTAAGAAAGAGCTAATAAAGCTGCATGGGACTGGCCAAAAGCTTCATTTCCCCTGTTTGCAAGGATTAACACCTAAAACACAATGCATTGTGCTGTGCAGGAACACTATGGTTGACAAATGTCCAAGTGAAGTTAAAAATAACTTTTAACAATACAAGTTGGAAAAAAAAGTTTCCGTGAGCAGAATTTTTATTTCTTTTAGCACAAAAGATGTTTTCTTCTCAACAGCCAACGTTTTCTAATAAAAATTCTTCTTCACAATGTGAATGAGCCGAGAGGTTCGACTTTTAATCTGATCCGGGGGAGGGGTTACCGGTTCGTTGGTCCCTTGCCAGAAAGCTCTAGATATTGTTCAGCAAGCGTTAGCACGGTGTTTGAGCACTAGTCAAATATTTATTGTCAGTAAATAAATGACTGAGCTGCTAGACTCGAATGCTAAGTTTGGTTTAGTTGTCGCTTGTTTTCTGTATTATAGTTACCGAAATCATTACATCACTTTTCACCATTCTCTCTATATAAATTCTCCCTTTATCTGTCATTTCTCTCTTTTCCTGTAACTTGGAGGAGATAAGATTCCAAAGACATACTGAGAGGGAATTTATAATGTGAGCCCCAATGGGGACAGCGCTGCTGAATATGATGGCGCCATATAAGCAAATAAATAAGATCTTTTCATTGCTTTATTTTTCAGAGGTGGAGCAATTGAAAAATGGCAATTCTGAAGTTTTTTTTTATTTTTAACGCTTTCCTTTAGGTTACATTTTCTAATCTCATTGGCCAGACTTTTGCAGATGTTTTGTAAATGTTTCTTTTTATTTTTTTATTTTTGCATTGGATTAAGGATTGGGGTGGAGGGGGGTTGATTGAATCTTTTATTTTTTTTTTAAATTCTTTAATATTTTAACTTTTTATTTTGAACCTGCAATAGTTTGATCACTTCCACTCGCATATGGTGTAATGTTTTAGTAATACTCCAGCTGACAAGTCACCCCTCAATTGCTTTTGTAAGATGAGGTCTGTAGACTGTGAGCCCTCGCGGGCAGGGTCCTCTCTCCTTCTGTACTTGTGTGTCCCTTGTCTTGCACATGGTTATTGTACTTGTCTATATTTCCCCTTTTCACATGTAAAGCGCCATGGAATAAATGGCGCTATATAAATGTATAATAATAAGGGCTGGACTCCCAATTCAATGCCAAACCAGGATTGCACCACTTAAATGCCACCGTCAGGGATTTACACTGGAATTCATGTGTGTAACTCTGCTCGCTGTTATTAGTGAGATGTGCTGGCTGTATAACACAGCTGGCACCCATTGTGTATGGTGCAGGATCAGCGCCCACTACGTACATCTGCATTTGACACGCTCCAAACATGTAAAGTATAGGAAAGTGTCAAGTTGGAAAAAATATATGTTGTAGAAATATATAGAACTTACTTTTGTACTTGTGTTATCCGACATCTCCATATATCAGTGCAGGCTCAGGTCCACTTCCTGCTTGTGCCCGACACGGGAGAATGTTTCCTGTAACTGGACTGACTGTGAAGGGAGCCGGCCGCCTGGTTGCAGGAGCTATGCCATCCCTCTTCTCTTTCTATGTTGTGGCCAGAGAGATGGAACATATCAATATTTCAAGATCGGTCTAACATTGATAATACAAATACATTAGTAAGTTGTATATATTTATATAAAGAACACATTTAGGAATATTTTCTTTTTCTTACAACTCACCAACCCCTTTAAGAAAATGAACCAAAGCTGATAAAGCTGGATTTTTTTTCTCTGTATCGCAAATAATGTTTCCTGCTATTTTACTAGAGGAAAGGACAGGGATGTCCTGGTAATCTAATTCTCACTGATCTGGAAATCTGGCAGCAATAGTGTATGTAAATTTTTAATCCACTATCGGAGGCTGTTCCAAAAGTTTTCTGTGAGAGTAAAGCAGTCATGTATCTGCCAGTCTGTCTAACGTGGGTTTAACCCTGCTTCCAACCAAAGCCATATCTTTGGCTACCTTTAAAGGGGTGTTAACATCTCCAAGATCCTATCCCAATATGTAATAGGTGTAATGGTAATAATATTATCAAATAACTCCAATGAGAAATGTAGTATAGTTCTTCTGATTCACTATATCGCTTACCCCATGTGCAGGACATTGCAGTAGCTTAGGTATCCATGGTTACAATCACTAACAACTAACTAAATATTAGTATACTATGTAATCGTCTAATTCTGTCTGTCTGTAACGGAAATCCCGCGTCACTGATTGGTCGCGCCCGGCCGGACGCAACCAATCAGCGACAGGCGCAGTCCGGCCACGAATTGGCGCAGGATTTGAACCACTCACGTCACCGCTATTGTCGGGAGATCAGGTCATGGAGGTCATCGGCGACGCAGCCGGGAGATGACCGGCGCCGGCCGGTCATCTCCCGGCTGCTCCCAGCGGAAGTACCACGACCGGCGGCCTCCACGTACACCCCACCAGCAGCAGCCTCTATAAATCTTCATAAATAAACTACATACATATTCTAGAATACCCGATGCATTAGAATCGGGCCACCATCTAGTTTAGTATATGAGTGGTTAACTAATCTACTGCAATGCTCCTCACATGGGGTAAGTGACATAGAGAATCAGAAGAACTATACTACATTTGTAATTGGAGGTATTTGGTAATATTATTATTATTACACTGCATATTGGGATAGGATCTTAGATTTCTTTGTTGATGCTGGTCATTTGGGGAAACAATATTGTTAGGGAAGACTAACTCTAAACAAAATCCAGTTGAAGCTTGCCAAAGTCTTTCTCCCAGGATTGTGCAGAATCCTACACCTGTAAAATTAGAGCCATGCGGAGGTACAGTAAGGCCTCGTACCCAGCAGACATTGCGTAGGCCTATAATACGGCCGTGTACATGAAATATCTTCTTTGCACTTGCAGTCATTAAATCGTGGATGTGTTGGGAATTGCTGGACGGCTCAATAGGAAGATGAAAGCCATGCTGATTAAAGCACATTAGGCCGACAGGTCTGTGTCATAATGAACATGGATGGGATTGCGAGGACTTGTTACCTCCCCCCGTGTTCCTTGTGTTTCTATTTATGTATTCTCATGCCGCCCCCTCCATCCCGAGGCTCGGCACATTGCTGCACGGCACCTGTGCTTTCCCAATCTCTGGCCGGGAGGTGTAGTACATGAACAGACTGTCTTTGTTCCGAGCTATACCGTCAGACACGGCTGTGATTGTAGGTTTTGCCTTTCATTTCTGCTCCGCTTACCTCCATGTAAGGTATATTTATGTCTCATTAGACTTTGGACCTTCTCTTGTGTGTATTTGCACATTTCCCGGTATGGAGCTACAGTAGACTCCTCGTCATCTGTCAGAAATCAGGAGTAAATTATTAAGAGACAGCGAGGAGGCTGACTCCAGAGTTCAGACCAGAGTTCTTACTTTATCGTATAGTAAAGTCCATTTGCACTGTATAAGCACAATTCCTTTTAATAAAAAGTCGCAGGTGTGGCCGGATTGTGCAGACGGAAGATCCATGGTTAGTTTTGGACCTTTTAAAGCCACTACAGACCATGAGATCCAGCATGCGGTTCTGGAACGATACTTACACCTGGTACCTGCTCAGGACTGATGTTTAGGCCTCGCTCACACGAGTGTATTACTCACACAAGGGTCATCCGATGTTTTATCTGATAGCACTGGGACCAATGTTATATTTTGGGGCAGTGCAGATCAGTGTTTTTTTCTACAAACCGAATCGGCGTCTGGATCCTCAAATCGGATCACGCTCACCCGTTCAAGTCTATACAAAATCGGACGGCACTCGGATGACATCGGAGTGCAGTCTGATTTACACGGACACAGACAATGGAGAAGATAGAGAAATTAAGTTCTCCATACCTGTGATACGATTCTATCATGCGAGAGAATCGGATCACAGTAAACTGACACTCGGCTCAAAGTCTGATCAGAGTTCGAGCCTAGAATAATTTAGGTTGTAATGGGAGAGCATTGTTGAACAGCACTGTCCCCTCTGACATAAATATGACACCCTTACAAGTGTTAGGGTGCGTGCTCTCCATGCAAATAGTGCTAAAAGGACCTTCGTTCTCATGATCTGTGATGGCTCCAGTAATGGGACCCCAAGCGATCGGACACTAACCATCTATCCTGTGGATAGGTGACAAGTTGTGATTGTGGAGCAACATCTTTAATCATTGTACAGTATAATGTACATTATACAATATACATTGTGTTTCAGTACCTCACTATTTCAAGAACCCTTGTTTGCCATCGGTAAATAGTGAAATTGTTGTTTATTGCTTCTCATATCTGAGAGTTTGATATAAAGGTATCATATCTTTAAGTTAAAGGGAATGTCAGGGATCAAACCTAGCGACTCCTGTGTACCATTCAGCAGCTCTTCCCTCTGAGCTATTCTGCTCTATGGACAGCTCCTTGCTAGTTCAGCTACCAGTACCTGCTGTTCCTGCCTGGTTCCACCTTGTCTTTTCCTGATTGGCTCCACTCTGTGATTCCTAATCGGACACCCTAATTAAGCCTGGCCTTGCACCTCCTCCAGTGAGAGAGTATTGAGCTCCCAGCGTTCTCACCTGCTGTTTCTCCATATCTTACTGCTTTTCCCGTGTACCGACCTCTGGCTATCCTCTGACTATGCTACCTGTGGACGCTATCCACTGACTATGCTACCTGTGGGCGCTTCCCCTAGTGGCTGCAATAATAATAGACTCCAATCCAGACCTGGATCACTGTAGGGAACTCTAGGCGGTATGAATCAGAGCCTGGCTTCATGACTGCAGCCAGTTATATTATTCTCTGAAAAAGTTAGAAAATCTAGCCGGGGACCGTAGCCAGAGACGAGACCTGTTAATCACATGCAGGAAATGCTGGAAAAAAACACCGTACTATTCCCATCCCCAGCTATAGTCCCCACAATCATGCGACTGAAAGCCACAGGCTGCCGGGAGGAATAAAGTTAATTTTTCAAGATTTTTGTGTGGCTTTTGCACAACTTTAAAACGCAATTTACCTGCAGATTAACTCCATATTTGTAGGTTAATAACGTTTTTTGACACGACAGGTTCCCTTTAAATACATCAGTGGCATCTAAGAGTCGATATGGCTTTGATTGTTTGCTATATTGTATTAGTGGAGGTAAAATTTAGTGTGCAGATATGCTCATCACGTTGACCAATACTTTGAACATACGATCATTATATGATAATTACGGTATACTCTAGGAAAAATTAGTTAACACAACCAGTTGCTTTCGAAAAAGGAGTCCAGTTTCTTATGGTTCCTATGGTGCCATAAAAGAGCAATTCATGACGGCTTACTCCTGACTGTTATGATTATGTCCACTTTTACATCTTGTAGAGTCCAAAGAAAGTAATGGATCAGCAGATGGCTTTATTTGGAAATTGATTTTTTTGGTCATTACAAATGCCAAGACTGTAAATTATCCTAGAGATCTGTCCGACAGTCACAGCCTGTTACCCACCAGTGAATTGGAATTGACTCCAGCCTACCGTCATCTGGAACTGTTCAGATTTCATTATAAGAATCAGGTTGGAGACTTTTTACCATATCGCCTGAATCAAGCCTATAGCGGTGGAATCATGAAGATACTATAAGATACTGCTATATGGCTCCACTTCAGAATGTATTCTCAGGCTTGATATTTGGGAACTCTACTCTGGATTCAGTATTGCAAAGATACTTTGAAGAATTTCAAGTTCTGTAAAATTAGTGTCTTCTGCTGGAGGGTCCCACACCAATCAGCTGATTGAAGAAACTGTGACTTGTTCTCTTCGTTGTATTACAACAAAACACGCTAATTGTTGTAGTGGCTGGGGCTGGTATCACAGCTTTGTCCCATGCGAATGTGAAATGCAATTTATAGCTCTACCACCACCAAGAGTATGAAGATTTACTGTGCAAAAATCAAGGGGGCAAGCTGCTTCCTGGAACCCATCAGCTCCTCCATCAGCCGATCCTGGGAGCACAGAGAATAGGACCCTATTGGTATAATATTGAAAGCCTATTCCAAGTATAGGTTACCAAAGTTAGAAAACTTGAAAACCCCTTTAATCAAAAAGTTGAGTTTGAAGGGCTTCTTCTTCTTCTCTATAACCCACTCTCTTGATCCTTTTCCTTCACATCTTTTTAGATGCTGTTTCACAAGTTCTGATTCTTCTTCTAAAAGAAATTAATAAATTCTCTCTACATCTAGAATCCTTTTCTTGATCTATCGTTTTCTGTTTTGGCTTTATTTGCTTTTTACTATTCTTTAATATTCTTTTTTTCTTTTATATTCTTTGTACTACTGTTCTTTTTACTATATTCCCTTTTCTACCCTACAGTATATGGCTTTTAGACTTTTGTTGAGCCAGATTTTCCCTTGACTTCTCGTTTTATTGTCTGCTAACATTTTTCCTCATTTGACATCCACAGGCTATCCAGATCACTCGTGAGTGTTAAATGTTTACTCTTTTAATATGTCTCACTACATAAAGTAATTTGTATCTCTACTTTATCACCTCATTAACACTCACAGTAACAAATACTAGTATGTGATTAATCCAGCGGCTGGTAAAACCGGGACAGATTGTTCATACCTTTAAACTATTCAACTATAGCGGAGGTAGCAAACTAAATGTAGATTTAGGAGTCATTCTGACCACTTTAGGAGTAAATTGGATTATATCTTGCTTGTAAAGTAAAAAAAAACGATCAATAGAACATAACTCAAAAAGTTAGGCTCTAGCAGCAAATTTCTAGATGAATCGGATATATGGTTCCTGGAATTTGTCCATCTCCGAGCTATAGATACTGTATAGTTATATTAATTTAATTTTTTACAAATATTAATAATTTTCTGTTGCTTTAAAGAGGACCTTTTACTGGATTTCTTGTAATTAAAACTAACTCTTCCATTTGCCACTGCTCCACTGATTCTGCAAATGTTTATTTTTTTTCTGTGCCCATCCATTACAAAGTTATGTTCCCTGCCTCCCAACATGCACGTTTTCCCTTAAATCAACTGGGCGTCTACCACAGAACTTCACTGTGGGTGTTTGTTTTTCTCCTCTATAACGTTGCCCAATCAAAGCATAGCTGCATCATAGAGGAGAAAAACAGACACCAACAGAGCAGGCAACAGCTGCAGCCTGGTTCAGTGTGTTCTCCCGAGATGAGATTTGTCTTATGCTGAAAACTCCACTGTCACCATTTCCCTTACTGTTATTGGAGCATCGGGACACAGTAGAGCAGCAGCAACACTGGTGTGTCGGACCTGCTGCCGAGGACCCTCCTGTGTGATTAGTCAACAACGGAATCTCGGTCCCTCACAAATACTTACATTAGTATCCTTTCCTAGAACATTTACATAAGTTATTTTAAGCTAACCTTGGTATAGGTCCACTACTTACTACATGACCAAAGCAATATACTCTGCAGGTTTCAGGAAGGATTCTACATGCTAGTAAAGTAGTTTTACATTTCTCTGGGATTTGTAGAAGGTTGATCTTAAAGGGGTTATCCACTACTAGGGCAACCCCTTCTCAATCCTCATGTTTGGCCTGGTTAAATTAAAGATACCGACATTCACCTTCTGTGCCGGCACCATTCCAGTAGTGTCGGTACTTGAGTTGCTGGGTCTCCCATAAGGTCGTTAAGTCACGTGAGCCCTGCCTCCAGTTAGCGCCAAATTCACTGTCCTCTCCTATTTGCATGTGATCCTCCTCATGGGTATGTGCATACGTTAAGTAAATAACCATTTCTGCATCTCTTGGCAGGCAGGAAAAAACATGCTTTTTTCTGCATTTTTTGTTACTTGCGTTTTTGCAGATTTTTCCCAACTCATTAGTATTTAATCTGCACCAGATTTGCAAGTCACAAATAATCAACGTGTACATGAGACTTCATGATTCTCTTTCGCTTTGCTGGCGTCAGGAAACCCTTTAGATTTTGTGACAAATCTGCACTAGAAAAACGCAGCAAAAACGCAACATGTGCCCACAACCTAACAGTTGATATCTGGGAGAGAAAAATTTGGAAGCTAAATTGTAACGCCTGAGTCTTTTGATTTCCTGGAGAAAAGGTGCCACCAATGGTGTCTGAGCTGCACACTTACCTTTTTATCGTTGAAAACAAGATTTCCTGGAGAAAAGGTGCCACCAATGGTGTCTGAGCTGCACACTTACCTTTTTATCGTTGAAAACACAATGGATGAGCCAGATTTTCCTATGTATGGGGCAGTCGGGAGAGAAAGCTGTTGGCTGAACGAGCTGTCCTGTGTGTCTGTACCTGAAGTCCATATTAAACCCACTATGTAAAATATCAGACCAAACAGTTATCTTATTAGTTTTCATTCTGGTAGGCCAAATGTTTTGCATCAGTTGCAAAAACCGTTTGCCTGATCTATTTGTATGGAAAGCCATAGTAATGGGCAAATAAATACCGTGCCTCAAATCAAGTCATAGACCCTCAACATCACAATTCTGACGCTGCATTGGGGCGTATTGTAAAGGTCATAAATGTCAAAAGCACAAAGTAGATGACCCATTTAACCGCGTTGAACCACGCAGGGCAGGCATTTGGCACTGGCCTATTTCTTCACACCTTACTACCAGTGTCTTGCTATTAACTTATCCGCAGTGGCAGTCATGTCTCTTGGTAATGCTTCTGCTTTTAGGCCAATAAGAACATTACGATCCCATTTTTTTTCATCAAAGAACAATTAGTTAGTCTCTGTACCATAGGAATAAAGTAATTGAACAGTCTCAAAGGTTTCCAAAGGGCTATGACTTCTATGTCAATCAAATTTAAATGAGTTTATCATTCCAGAATCCATTAACCTGGGGCTGCCCTAAGGCTTCGCGCTTCTCACGGGTCCTCTCCACCCTGACATGGCAGGAACATCACTAATGTTTTCCTATATAATTACTAGTAAGCTGTATCTAATATGAAGAGTTTTCTAATAGAGTAGATCATTTTTTGGATATACCCATTTGTCCTAATCAATTTGCACTTAATTAGAATATCTTACACTAAACCTAGATTTCTTAGATTTCCATATTTGCACTGGAGCTGATCACAGTAGTAGTATTTCTACCTTTTGCCCTCGTTACTAGAGTTGTAGTCTGTACGTTTAGTAACTCTTATCTCATTCTCTATTTAGTAATTGAAATATTGTGCTTGGTGTATTCACCTGTGTACATTTGGGGTTTTGCAATGGCACGCTGGGTGATGAGCAAAAAAAAAACATAGCTAGACCCTCCTTTTTAAGCTATGGATACATCATATTTCATTTTTTTATTTTTTTCTCAAAGTTATTTGTATTTTCCTTTTTGTTGTCTTGTAGAATCAAGTTCAAAAATTTCTAAGCAACTTGGAATTAAAAAAAGAATTGCTTGCATAATATATATAGGCAAGACTAATTATAGGCAAGACTAAGTATAGGCAAGACTACATATAGGCAAGATTAAATATAGGCAAGATTAAATATAGGCAAGATTAAATGTAGGTAAGACTAAATATAGGCAAGACTAAATATAGGCAAGACTAAATATAGGCAAAATTAAATATAGGCAAGATTAAATGTAGGTATGACTAAATGTAGGTAAGACTAAATATAGGCAAGACTAAATATAGGCAAGATTAAATATAGTCAAGATAAATGTAGGTAAGACTAAATATAGGCAAGACTAAGTATAGGCAAGACTAAGTATAGACAAGACAAAGTATAGGCAAGACTACATATATGCAAGATTAAATATAGGCAAAATTAAATATAGGCAAGATTAAATATAGGCAAGATTAAATATAGGCAAAATTAAATGTAGGTAAGACTAAATATAGGCAAGATTAAATATAGGCAAGATTAAATATAGTCAAGATTAAATGTAGGTAAGATTAAATATAGGCAAGACTAAATATAGGCAAGATTAAATATAGGCAAGATTAAATATAGGCAAGACTAAATATAGGCAAGATTAAATATAGGTAAAACTAAATATAGGCAAGATTAAATATAGGCAAGAATAGGCAAGATTAAATATAGGCAAGATTAAATGTAGGTAAGACTAAATGTAGACAAGTGGGAGCTGATTTGGGCAATATGTGTTATACTAACTGTTCATATAGCAACTACAGAGGAAGTAATTTATATTTCAAGAATGGTTTTCCTTGATAAAATGTTCCGTATCTGTCAAAAAAATCAGTTCTGAATGTTCTCACATTAGAAAATGAGATGGGATGAAATGATGCAGGTAAAAGTCAAACATTCAGATTGCTGAAGTGTTTTTTTTTGCTGGACAGGTGTAGACAAGTTTAGACAAGAGCCCAAATCCTTGTTGAGGAACAATCAGCTAATTTGGCAAAAAGATGTGTGTGCATTATATGATGACCTTAGATAATCTGATGAACGGCCAATAGGTGAGTTTTTTTAGTGTCTGTATTATGGCCACAAGTCGTGGACTTCCTGCAGCTCAGATGAACCCTATGAGCCCCCAAGCCATTTTTTGAGCAATTTTTTTAATCCTCTAGAATTAAATGACCCTTTGAACATGTAAGATGTGAAGCGTTCTTACCATGCCAAAGACTGAATATTGACCCCAGTAATAACCTTCCTATTAGGATCTACTTCACACTTGTCGATATTTATCCTTATATAACAAAGTTGTCAGCCATACTCTTAACCTGCTCTTATTCTAATGGTTTGTACAAGACATTATTAAGTCACCATATTGATCGGCTGTTTACAAGTAACCTCTGCCCTTCCGGGCTTAAAAATTAACCAAACACTTAGACGGGAATGTTGCATATCCAGCAATGGATGGTAGTAACATAAATTGGCAGCAGAGGGTTATGTGCTGCCCATCTATTTGATAAGTAGAGGGTCCCTGTAGGAAAGGCAGACCACCACAAATAGAGGGTAAGAGGAAGACAAGGGTAAAGTGAGAGAGCTCATAAGCACAAGTGTATTGTCTTCCCCCCCACTGAGCCTGATTGACAGCTGCAGCTTGTACTGAACTGGTTATCTCCGCAGCAGGGAGGAGGGACATTGAGGAGCTGTCATTCAGACTAGGTGGGTGAAGATTGAGTTAAATGTTCAAAAAAGATTCTGATGTGGATTATCAAAGTGATTACACCTGTCTCATTGGGTTAAAGAGATCTATTTAATAATGTACGCAGTTTAAATCTGGCGATGGATTTGTATTAATGAACGATTTGCACAAGTTTTCTAATAATTTTTTAGAGATTTCCATACTACTGTTTTCCTGGAGACCGACGGACAAGTTTTTGTTGAGTACCTATTTTGGGTTGTACATGCAGTAGTTGGAAAAGTCACACAATTTTCTGCAAAATATCCTGAAAATAGTCAACGGCAAACTTTCAGAAATGTTTTGCCTTCATCTTTTCATCTTTTTTTTTTTTTTGTAATATATCTGAGATTGAATCTCCAATCCTCAAATGCCTAAAGCCGTATAATCTGTTCATATGGTATGATCCACACAATCCAGGAGGGATATTGGTAAGGATGACTGCAAACCTAATTTTATAGCAGCACATAGATATGAGTCCTGTGTGACCTTGCCGGGCGGAATGTAAACTATTTCAAGGGGAGATCATGGGTCGGTATTTATGGAGATTATGGGTAATGCTCCTGTCTATAGTTTGTGCCAAGCAATTTTACTAAGACTGTGTTTTGTCAATAGTTGCGAGGATGAAATTGACACTGATATCTGCCTGTATCGCACATTTGCCCTTGACTTGTTTAGGAGGAGCGTTGTCTGAGCATTTTTGATATGTGTTATTCAGATGTCTCTTTATTTTACATAAGGGGATTCAGAGAAAAGTCTTAGGTTGGGGTGTGCGTGAAGTAGATTTTGGAAATCAATATTTCCCTAGTATGTCCTTAAGGAACCACCAATATTTCCTGCTAGTTTTTCCATAGAAGTAGTATGTGCTAAGTAAAGATGGGCGAACCTGAACAGTAAAGCTCGACGTCCGTACAGAACACTACTGTTTGGACACGGACACCGAACACGGACTTCACCAGGAAGTCCATGTTACTGCTAGGGTTCGGCCTTCCGAACACCAGGTATTTGTCGCGCTGCCATGTGCAAACACCGCCTCTAATTGGCGGTAAAATCATCACCGCCGGTCAGACATCTGCGGTTTCCTTGCTGTCAAATGATAGTGTAAGCACGCAGCTGTGATCAGAGGTAAAAAGCTTTCCTCCGGTCACTGGCGTCAGCTGATGGGACTGTTGCTCATATGATGATGTTGGAACCGCGGCTGTATGACCGGCGGCGATGATTTTACCGCCAATCAGATGCAGTCATTGCCGTGATGTCATGCATATAACAGCGTGGCAAACACTGGATGTTCGGACCCTCCTTTCAAATAAATGGGGTTTGGGTCCGAATACTGTTCTAGTACCTGAACCCAAACTTTTTTTTAACCCGCCGGACCCGAATATCCAGGGGTTCGCCCATGTCTTGTGCTGATTTAGTGAAACTACTGAAATTGATTGTGCAACTTTTAGGACATCCTCCTCCAAGACATGGCTCCATTGGGCTTCACTGGAAATAAACTGTTGATCATAATAAAGATGATTATTATACATAGCAAAAATCAGTTTGCAGCCAATGTCATGTTTTTGGTTCGCCCCGCACTATAATATTTAGGAAAAATTGAGAGGCGAGTTTCCCCCACCAGTATCTATAAGGAAATAAGAGCTCATTGTCCTTTCAACTGATTCATTCACTGTTGTGTGTTAAAGTAGATCGGTCACCGGATTTCATAATACCAGCTACATATGATATTAAGCACAGTATATTATGCCTGATGAGGCTGGCGTACTTACTTTGAAACTCATTTCGCAATGGTTGTGTAATTCATTGTGAATATTAGCCCCTTTTAAGCTTTCTCAGCCATGAAAACTTTTACAATGTCACAAAAATGCAGCAAAGTATGATACCTGCGTTTTTTGGTGCGTTTTTTCACCACCCATTCAAGCAGGTGGGTGAAAAACGAAAAAACGCAGAAAGTAGTGACATGCTCTATGTCCAAAACCATACAAAGCAAAAAATACTGATGACAGAAAAAAGAATGTGTGTGCATGAGTTTTCTGAAATCTGATAGGCTTTGCTGGTACTGTAAAACGCAGCTGAACATTATGTAAAAATTGTGCAAAAAAAGGTTTTATTATCTGGAATATTTCAAAGCACATTTCTGCCGACATTGAAAGAAATATTATCTCAACCCTTGCTGAAAAGATAAGGTTATACAATTGGAGCTAAACTGACCTGACCGGACGATCAGTAGTATTGAGCTTGGCTTCGTAGCCACGTGCCGGTCTGGTAATCAACTAGAAATGTCTTGTGACGTTACAACACCCTGCTCGGGATTTTAGCGGGGTCCAGTCTACCAATGAGTTTGGCATCTGCAGCTGATGATAAGACTGCTACTTAGATAAGAATTAAATTATCTTTCTCTTTATTTTTGTGGGTCAACTAGTATATATGAGATTTTTCAATATATTAAATTTTAAATGGTTGTGCAGATTTAGACTTACTTGTATTTTTTTTTTTCAGAAACATTGGCACATCTATCCATGGGCTGTGTGGGGTTTATATTCAGGAACCACCTCAACTCAGCCTAGCTATCCTATGTGATCAATTCTCCAAATTACTCCAGAGTGAGAGCAGGGTGCAGCCAAGGACACCATACTTTTGCTTCATGCCATGACTTTACATCTTTAGTTGTGCACAGGAATACTAGCATGTACAGTGCCACAGTATGGATTGTCAGAAGAGGCAAAGTCTGTGCACACAACCTGACCTCTGACGCTTGGCTTCCTATCATTAATGCAGCTGCAATGAGTGGAAGGAGTTAAGCAGCCGAGTATGTATATATATATATATATATATATATATATATTGTAAGGTTTCAGCTCTCTTGTAGCCAACACAGGGTTTTTATATCAAAACAGCATAAAATAAATAACATAAACAGTCCTTTCATCAGGCACAATGAAACAAAGTAACTGCAGCAGCCTCACCAGTCTCAGCACTTCAGGCTCAAGCAGTTTAACGTCGTTCACTAAACAAACACTCCTCTGTTCAGCTCCAGCCCAAACTCCAAACTGCTCAGATAACCCAGCTGCTATATTAGACCTGGATTATGGGAAGAGCCTTTCCCAGCTAGACACTTTTGGTTGCTCCTAAATACTGGAACTTACTTAATGCTTTCTTGTTATATATATATATATATATATATATATATATATATAATATATATATATATATAATATATATAATAGCCATGACAGGGTTGGGTTTTCTGTGAGTGACTGTAAGAGATGGGCAGTATTGCCAAATCCCCTCCCCAAGGGTGTGGTCCTGGAAGTTAAATGACCGACCACTGAGTTTTTTTTCTGTCTTTGTGTTGGGATGCAAGGAAGTCTCCAGTCAGGAGCTCCAGTGAGAGCTGAAGTTTATTTTGTTCTGAGTGGGTGAATCCCGCGGGCATGTTGACTGTGCTACAAGTTATCTTTTATTTTGCGTTTATGCCAGAAAGGCCATGTTTATTTTGTTAAATAATGCACTGGTTTAGGCCATGTTTAAATAAACCAGTAAAACATTCCTGTGTCTACCTCTGAGAGCAACCGAGTTAGCCAATCTACCAGAATATATATATTTATATATACAGTGGCATGTAAAAATTTGAGCACCCCTGGTCAGAATTAATGTTATTGTGAACAGTTAAGCAAGTTGAAGATGAGATGGTTTCAAAAAGGCCTAAAGTTAAAGATGACACATTTCCTTTGTATTTTAGACAAAAAAATGGAGATATATATATATATATATATATATATATATATATATATATATATGTGTATAACATTTTCATTTTAAAAACTACAAAAAGGAAAATGGGCCAATGTATGACTTTGGGCACCCTTAAACATTTGATCAAGTTTTAGACCTTACTTATCCTGTTTGGTTATGGCTTGTTCACTATTATTGTTAGGAAAGGCCAGGTAATGCAAATTTCCCAGTCTCCTCTAACCTTGTGCTAGCCATGGGAACTTCTAAGCAGCTGCCTAGCATTCTGAAAATGATGGAAGCCCACAAAGGCTATAAGAAGATAGCAAAGCGTTTTCAAGTTGCCCTTTCCTCTGTTCGAAATGTAATTACCGTATATACTCATGTATAAGCCGAGATTTTCAGCACCTTTTTTTGTGCTGAAAATGCCCCCTCGGCTTATACATGAGTCATAGGGCAGAAACCAGCGGGGGAGGGGATGCGGCGGCAGGAGCCGGTGGCTGGGACATCATACTCACCCTCCCCGTGCCATCGCTGAACGTCCCTGCAATCCTGCGTTCTCCCCGGCTTCCTGCAGCTCTCCCCGGCTTCCTGCAGCTCTCCAGCGCTGAGCGGTGACGTAATACCCGCTCATCAAGGTCATGTAATATGGACGCGACGCCACTCCCATGGGCGTGGCCTCCATATTCATGGCCTTAATGAGCGGTATTACGTCACCGCTCAGCGCTGGAGAGCTGCAGGAAGCCGGGGAGAGCTGCAGGAAGCCGGGG
This sequence comes from Oophaga sylvatica, assembly GCA_033576555.1. Lineage (NCBI taxonomy): Eukaryota > Metazoa > Chordata > Amphibia > Anura > Dendrobatidae > Oophaga > Oophaga sylvatica. The sequence goes on from JARQOD010000005.1 coordinate 497,016,617, forward strand.
AGAATGCAGGATTGCCTCCCGGGACGTTCAGCGATGGTACGGGGAGGGTGAGTATGATGGAGGAGGATGGGGGAGCATGGAGGAGGACAAGGAGCATGGAGCAGGATGGGGGGGAGGACGGAGAGCACGGATCAGAACGGGGGGAGGACGGAGAGCACGGAGCAGAACTGGGGAGGACGGAGAGCACGGAGCAGAACGGGGGGGAGGACGGAGAGCACGGAACAGAACGGGGGAGGACGGAGAGCACGGAGCAGGACGGGGGAGGACGGAGAGCACGGAGCAGGACGGGGGGGAGGATGGAGAGCACGGAACAGAACGGGGGGAGGACGGAGAGCACGGAGCAGGACGGGGGTGGGCACAGAGGAGAATGGGGGAGTGCAGAGCTGGATGGGGGAGCACAGAGCAGGACGGGGAGGATGGAAAGCACGAGCAGGACAGGATAATGGAGCAGGAGGAGGGGAGCACAGAGGAGAATGGGGCGCACAGAGCTGGATGGGGGAGCACAGAGCAGGACGGCAACTTATACACCCGGCTTATACGCGAGTCAATAAGTTTTCCAAGTTTTTTGTGGCAAAATTAGGGGGGTCGGCTTATACACGGGTCGGCTTATACATGAGTATATACGGTAAATGTAATTAAGAAATGGCAGGAACAGGACAGCGGAGTTTAAGATAAGGTCTGGAAAACCAAGCAAAATTTCAGTGAGAGCTGCTTGTAGGATTGCTGGAAAGGCAAATCAGAACCCCCGCTTGACTACAAAAGACCTTCAGAAAGATTTAGCAGACTCTGGAGTTGTGGTACATTGTTCTACTAATTCAGAGACACCTGCACAAATATGGCCTTCATGGAAAAGTCATCAGAAGGAAACCTCTCCTGCGTCCCACCATAATATATTGTATCAGATGTATACAAAAGCACATTTAAACAAGCCTGATGCATTTTGGAAACAAGTAGACTGATGAGGTTAAAATAGAACTTTTTGGCCACAATGATCAAAGGTACAGTGTCGGCAAAAAAAATATGTACAAGGTCAGCGAAACCAAAAACTCTGGATATTCAAGTGTTTTATTGTAAATATTTTGTTACAATTAGTGTTGAGAAGAGAAAGCTGAGCTTTGATTGGTTGCTATGGGCAACCAAGCCAGTTTTGCTATTAAACAGTTTTTAAATATTTCCTCCATTGTCTGCACTTTTAAGAAGTGAAATCATTACACGGAATGTAAAGTTTTTTGCTGGCACTGTATGTGTGGAGAAATGGGGGTGGATCCATCATGCTTTGGGGTTGTGTTGCAGCCAATGGCATGGGGAACATTTTGCAGGTAGACTGAAGAATTTATTCAATGAAATTTCAACAAATTCTTGATGCAAACATAACCCCTTCTGTAAAAAGCTGAAGGCGACAAGAGGATGGCTTCTACAAATGGATAATGATCCTAAACACCAGTCAAAATCCACAATAGACTTCCTCAAAAGACGCAAGCTGTAGGTTTTACAGTGGCCCTCACAGTCCCCTGTACATGCTTAATGGGCCTGAAATTACTGAGACACTTGTCAGGGACAATAATGGCCATGAAAATTCAGGACTGTTCTAGTTAAGTACCGTAAGTTTTCAGCTGTATAGGTGTCCAAATACTTTTGTGCATATAGTGTTGTTTTATGCTTCTTTGAGAGAAACAAAAATCCAGTCTGGTGCCGGCGCTCCCGAAAAAAGCACCATGTGAGAGAAGGACCGTGCTATATGAAGTGATCAAGCAAAACCCGTGTTGTAAGATGTTGCATGTATAGCAATTCCTCAAACCCCAGGATAAAAGGAAGCAAAGTAGAGAAAGGGCCTTTTGCTTGCCTGTGTGTGGCATTTGAGTGACATACTAACACTATTTTATACCCGTTTGTGATCTTGTTAGCTCGGCATTCTTGGTCAATAAAGGTGATATTACAGCAATGGACAGATGTGATTGTGTTATTGATGTAACTGTGGTTTTGTAGAGTTATGTATGGATTAGTCGTAGCTTTTACTTTCCTGCTATCACATCATGCACTGGAGCAGATTCTTGCCAGCAGTTTGGCACTTGTCGTTATCTTCGGGCTCTTTATCGCCAGTAAACCACACACCTGATTTCTGCTTCCTTCCCATCTGCTTTCTGGCACATTTTCATTCTTGATTTGTATTTTCTTTCAAATGCAAATGCTTGAATTATAGATGAAGTTCTTACTGTCAACAAAGCAATTTGTGCTTATTTCCCAAAGCCTCTCTGTTTTCTATATTTTCTAATGTGGAACAATTGGATCATGTTTTATTGAAAGTTCTTAATAATATGACACATAAAAGCGATATAGTGCGAAGCCAGAAGGGAGAAGGGTGAGGATCACGGGAAGGAGGTACGCAATTTAATTAGATGCTATTGTGCATGTAACAGTATGTAACAGCGCTGCTGTAAAGGGTAAATACCTACTGATACGCTCATATCAAAAATTCTTCTATCGGCACAGAATAATATTGTACTGCGCATTCTTCTGTGTTTTAGTGAAAACCGTTAATTACACATGCAATTTGTAGATGAGAAATGGGGGCAAAAGGTGGGAGTAGCTATAGACTAATGAAATTTGTGACAATTCCTACGGTCATCGAAACATAGCAAATACCGTAAGATTTCTTAATATTACAGTTGGATTTTGTTGGGTCTAGAGTTTTGTATATTTGTGTACGGTACTTGGCAGTAATTATTACTTTTTAAAAAGGTTGTCCACTACTCAAAAAACTCATCTTAATCACGGTATTTCCCCCATCAGCTATACTCACCTCTGGTGCAGGCACCGTTCCAGTAATGTCGACGCCTGCACTCCCGGGGCTCTCTTGATATTTTTATGTCACGCAAGCCCTGCAGTCAATCAGCGGCCGCTTCACTCTCACTTTTTTTGGACTAAAGTGGCACCAGGAAGAAATGAGAGGCTTGTCTTTGGTATTTTGATACAGGACTAACTCTATTATTGCCCAAGTGAAGGAAAGTCTAAATTGGATCAGGCTGAACCATAAATTTTAGAAATCTGTTATAATGTATGCTTCTTTTTTAATCAAGTCAAGTTACAATTTAAAGAGAAAAAAAAAAAAAAAAAGGTTGTAACGGAGTCTGTAGCTTTCGAATGAAATAAATTTGATTTCTGGGTTATAAACTCTGAATCCTAGCATGTTCCTTGAAATTAGAATTAAAACTGATACTACGTATGCTCACCACTATTGGCACTGTGAATGGAAATGTATCGGCTCTCGCTGTGACATGCCTGTGGTTGATTTTGTTATACTCCAAACACATAAAACAAATAATGAAAAAAACGCAAGAAAACATATGTTTCCCTTTGTTTCTCAAGGCTTTATTCAGTGGGATCATCACTCAGCTCCATAAATCATCTTCAACTCAATTTATTGGCTTTTTTTTTTTTATTTCCCTTTTTTTTTCCCGTATGGACACCAGAACAAGATGATGCTTTGAATGTGTTTGGAATATTTTTTGGAAGGATCAGTTGCGCAAACAGTTTTGGTTGTTGCTTTTTTTTTAAATGAATAGCATTATTCATATAATTTCTGCAATGACGCCTTTAATGAGATCTTTCTTGTTTATTGACTTATAATCAAAGGCTATAAAAATACATATTTATTAATGGAAATAACAATCTTCATTGCATGATAGTAGTTCTTCATCCATATTAATAAGATACGTCTATAGTGATCAATACACTCTCCAGTTCGTATAGACAAGCATTTGTGAACACCCAACCATCAGCAATGAACGGTGGAAGATTTTTTCTTGTACTGAAGGCTTTTTTTCTGGATGCAATGGAACAATAAAAACGTAATTACAAAAGTGAACATCCTGTTTCTAACAGCCTGATAATACCGCATTACTTTGTAATACACAAGATGGAAGAATACTGGATCTTTTGTATAAATGCTGTGTTTGTAGCAGCGGATGGTGCAAATGCGAAACGTTCCTTTTCTAGCAGTACGATATTTATAGTCCCAGAAGGCTGCTGTTTTTATAACGTATCATCTTAAATCTGTACTGCTTGTTAGGCATAATTTGACGCTTGCTGCTGAGTCTCTGGGTCTTGACAGGGAGTCCCCTGGTAAAAGCTCTTTGCTTTGTGTTTAAATCACTTCTGTGTCATGCAAATGCAAACGTATTCCCATCCTTGTGCTGCCTCATCCTTTCTCAATAGACAGTGGCAAAAGCCTCAAGTGAAGAAACAATATGATGTGAAGGGCTGTATACATCAATGGCATACACGTTTTATCTGATGATTAAAGCCTTGTGGCAAATGAGCAAATCGAGTAAGAAAAAAAAATGATAACCTAGAAATATAAAATGCTTGTGTATAGGATTAAAAGTCTTACCGGGTCTCAGGAGAAAAGTCTGCAATCATTCGATGAGACTGAAAACTGCCAAATCATCACAGTGTGCAATGTTCACACTCTCAGCATTTCCCTGCATTGCGGGTGGTCAGTCATGTGACTGCATGTATGTGATTTGCGGTCACATGCCAACTAGACTCTCCTCCGCTTCTCAGTGTTCTAGTGGAGGAGAGTCTAGTTGGAATGAGACTGCAAGTCTGCAAACCTCATACATGGGGAATTTTGACAGTGTCCATATCAAATAATGTGACCATTTGGTAGTCTGCAATCACATGGAGTGACTGCAGATTTTTTTTGGTAGACAAAATCACCCCTTTAAAGTTTTTTTTTCTGATGACTTATTATGAAGGTAGGGGGGTCTGGCACCGCTTTGTGCAGTATGTTGTGGTTGTAAATGGTGCTGCATGCCGAGAACTGGCAGGAGCATTCACAGCCATAACACAATGTGCGGAGCCGTGCCAGCTCCAGTGATCTGAAGCCCCTGCAGTTAGCTGCTCATTGGAAGTACCAGGAGTCAGACCCTCAACAATCTGATATTCATGACCTGTCGTAAGGATATTTTACCAGTATCATCAATGAAAGAGCCTGGTGTTGCATAGTCTTCAGATGTCTCTATCAACTTCATAGGCCTTGAATGCAGGATTCATGTTTGATCATTGCACCATTCAATCAATCCCTCCCCACCATTGCACTTTTAGGACAAATTGAGAAATGGGGTCTCCTGTGCTTGTAATCAGGGGGGGTCTCGGCGATCGTACATTTACTCTATTTTGTGGATAGATGAAGACCCCATTTATATTCAATGGCTACTTCTTCCACCAGTGATAAAAAATGACCATGGGGCCGGCTAACCTTTAAACATATCTTGTAGTCTGTGGATACAGAGAAGTGGAACTTTATTTGCTGCCTTTCATTGACTTCATAATAAAATGATGTGATACAACCTCAGGCACAATCAAGCTTTGTCTATGTAATTTAGTAAGTTAAAGCGACCATTCTCTCCGAGATTGAAAAGTGACCATACGCATTTAGTCTTTTTTACCTTGAGCCTTCTGTTTGCCTCCTGCCACCTCCTCAGGTCAGATCTTTTCCTCCTGTTGCCAAGATGGCCACCACAGTGGCTCAAGCAGTGCTTGGATAAGTCTAAAACTTGTCTTTCCTACCTTTCTTATCTCAAAGCGAAGCGAAGATTAGACTTACCACTGGCCATGTTGGAAGCAGGAGGAAGAGAGCACGATCTGAGCAGAGGAGGCAGCGGGAGGCAAACTGGGGGCACCAGATTAGGTGACTTTTAGTCCTAGGGAAGAGGGTCACTGAAAGATTGAAGTAATGCCATAAAATAAACACTTTGCCTCCTGTTCTTTAGTGGGATAACACAATTCATAAATAGTTTCCAGTGTGGGAAGGGAAAGTTCTTACTCTGAAAGTTTTTCTTTGTTCACATAACTTTTTTTGTTGCAAAAATTCAAATCCTCTCCTTATATTGTGAGATTGAGACTTGTCCGGTGACGTCTGACAGGCCGTGCCATTGACAAAAGAGGAGGGAAGAGAAGGCACAGCCAAAAATGGCATTTTAGTCATGGTGGTAGACGATGTCATTGACAGGTTAGGACTACAGCCAAGATGTTTGTTTCTAATAATACACCTATCCGCACTTCATGAAGAACCAAAAAAACCCCAACAATCTGCACACTGCTGTGTAGTGTAGGAGACCGGTAGCCTTCTTTCCTTGAGAAATGCAGTAGGCAAAATGGTGGTCAAATACTATACAAGCAGCCTTCACACAGACTGGGGGGAGACCACAGTCATTGCCCAGGAACGGGGGACCCGGTGCAGCCACCTATGTCTTAGATATGTGCAATGCGTTCTTACCTGGCTTATTAATGGCTACACAAATAACCAAGCCAGTGCTGTGCTACATTGGTCAAATACTATATCATTAAAGAGGTTTTTCCATGAACGAAGTTAATTTTAAAGTGTATTTCAGCTGCAGATGAAGGAAGAGAGCCACAGTATTCATTACTGATGGGTAGGCGGAGCCCCAGATCAGGATGTTACCTCAGATCAAAAGAGTGATGACTGGCTGGCCCCTCCAGCTCGGGCTCCTCCTACTCAGCTCCAGTCTAAGATTTGAGGTCCAGAGGATGGTCGCTGCTAATGCAGCTCCTCAGAAAATTTTATTATTTTAATATTCGGACAGGAGACTTGGATCACTAGTTGGTCTAGAGGTCTCAGGGGTATCAGCGCTGCTGTACCCCAACCTCTCCCTTGGCGGATCTGTATTTACTCAAAGTCCCTGCAGAATCCTTGCCGGCCCTGGGGGATGAGGAGAGCTTCCCTGGCGGGAACGCAAACCACACGTGCGGTCACTGCGTTCTTCGCCCTGGGGGGAAGCATGGGCACTGCGCCAGAAACCCCTGAGGGTCCCTGTGGCGCCTTGGCTGGTGAGTACTCCACACAAATTTTAATAATAATTATGTGTGAGTGCTTTAGCGTCTGAATGAGCAGCGCTATTACTAATGTCAGCGTTACTATGTCAGTATGCGTCAGCGCTGCTGTGACAGCGCTACTACATGTAATGTCAGTATGCTTCAGCGCTGCTGTGACAGCGCTACTACATGTAAATGTCAGTAAGCTTCAGCGCTGCTGTGACAGCGCTACTACATGTAATGTCAGTATGCTTCAGCGCTGCTGTGACAGCGCTACTACATGAAGATGTGGTGATTTTTTGTCCGCAGGCAGATAGCTGCAGGACAGGGAGGGAGCAGGAGCGGGGAGAGTTCGCGCTCATTATTTGAGCTAGCAGGGGGCGTGGCCTATCTATCCCGGTCTTTTGAGCAGGAAGACGCGCGCTCTGGCTTTTCTCCTGCGACCCCCTCACTGTGGCGGCCATTACTCAGGCTCCTGGGCTCCTCGGACCGCTCCCCTCCTCATATAGACACCACGGCCAGCTGGGTGAGTGTGGATTCCTCACCCCGCAGCGCAGCGATCGCTATCCTGCAGCTGCAGTCTCATCAGAGACATAAAAATTGGCTGGGGCTCACAAATATATATATATTTTGGTGAGTTTGCAATATTAACCCCTTTGAGGGTTATTTCTACCTGCTAAATTTGCTGACTGAATACCGCTGGGGTAACTCTGCTTGGTGGAGCGTTAACCCTTCAGCGTTTGAAAAAAAAAAAAAAAAAACCGCATAGTTTTTTGCTGGTATTACCGCTTTGACCTGCTCATACAGATGAGACATGTCTGAACAGAGTTCAGATGCCGCGGATCACGTCCCAGTGCCATTGCGGCAATCAGATACGCAGACCTCCACAGCGTCTAGCGCTGCGGTCGACAGCGGTGGAAAATTGGATGATATCGCTCGATCGATTAATAACTTATCTGACCTTTTAGGTCAATATGTGTCTGCTAATTCCTCTCAGAGGAAGCGACGCAGGCCGTTACCGGCCTCTACACGGAGCGAGTCAGATGTATCTGATATTGGGCAGAGTTCCCCTTTATATTCGGATGGAGAAATATCCGATTCAGATGCGGACGAGCCGCAGGGGCGTTCCTCTATGACGAAGCGTACGGAGGCATTAATTGAAGCCATGAGAGATATTCTACAGTTACCGGAGGAGGTAACTAGTCGTCCTGGTAAATCAGCACGCATGTTCCAGGAGTCCCGTGCTTCGCGCACAACATTGCCAGCTCTGGATGAGCTTAATGGTGTAATAGAGGAGGAACGTCTATGTCCAGATAAGCGTTTTCATGGAACGCATTTCTTTGATACACTTTATCCTTGCTCTACGGAGTTAAAGGCTAATTGGACTTCTGCTCCTGAAGTGGATGTGTCTTTATCGCAGCTTAGTAAATCCTCACTACTCCCTATTAAGGGAAAAGCGAGCTTACAGGAGCCTTTGGATAGAAAGGCAGAATTGGCGGCAAAAGCAAGCTATGAGGCTGCGGGTCATGGATTTCGAGCAGTGCTAGGATCCATGTGTGCTGCTAGAGCTTCTCTAAGCTGGTTGGCACGTCTGAAGACGGAGTTGCAAAATGAATCTCCGTTATCTGAGATACGGGAAACTTGTGAATGGTTAGAAACGGCAGCCTGTTATATCTTTGATGCCGGTCTGGATACGGCATCTCTGCTGGCCAAAGCGCAAGCTTCAGCGGTCACAGTCAGAAGAGCTTTATGGCTCAGACAGTGGGCCGGGGACGCAGTTTCCAAACAAGGGTTGTTGGCCTTACCTTACAAGGGTGGCCATCTTTTTGGATCCGACCTCACAGAGCTGATTTCCAAGGCTAAGGCGAAGGAATCAGCATTACCACAGCGAAGGGCCATGGCCTCGGTGTCCAGTAAGCCTGGTGTTTATAGTGGTCGGCGGTCCTTTCGGGGCCGAGGACGATCTAGTCACTCCTCGTGGGGATCGGGTCGTCCTTCTTTCTCAGGAAAGAAATCCTCTCAGAAAACTCGTACTCCCTGGAAGCAGAGTTTCCGCCAGAACAAGCGGGAACTTGACAAGAAAACCGCAAAGTCGGATTGACGCCAGGGGTCCACTCGAGGATTCTCGAGTGGGGGGTCGCCTGCTTCTTTTCAAGGAGACTTGGATGGCTCGCGTTCCAGATTCCTGGGTAACGCGGATAGTGTCGGCAGGCTATTTCATAGAGTTTGCTTCTCAACCCCCAAATGTTTTTTGTCAATCTCGCGTTCCGTCGGAACCCGAGCTTGTTGTCGCTCTACAGCGAGAGGTGGAATCGCTACTACAAAAGGGTGTAGTGATACCGGTTCCGTCAGAGGACCGAGGGAAAGGTTTTTATTCCAACCTTTTTATAGTTCCCAAAAAGGAGAACAAATTTCGTCCGATTCTGGATCTCAAGCGATTGAACCGGCATGTCCATGCCCGGAAATTTCGCATGGAGTCGCTTCGTTCCGTTGTGGCAGCTCTGTCACAGAACGATTTTCTGGTGTCAATCGACATTCGCGACGCCTATTTGCATATTCCCATCGGAAAGGCTCATCAGCGCTTTCTTCGATTTACCATAGGTCAGAATCATTACCAGTTCGTGGCTCTGCCGTTCGGCTTAGCCTCAGCGCCAAGGGTCTTTACAAAAATTCTGGCGCCCCTCATGGCACTCCTTCGAAGACAGGGGATTACGATTCTCCCTTATCTGGACGATCTTTTGATCGTGGCTTCCTCGGAGGAGGAGGCATTGACGGCTCGGGATTTGTCTCTTCAGTTTCTGAAAGACTTCGGTTGGCTGGTCAATTGGGAGAAGTCGTCCCTGGAACCATCGAGGACAATTCTCTTTTTGGGAATGCATCTCGACACGTTTCGGTCGGTAGTTTCCCTACCACCAGACAAACAGTCATGTCTTCTTCGACATGTACAGATTATGACATCCTCAACGGCAATGTCCCTACGGAAGTGTATGCGTCTTCTGGGACTGATGGTGGCGTCCATGGAGGCAATTCCTTTTGCCCAGTTCCACTCCAGGACTCTTCAAAGGTTCATCTTGAGTCGATGGAATCAGTCGCAATCGCTGGATTGCAGTGTCACCATTTCTCGCGCGGTGCGGGATTCTCTAGAATGGTGGTTACGTCCAGGGGCATTCTCCCTGGGGAAGTCTTTCCTCCCTCTGAAGTGGTCAGTCATAACCACCGATGCCAGCCTGACGGGCTGGGGGGGTGTTTGGAACAATCTCTGGATTCAGGGGTATGGTCACCGGAAGAGTCTGTGCTTCCGATCAACATCCTGGAATTGAGGGCGATTTTTCTTTGCCTCCAACATTGGACGGTCCCTTTGAGCGGTCTGCCAGTCCGTGTGCAGACAGACAATGCGACGGCTGTCGCGTATATCAATCACCAAGGTGGGACAAGGAGTTCCAGACTCATGGTAGAGGTGTCCCGAATTCTGATTTGGGCAGAGGCCAATGTACCAGCCATTTCGGCGATTCACATTCCAGGGGTTCAGAATATTACAGCGGACTTTCTCAGTCGCAGAAGGATGGATCCCGGGGAATGGAGCCTCCACCCGGAAGTCTTTGCACTACTGTGCTCTCGCTGGGGAACCCCCCAAGTGGATTTGATGGCTTCCAGGTCCAATGCCAAGTTACCGACATTCATGTCCAGGTACAAGGACCCGAAGGCGGTGGCGGTGGATGCTCTAGTGGCTCAGTGGGATCAGTTCAAGCTGATCTATGTATTTCCGCCGATATCCTTACTTCCTCTAGTGCTGCGTCGGATCAGACTAGAGAGAATTCCAGCTATTCTGATAGCTCCAGACTGGCCAAGAAGGGTGTGGTTCTCGTCAATAATGTCGCTGTTGGCGGCACCTCCGTTTCCACTCCCTCTTCAACCGGACTTGTTGACTCAGGGGCCCATTTGTCATCCGGACTTGATGTCCCTGCGTTTGACGGCGTGGCTCTTGAGACCGAGATCTTGACCCGTAGAGGTTTTTCAGCCGAGGTCATTGCTACCCTTCGTGCTGCAAGATGTCCGGCTACTTCTAGGATTTACCACAAAATTTGGGAAACCTTCTTTTCGTGGTGTTTGGGGTCTTCTCGGAACCCGAGAAAATTTTCCATTCCCAACCTGTTGGCTTTTCTGCAGCATGGGCTAGACAAGGGTTTGGCAGTTAGCACTCTGAAAGGTCAGATTTCTGCTCTGTCCTTATTGTTCCGGAGAACCATTGCTTCGAATAGAGACGTGATCTCTTTTTTCCGAGGTATCTCTCGTAAGTTTCCGCCGCGGAAGGCACCCGTGTCTCCTTGGCGGCTCAACCTTGTTTTGGAGGCTCTTCAGCATAAACCTTTTGAACCTATGGTTTCTGCTAGCCTTTCTTTACTTTCTTGGAAGGTGGCTTTCCTTGTTGCAGTCACTTCCTTGAGGAGAGTTTCTGAATTGGCAGCTCTTTCTTGCTCGCCTCCTTTTCTGGAGTTTTTTCCGGATCGTGTAGTGCTTCGCACTCGGGGTGATTTTTTGCCTAAAGTGGTGTCACAATTTCATGTTAACCAGGATATTGTGTTGCCTTCACTCTGTCCGGATCCGAAGAATACGAAAGAGCGAGATTTACACACATTGGATTTAGTGCGGGCCTTGAAGTTTTATCTATCTATTACTCAAGGTTTTCGTAAGACGGACTCCCTGTTTGTGGTTCCGGCAGGTCGTCGGCGTGGTCAACGAGCTTCCAAGGGTTCTATAGCTCGTTGGATCCGGTCAGCTATTTTGGAAGCTTACCGTCTTCGGGTGAATCTTGCCCGATTAAGATTCGAGCCCATTCCACGAGAGCTGTGGCTTCATCGTGGGCTTTTCATCAAGGTGCTTCGGCAGTGCAGCTTTGCCGAGCGGCGACTTGGCGCTCTGTCCACACGTTTACAAGATTTTATAAAGTGGACGTCAGTGCTTCCGCTGATGCAGCCCTCGGACGTAGGGTCCTGCAGGCAGCTGTAGTTTAAAGTTCTGGATGAACTTGTGTTTAGCGCTGGTTGCGCTTTGTTGTTAAGGTTGTTGGGTTTCTGCCTTTTATTGGTTTTTCCCACCCTTATTTTTGAACTGCTTTGGGACGTCCCATCAGTAATGAATACTGTGGCTCTCTTCCTTCATCTGCAGCTGAAACACGGATTTTGGTAAAGACTTACCTGTAAAATCCTTTTCAGCGAAGGAAGGAAGAGAGACACAGCACCCTCCCACGGCAGAAGTGTGTTGATGTTTTCAGATGCAGCGCGACCCTTATCTGATAGCGATTATCTGGGCTGAGGTCAGCGCGCTAAGGCTCTGTTCCAGCATCGCCAGCTCATCGCAGTAGTCAGGTTCCGTGAGTAGTACCTGGAACTCTGTGGTTTTTGGCTTTCTTTGCATGCATAACCTGTATCCTTGGTTTTTTTCTCTGAAGTTCCTTCAGAAGGGGTTATGTTGCTCCGCTGGTGATCTTGGCTCTTTTCCTAAAAGCTTTGATACGACTGGAGCTGAGTAGGAGGAGCCCGAGCTGGAGGGGCCAGCCAGTCATCACTCTTTTGATCTGAGGTAACATCCTGATCTGGGGCTCCGCCTACCCATCAGTAATGAATACTGTGTCTCTCTTCCTTCCTTCGCTGAAAAGGATTTTACAGGTAAGTCTTTACCAAAATCCGTGTTTTCATCAATAGATCTTGGAATAATAATAATTTCCACAATTGGATGTGTTTTAAAAAAATGTTCCTGTGCTGAGATAATCTTATAAATGTGCCCCTGCTGTGCACTGTGTAATGGCTGTGTCTGACCGTGCAGGAACATGGTCTGATCATACCACAGCTCCTGGGCGGGGGGGGGGAGCAAAAGAGACTATACACATTTATAAGATTATCTCAGCACAGGATAATTTTTTTAAACACATCCAATTGTGGAAATTATTATTATTCCGAGAACTATTGATTAAAATGAGCTTTATGTATACTTATGTATTGTTTTTACTTTTTTGCTAACCCCTTTTAACTTATTTTTTTTTCATAAGAGAAAACCTGTCAGAAATGTATAAATCTCCTAACCATTTATATGTCGGTGTAGCCCTTTAAAAGATAATCAGGCTGATCTTTTATGACCCAAAGTGATGCTACACCAGCAAAAAAAATCTAATTTTAAAACTCTGTATGTGTCTCGAAGTGCATTGTGGCGTGATGATTCATTTACTGATCCTCTCATGCAGGATTCCCTGCCGTGTTTCAAAGCCTACGGCCTGTCAGTCAGCTAGCGGAGAATGACGCTGGGCAGGGAATACAGCACGAGAGGAGCTGTAAGTGCATCGTCACGCCCCGTTGCACTTCCAGACACATACTGTATATATAGAACTTCAAAGTTCAATTTCTCGCTTCTGGAGCATCACTTTGGGGTCATGAGATAAATCTGATTATCGTTTTGAAAAGCTACATAGATATAGAAATGGCTTGAGGGTTTAGAAGTTTCTGAGAGGTTGCACTTTAAGAAGTGTAACAGAACCCCACTGGGGAAAGTCCAGTACCTTGGTTCTTCGATTGAGAAGTCCAGTCATCTGCTGGCCTTATACATGAGAAAGCTGTCGGCCAAACATTCATTGATGAGACCTCAGTTTGTTTTCTGTATTCAGAATACTAAAGCCAAGACCGCTCCTGATTGCCGGCCACTTTCCTATCGTTTCCCTTAATTAAGTGGAACATGACTTTAATTCAGCCCAGAGCAATACGTATGAAGAGCTGGAATACGCTGAAGCTGATCCATAGAAGATCCTGCACTAATCCCCCAGGATTGTGATACTTGTTCCTGAATTCCTTTAAAATTGTCTTCATGTTCTCTCCAGCGATCAGGGGATTTTCTTCTGCTGGCAGCGCTCTTGTATCAGCACCGCTGGCTTTTTTTTTTAGATCCAGCTTAAATATTTTTAGAATTTAGTTTATACTTTTGTTCAGAAGATGTTTGAGGGAGCGGTGCTATCGTTTCTAGGTTATTACTGCTGTTTGTTGCTGTATCATGTGTGAAAATAAGATTATTGGGTTTGATTTAAAAAAAAAAAAACACTGTGATATATGGGAATCATGTAGATTTAGTTCTGTATTTTTACAGTACAGGCTAATAATTTGCTTGTGGAGCTCTTAGTACAGCATGTGAAGGAGGAGACAAAAAATGGGAAGAAATATTGTCTATTATACATTAACAGAGAAATAGTTGGAGGAGAGCAAGAATTGCTGAAGTATGAAGAGCCAAGAAAAGTTGATTCAGTGAAAGCAGATGGAAAGCAGTACAATGGCGAGCAAAAAGAGCAGGACTGACAGATAGCAGGTAGAGAGTGCAGTGTGGAGAGCAAGTCATGCAGGATAGATATCAGGTAGAGAGTGCAGTGTGGAGAGCAAGTAATACAGGATAGATAGCAGGTAGAGAGTGCAGTGTGGAGAGCAAGTCATGCAGGATAGATATCAGGTAGAGAGTGCAGTGTGGAGAGCAAGTAATGCAGGATAGATAGCAGGTAGAGAGTGCAGTGTGGAGAGCAAGTAATACAGGATAGATAGCAGGTAGAGAGTGCAGTTGGAGAGCAAGTATGCAGGATAATAGCAGGTAGAGAGTGCAGTGTGGAGAGCAAGTAATGCAGGATAGATAGCAGGTAGAGAGTGCAGTATGGAGAGCAAGTGATGCAGGATACATAGCATGTGTAGAGTGCAGTGTGGAGAGCAAGTCATGCAGGATAGATATCAGGTAGAGAGTGCAGTGTGGAGAGTAATACAGGATAGATAGCAGGTAGAGAGTGCAGTGTGGAGAGTAAGTAATACAGGATAGATAGCAGGTAGAGAGTGCAGTGTGGAGAGCAAGTAATGCAGGATAGATAGCAGGTAGAGAGTGCAGTGTGGAGAGCAAGTAATGCAGGATAGATAGCAGGTAGAGAGTGCAGTGTGGAGAGCAAGTAATGCAGGATAGATATCAGGTAGAGAGTGCAGTGTGGAGAGTAAGTTATACAGGATAGATAGCAGGTAGAGAGTGCAGTGTGGAGGAGTACAGTAATAGCAGGATAGAGTGCAGTGTAAGAGTATGCAGGATAGTATGTAGAGTGCAGATGGAGAGCTAAGTAATGCAGGATAGATAGCAGGTAGAGAGTGCAGTATGGAGAGTAAGTAATGCAGGATAGATAGCATGTAGAGAGTGCAGTGTGAGCGCAAGTATGCAGGAAGATATCAGGTAGAGAGTGCAAGTGGAGAGTAAGTAATGCAGGATAGATAGCAGGTAGAGAGTGCAATGTGGAGAGTAAGTAATGCAGGATAGATAGCAGGTAGAGAGTGCAGTGTGGAGAGCAAGTAATGCAGGATAGATATCAGGTAGAGAGTGCAATGTGGAGAGTAAGTAATGCAGGATGACAGAGCAGTGTGTAGAGTGCAGTGTGGGAGCAAGTATACAGGATAGATAGCAGGTAGAAAGTGCAGGTGGAAGTATGTAATGCAGGATAGATAGCAGGTAGAGAGTGCAGTGTGCAGAGCAAGTAATGCAGGATAGACAGGAGGTAGAGAGTGCAGTGTGGAGCAAGTAATGCAGGATAGACAGAGGTAGAGAGTGCAGTGTGGAGAGCAAGTAATGCAGGACAGATAGCAGGTAGAGAGTGCAGTGTGAAACAAGTGGTGCAGGATAGAAGCAGGTAGAGAGTGCAGTGTGAGAACAAGTAATGCAGGATAGATACAGGTAGAGAGGTGCAGTGTGGAGAGCAAGTGATGCAGGAAGATAGCAGGTAGAGAGTGCAGTGTGGAGAACAAGATGCAGGATAGATAGCAGGTAGAGAGTGCAGTGTGGAGAACAAGTAATGCAGGATAGATAGCAGGTAGAGAGTGCAGTGTGGAGAGCAATAATGCAGGATAGACAGCAGGTAGAGAGTGCAGTGTGGAGAGCAAGTAATGCAGGATAGATAGCAGGTAGAGAGTGCAATGTGGAGAATAAGTAATGCAGGATACATAGCATGTGTAGAGTGCAGTGTGGAGCGCAAGTCATGCAGGATAGATATCAGGTAGAGAGTGCAAGGTGGAGAGTAAGTAATGCAGGATAGACAGTAGGTAGAGAGTGCAGTGTGGAGAGCAAGTAATGCAGGATAGATAGCAGGTAGAGAGTGCAGTGTAGAGAGCAAGTAATGCAGGATAGATAGCAGGTAGAAAGTGCAGTGTGGAGAGCAAGTGATGCAGGATAGATAGCATGTGTAGAGTGCAGTGTGGAGCGCAAGTCATGCAGGATAGATATCAGGTAGAGAGTGCAAGGTGGGGAGTAAGTAATGCAGGATAGATAGCAGGTAGAGAGTGCAATGTGGAGAGTAATTAATGCAGGATAGACAGGAGGTACAGAGTGCAGTGTGGAGAGCAATAATACAGGATAGATAGCAGGTAGAAAGTGCAGTGTGGAGAGTATGTAATGCAGGATAGATAGCAGGTAGAAGTGCAGTGTGCAGAGCAAGTAATGCATGATAGACAGGAGGTAGAGAGTGCAGTGTGGAGAGCAAGTATGCAGGACAGATAGCAGGTAGAGAGTGCAGTGTGGAGAGCAAGTGATGCAGGATAGATAGCAGGTAGAGAGTGCAGTGTGGAGAGCAAGTAATACAGGATAGATAGCAGGTAGAGAGTGCAGTGTGGAGAGCAAGTGATGCAGGATAGTAGCAGGTAGAGGTGCAGTGTGGAGAACAAGTAATGCAGGATAGATAGCAAGTAGAGAGTGCAGTGTGGAGAAAGTAATGCCGGATAGATAGCAGGTAGAGAGTGCAGTGTGGAGAGCAAGTGATGCAGGATAGGTAGCAGGTAGAGAGTGCAGTGTGGAGAGCAAGTAATGCAGGATAGATAGCAGGTAGAGAGTGCAGTGTGGAGAGCAAGTAATGCAGGATAGATATCAGGTAGAGAGTGCAGTGTGGAGAGTAAGTTATACAGGATAGATAGCAGGTAGAGAGTGCAGTGTGGAGAGTAAGTAATACAGGATAGATAGCAGGTAGAGTGCAGTGTGGAGAGCAAGTAATGCAGGATAGATAGCAGGTAGAGAGTGCAGTATGGAGAGCAAGTGATGCAGGATACATAGCATGTGTAGAGTGCAGTGTGAAGCGCAAGTCATGCAGGATAGATATCAGGTAGAGTGTGCAAGATGGAGAGTAAGTAATGCAGGATAGATAGCAGGTAGAGAGTGCAATGTGGAGAGTAAGTAATGCAGGATAGATAGAGGTAGAGAGTGCAGTGTGGAGAGCAAGTAATGCAGGATAGATACAGGTAGAGAGTGCAATGTGGAGAGTAAGTAATGCAGGATACTAGCATGTGTAGAGTGCAGTGTGGAGCGCAAGTCATGCAGGATAGATATCAGGTAGAGAGTGCAAGGTGGAGAGTAAGTAATGCAGGATAGATATCAGGTAGAGATTGCATGTGGAGAGTAAGTAATACAGGATAGACAGGAGGTAGAGAGTGCAGTGTGGGGAGCAAGTAATACAGGATAGATAGCAGGTAGAAAGTGCAGTGTGGAAGTATGTAATGCAGGATAGATAGCAGGTAGAGAGTGCAGTGTGCAGAGCAAGTAATGCAGGATAGACAGGAGGTAGAGAGTGCAGTGTGCAGAGCAAGTAATGCAGGATAGACAGGAGGTAGAGAGTGCAGTGTGGAGAGCAAGTAATGCAGGACAGATAGCAGGTAGAGAGTGCAGTGTGGAGAACAAGTGGTGCAGGATAGATAGCAGGTAGAGAGTGCAGTGTGGAGAACAAGTAATGCAGGATAGATATCAGGTAGAGAGTGCAGTGTGGAGAGCAAGTGATGCAGGATATATAGCAGGTAGAGAGTGCAGTGTGGAGAACAAGTAATGCAGGATAGATAGCAGGTAGAGAGTGCAGTGTGGAGAGCAAGTAATGCAGGATAGATAGCAGGTAGAGAGTGCAGTGTGGAGAGCAATTAATGCAGGATAGACAGCAGGTAGAGAGTGCAGTGTGGAGAGCAAGTAATGCAGGATAGATATCAGGTAGAGAGTGCAATGTGGAGAATAAGTAATGCAGGATACATAGCATGTGTAGAGTGCAGTGTGGAGCGCAAGTCATGCAGGATAGATATCAGGTAGAGAGTGCAAGGTGGAGAGTAAGTAATGCAGGATAGACAGTAGGTAGAGAGTGCAGTGTGGAGAGCAAGTAATGCAGGATAGATAGCAGGTAGAGAGTGCAGTGTAGAGAGCAAGTAATGCAGGTAGATAGCAGGTAGAAAGTGCAGTGTGGAGAGCAGTGATGCAGGATAGATAGCATGTGTAGAGTGCAGTGTGGAGCGCAAGTCATGCAGGATAGATATCAGGTAGAGAGTGCAAGGTGGGGAGTAAGTAATGCAGGATAGATAGCAGGTAGAGAGTGCAATGTGGGAGTAATTAATGCAGGATAGACAGGAGGTACAGAGTTCAGTGTGGAGAGCAAATAATACAGGATAGATAGCAGGTAGAAAGTGCAGTGTGGAGAGTATGTAATGCAGGATAGATAGCAGGTAGAAAGTGCAGTGTGCAGAGCAAGTAATGCATGATAGACAGGAGGTAGAGAGTGCAGTGTGGAGAGCAAGTAATGCAGGACAGATAGCAGGTAGAGAGTGCAGTGTGGAGAGCAAGTGATGCAGGATAGATAGCAGGTAGAGAGTGCAGTGTGGAGAGCAAGTAATACAGGATAGATAGCAGGTAGAGAGTGCAGTGTGGAGAGCAAGTGATGCAGGATAGGTAGCAGGTAGAGAGTGCAGTGTGGAGAACAAGTAATGCAGGATAGATAGCAAGTAGAGAGTGCAGTGTGGAGAACAAGTAATGCCGGATAGATAGCAGGTAGAGAGTGCAGTGTGGAGAGCAAGTGATGCAGGATAGGTAGCAGGTAGAGAGTGCAGTGTGGAGAACAAGTAATGCAGGATAGATAGCAGGTAGAGAGTGCAGTGTGGAGAACAAGTAATGCGGATAGATAGCAGGTAGAGAGTGCAATGTGGGAGAACAAGTAATGACTTAAATGTGACAGGACCGGCCGTCACCTTCGAAGTGCTGGAACAGTAGAGTATAAACAGTGTGTTATGGTTACACTATTATGTTAGTATTTCCAGGTATTAAACAGTTCCAAACACTTTAAAGGGAACCTGTCGCCATCAAAATGCCGTCCAATTGCAGGCACCTGTAGAGCTGAGCAGATTGTTATATAGTTTTGTGAGAAAAGATACAGTACAGTCATGGCCAAAAGTTTTGAGAATGACACAATATTAATTTTTACAAAGTCTACTGCTTCATTTTTCTAATGGCAATTTGCATATACTCCAGAATGTTATAAAGAGTGATCAGCTTAACAGCAATTACTTGCAAAGTCAATATTTGGCTAGAAAATGAACTTTATCCCCCAAAACACATTTCAACATCATTGCAGCCTTGCCTTAAAAGGACCAGCTAACCTCTTTTCAGTGATTGCTCCATTAACACAGGTGTGGGTGTTGATGAGGACATGGCTGGAGATCAATCTGTCATGATTAAGTAAGAATGAGACCACTGGACACTTTAAAAGGAGGCTGGTGCTTGGCATCATTGTTTCTCTTATGTTAACCATGGTTATCTCTAAAGAAACACGTGCAGTCATCATTGCAATGCACAAAAATGGCCTAACAGGGAAGAATATCGCAGCTAGAAAGATTGCACCTCAGTCAACAATCTATCGCATCATCAAGAACTTCAAGGAGAGAGGTTCCATTGTTGCCAAAAAGGCTCCAGGGCGCCCAAGAAAGACCAGCAAGTGCCAGGACCGTCTCTTAAAAGTGTTTCGGCTGCGGGATCGGGCTACCAGCAGTGCAGAGCTTGCTCAGGAATGGCAGCAGGCAGGTGTGAGTGCATCTGCACGCACTGTGAGGCGGAGACTCTTGGAGCAAGGCCTGGTCTCAAGGAGGGCAGCAATGAAGCCACTTCTCTCCAGAAAAAACATCATGGACAGACTGATATTCTGCAAAAGGTACAGGCAGTGGACTGCTGAGGACTGGGGTAAAGTTATTTTCTCTGATGAATCCCCTTTTCGATTGTTTGGGACATCAGGAAAACGCCTCATTCGGAGAAGACAAGGTGAGTGCTACCACCAGGCTTGTCTCATGCCAACTGTTAAGCATCCTGAAACCATTCATGTGTGGGGTTGCTTCTCAGCCAAGGGAATCGGCTCTCTCACAGTCTTGCCTAAAAACACAGCCATGAATAAAGAATGGTACCAGAATGTCCTCCAAGAGCAACTTCTCCCAACCCTCCAAGAGCAGTTTGGCAATCAACAATGCCTTTTCCAGCATGATGGAGCACCTTGCCATAAAGCAAAGGTGATAACTAAATGGCTCAGGGAACAAAACATAGAGATTTTGGGTCCATGGCCTGGAAACTCCCCAGATCTTAATCCCATTGAGAACTTGTGGTCAATCATCAAGAGACGGGTGGACAAACAAAAACCTAAAAATTCTGACAAAATGAAAGCATTGATTGTGCAAGAATGGACTTCTATCAGTCAGGATTTGGTCCAGAAGTTGATTGAGAGCATGCCAGGGAGAATTGCAGAGGTCCTGAAGAAGAAGGGTCAACACTGCAAATATTGACTTGCTGCATTAACTCATTCTAACTGTCAATATAAGCTTTTGTTACTCATATGTTTGCAATTATATTTCTGTCTGTGATAAAAACATCTGTCAAACACACATAAAAACCAGAGGGCAGCAGATCATGTGAAAATATAATATTTGTGTCATTCTCAAAACTTTTGGCCATGACTGTATAACCTGTGCTTTACTCATTTAAACCTCTGCTCTTTTGGGGATTTTAGGTCCAATGGTCGGTCCTATCAGTGACAGACAGCTCTTTTTTAATAAATTTGCATACAGGCTGCATAGAATCTTAACAGCACCAATTGCCATCTCCTATCTAAGTATTGAGAAAGTCTGTCTTCACTGAATACAGATTTTACCTGGGAATTGACAATTTTGATAATGCTGATCAATTCTGGCAGAGAAAGACGCAAATTTCTTTGATAAGACATATTACAAAGTTGCTTATTTTCATGCGTACTGTTGATCTATGATTTTAAATGGTCATATATCTTTTTTTTGTGAGTTCAGCATGGTGTAAAATATATATATATATATATATATATATATATTATATATATATATATAATATTATATATAATATATATGTATAGAGCATTTGTACTTTTTGACCCAAGGAACCCAAGATGTGGGCAGCAGTACTGAAAAAGGGATTTAGCAGAGAAAAACATTAATAAAAAATTTTTTCAAAACAAAAAATGATTTATTATGCAAATGTAAAGTAAAAGATAATGATTGCTGTGTCTTTTTCTGTTCTCCTGTCAAAGAAATTTATGCAAGTTTATCAAATCATTGCCAAAGTTTCTATTGAAAAATAAAACTCGTCCTGCCAAAAAAAAAAAACACATTAGCCCTCATGAGAAGAAATATGTAAAACAAGCAAAAAAAGGTCAAACTAGCTGTGATGCAAGGGGTAAGGCTACTTTCACACATCAGGCTTTTTGAATCAGGCGCCATCCGTCCTATGCCTGAAAGGACGGATCCGGCGCTGATTTTAAAAAACTGATGGAACTGATCAGGTTTGAGAGAGAGAGGAGAGAGAAAGATTACAAAAACCGACTTGTCCGGCCGCCGGAATATACAATTCCGACGGATCCGGGCAAAAACGGATGCAACGCAGGGACATCAGGCGCGATCCGGCGCTAATGTAAGTGAATGCTAAAAAAACGCATCCGGTACCGGATCCGTTTTTTTTAGAAAAACGCCGGATCGCGCCTGATTCAAAAAGCCTGATGTGTGAAAGTAGCCTTAATGAGAGCAGGTAGAAAGAAATGCAATATAACAAATGACTAAAACAGGAAAGTAAAGGGATATGTAAAGTAGGTGATGAATTCCCCTTGGGTGGGAGATAATTTACATGATATATGAGGTATTCATATTCTCTGTTAGTTTCATGACAGTTTTATCAATTACTGTAACAGTGGTGTATAGTGTATTGGGTACTTGGGGCATTGGATGGGAAGATATACATTTTCCAAACAGGTCTCCTGTGTCTTCAGATTGTGCCCAACTGCAGAGAAAAAACACTTTCTTTAAACCGTTATCGCTAATAATATTAATATTTTTTATTTCTATAGCGCCAACTTATCCGCAGCACTTTACATTACATTCTATATAACCATGGCAGATTGTATCCTCATTACTCATCATTAACAGATCAGATAATGTTCACAAAGAGGAGCGCAGTGGAAAGTAAAGTGATGTCTGCTGTCGAAGTGAAGTGTTATTCCCGGTTCATTTCAGGTCTTCCGTCTTATCACATTGATTCTTTGAATCGCCTCTCTTCACCCTGAACCAAGAGAGGAAAAGGAATTTCTAAGTCACTTTATTCTGATATGACGAGGAAGACGTCCAGGAATATTGGCGTTCAACTGTAAAAACTTGCCAGACGGTTGTGATTAGACCGGTCACACCGCGCGCCAGGAGCAATGCCGAGACATTGAAGAGACTTGTGTTCATGTAGAAAGGCTGACTGCGAATAAACCGGGCTTCCAGGCAGTAATGGTCGTCGGCCACTTACCAACAGAGCTGGACTTGCTAGATACCCGGAAGATTTTCCTTTTGGGTAGAAAATCAATGCTATATTACAGTAGCAGCCATGTTGAGAGATTTTACTAAGTCATTGATAGATTTAGATAAAAATTGACCTGCAGTGCAAAATTGAAATTCACAGCATGCCCATTTATGCTGGAGATTTTACCCTATTTCTCAGGTCGAAATCTGTGGCAAATCCTCTGTAATCTGAAGCAGATTTGCTGTGGATGGGGAAAATTTGTACATGTGATAGAACCTTTGGGGGTGGTGATCCTTTTTTAGACTATGGACCTCTAGACAAGGCCCTAATGGTCAGTTTATGTCTGTCTATGTGTTTCTTTATGTAAGGCCACGTTCACACGTTAAGTATTTGGTGAGTTTTTTACCTCATCATTTGTAAGCCGAAATCAGGAATGGAGCAATGAGAGGAAAGGTATAATAGAAACACGTCACCACTTCTGTATTTATCACCCACTCCTGGTTTTGGCTTACAAATACTGAGGTAAAAAACTCACCAAATACTGAACGTGTGAACGTGACTGTATTCATTTATATAACACTGACATATTCCCCAGCACTGTACAGAAATCTGGGATCTTAAATTGCTGGGTTTGCTATCTTTGTCATAAAGGTGTTTATGGATTTACATTTCAAAGATCTACGTGCCCATATAAGCGGTTTAGAGGGGTGGGGTTATATTACTGACAGATTCCCTCTAATGTAGGCTATTGATATCTCTGTATGACAGCAAATGTAATATGTGGACAGATCAGGTGCCCAAATTGGGAGCATTTTCATATGGAGCATGGAGCCCTGATTATGGTGTCCATATAACATAGTATGATCAATGTTGATGGATTCATTAAGATAAGGGAAAAACCAAGAATCAGGACTGGATCTGGAAAAAGGAGATTTTTTAAATCCAAACATGGTTTTAGAAAAATTCCATTCAAAACTTCTCTGTGTGAGCCTGAAATCTTTAATCAACTGTTTCATATAGCTTGTATGCACGAGAGGGAAGAAAGCAGCTGCTTTGGGTCCCACCAGGCAAGTTTAGCAGTAACTAGATTCTGTTATTCCCTTGGAATAGCACCAACATATTCACTTTTTTCTACAGACCAATTTTGTATTTTTACGTCTTCCTGGTCAGAGCCACTATTAACAGTTTTCCCTCATATCTCTCCAGAGCAGATCATCAGATGTCCTGTGCTTCAAGGAAATGTAGACATTGCAGTTCTCTCTATACATGCATTATTTCTTTATGTGAAAAGACAGGCCACATCCAGGCGAGGAGATGTTTATTCTAACTTCTTCCCTAACAATGTCCTCTTTGACAGTATCGGAGAATGCTGTGGAAGCAAGAAGATACCGTGTGGGATGAAATGGAAAGTGGCAAAGCATGATAAACATAGTCCTTAAATTGTTATTTAGTGGAGCGTCACAAGATGGCCTACAGCCACGTCTATTTATTCCACGTCGGATATCTTCTAATATTACAAGGTCTCCAGTGAGCAGAGAATAATCCCGAAATCACTGCACCATGCTAAACAAAAAGAAAAATCATGGGACTTTCTATATATAGATCTTAAGATTTTGTAGGCGGTTGTCCAATGTCCAAAATTGGTATTTCCATACCCGTGTCCATTGATGGAGGCCTTATGTAGCTCCTCAGCTGTACTGTTTGTGCTCACAATATAATTGTCATTCACTTGTTAATCAATGGAAATTGGGTTTTCTGAGGAAATACAATGATTAGAGGACAGATGTAGCAAATTTAGGGGACACAGTGTGTTAAAGAAGCACTCTGAAATATGTTGACAGATCCACTTTAAGAAGAATCTACTATTAAACAGCTTAAAGCGTAGTGAAAAAACGTCTGCCTTTCTCCATAGAAAGAACATGATGTCACAGGTGATACTGTAGTAAAAGGTGACCAGATATCTACAACGTAAAAGGCTGCAGAGGTAAAGTAGGGACAAAGTACAGTAACCAAGTAATAGGAGAATTGTGCTTTTAAGATTCTCGCTGCAATTTAGTGTTTTTCCACCGGAGTTCAGGGAAGAGTAATGGAGTCAGCTCAGTGTCAAAAGAAGAAAGCAGAAAATAAATCCCACAGAATATTACATCTCGCCTCTCTTGCGTTGAGCGCTGACTCTGTCTACATCCCGTGAATATCCGCAGGTTTATGATTAAGTCTGGCTGTGTATGAGAAGAGACTACATAACGATGTGTTGAAGTGTGTGCGTCCCGTCATACTGGCATGTTTATTCATTGAAAAGCTATAAAAAGAACCAGCCTGTGATGTAGCGAGGATTCCTCTAATGTGTAGGTTGTGGCAAAGCCATAAACTAATGCGTTCTAAAACCTTGGAGGAACGTAAAGTTCACAAGTTCAATATGTGTATATGGAATCTTACTACGATATTTTTGGCGATTTTTATGTCGATTCCAGATTTAACTAGAAAATAAGCGAGCTAATGCATTGGCAATCGGGGTAATGGTAATTGGGGTTGATGTCAGCTATGAATTGTCCAAAACCACAGCTGACTTCAAGCCCTTGTGCTAGTAAATGGGGATGTCTGATAGACACATCTCCATACTAGCCCAGTAAGTAAAAAGAAAAACCACAGACACAAAATCTTTAATTAAATACACACTCCCCAACTCTTTCCCTGGGTCACTATTTTATGAAAAAAAAAGTTCAAACACTGGTCCACCGTAGTCCTCCAAATCCAATGCCGTCCTCCTAATCCGATGCAGTCCTCCGAATCCGATGTAGTCCTCCGAATCTGATGTAGTCCTCCGAATCCGTTGCAGTCCACCGAATCCAACGTCCACCGAATTCGACCTAGTCCACCGAATCCTACGTAGTCCATCAAATTCGACCTAGTCCACCGAATCTGACGTAGTTCACCGAATACAATGTATTCCACAAATGGAAATCTGAAAAACATAAACAAAGAGAAATAAAAATAAGACACTGTCCCTCGTTCACCACTTAATTAGAAAGAAAAGTTCCTATGCAGGTCAGCCATAGACCACCTAATGTGATGTAGCCCAGAGCGCAGAGTGACCAGGAACATCTGAAGAGCAGTGATGTTACTGACGTCACCGCTCTTCAGAGGTGTCGAGTCTTGGGCAGCGCAGCGGGACCTGAGAGTGGCAGCTGCTAAAGCCTATGGAGCCTCAGAACGATGGATCTGGGGAACTTCGTGGGAATCATTGGACTACATCGGACCTGCGTGAGAAGTTTTTTCTAATAAAGTGGTGAACAAGGGACAGTGTCTGATAAGGAGACAGTACGCGTTTTTGCCTCTGTTTTTTCTGCCAAAAGGTGCAGAAATTTCTGCATCCTAATACTCAACATGTGCACATACCCTAATTGTTCCTACTAACCCATTGCACGTGGCAGGTGACCCCTTCATTAATGTAAGGCACTCATGGCTGCTATGTTGCCAGAACACACAGCAAAAAAACACCATTTGACCATGCTGAGCGGATACAGATTAATTGCTAAGTACACGGTGATACTAATTTATTCTAATTTTCTGATTTCATGTTCCTCACATTAGTAAGCCAGTGCGCCTTACCTTTATATTCAGTAATCCCGTGTGCCTAGCATTCATTACCCCAATATCGGTCATATCAGTGTTACTAAACTGAGGCACGCATGGAGCGAAGAATCATACTAGAGCTCAGCAATTAGCACAGCATAAGTCAATGTGAGAAGCACTCTGCCAAGCAGAGGAGCACTCTGTCCCCAAGAGCTTGCACTCTGGCAGTCAGTCCCACTCATTGCAAGATGAACCAACAAGTGCCACATTCAGCTCCTTTTAAAAAGATCTAGGAAGCAAGAAAGTACATTTGTGCTATTCCTGATGGTT
The DNA here is from genome assembly GCA_033576555.1 of Oophaga sylvatica. Lineage (NCBI taxonomy): Eukaryota > Metazoa > Chordata > Amphibia > Anura > Dendrobatidae > Oophaga > Oophaga sylvatica. The sequence continues at coordinate 497,042,984 of JARQOD010000005.1, forward strand.
AGGATCTCCTCAGTTAACCCTACCTTGAACTGCTGCTTGTGTTTTGATTGGCTGCCCCTGCAGTCATCACTGACTTCCTATCTCAAATTTTGCACATCCTAGTGTCATTGGTGATTAGCACGACGAGTACAGAGTACCAGGGGCGGACATATCATTGGTACAACATATGCGGCCGCAAAGGGGCCCAAGAGGTGAGGGGGCCCATTTCTACCTGCACAGCAGGTGCAATTTTGCATTTTTAGGAGCTCTTGGGCTGTAAAGGGCCCATATATTGTTCTTGCACAGGGCCGTTTTCTCCCTTTGTCTGCCAGTACAGAGTACTCAGCATGCGCAAGATTTCAGTGCTGAAGAAAGTGACGAATGCTAAAGCAAACTGGCTGGTTGTATGGAGAGAGTCTGAGCACTTCTCAATCTTATGGCTGCCCACTAGGCTCGTCCCTCACTGGCATATGGGGTATAAGCTTGTTTTCTCACCTATCAGATTTTTTTCAAAACTGCACAGGTACGTTTACACTTATGTCAAGGAGTTTTCCACGCCTGGGCAAACTTTGGGCAAGCAGTTCAACTTGCCAGATACTAACAGTGTGTAACATCCACACTGTTAGGATCAGCCTCTGCTAGCCGGTTTGATCAGCTATATGGGATTCTCATACTTGCGGTCATTTGACGATTAGTTTCTCGTCCGCTTGTTAAGAAGCTTGTAGGCTTGTGATGAGCGTTCGAACCGGTTAGCGGAGGCTCATCCTAACAAGTTTGCCCTGTGGTGGAAAATGTCTTTAAAGTACAATACTTGACATTCTTAACAACTTTTAATGTTTCCGTTAACCTAAATAGTAAATTATTGACCATAAATTATTAAAAACTGCTGATAAATGTTATAACAGATCCATTATATTACTGTTAAGAGAATATTCTGTAACCGCCGATCCTCACCGATTATCTCTTTCATCCCTAATTAGCAGTTAGATTACCAAATCAGCGCATCTAAGGCCAATTTATGTAATAACTCCGACTCTAGACCTTGCTGCATATTATAGGATGATTGTGGAGATGTGAACTCGTACGGCTTGTCTGAAAAAAAAAAAATTTGCAGTGGAGATAAACCTTTTTTGTTAATGGTTTCACACTTCAAGCATCCGTAAAATGATCCTCTTTAGAAAATTAAACATTCTGCGTTCGCGAGTTTGATTATCGCAGGAGAGTGCGGACGAGCCATAAACATAGACACGTAATGCCACATTATATTTTAAATATTATTAAGGTCTCCTTCTTGTAAGGACAGCTCTTCCTTGTGATTTAGTTTTATTAGTAGCTAGCTGGCTGCAGGATTGCCGTTCCCAAAATGGGACATTTGTAAGCACTTGGTTTCAGGAGAAACATTCTTGTATGACACTGTTAAGGGTTCTTGCTAGGAGACTGGGATAAACTGTAGTTTCCATTCTGTAGACTTGCCACTTGCTGGTATTATTTGTCCCCATGCCAGTAATAAAGGAATCCGAAATCTTATCCTAAATCTTCTGTACTTTACTAATTGGTATCAGGGATTTAAGAGGAGGGGTAATCGAATACAAAAGTTATTCTACTGTTATGACCATATTGGCCATAGTGCCTAAAGTCTTGAGTTTGGTAGAATAATCATTTGACTTCTGGAAATGTGTATAATTCTTTTAATGATATTTTAGGGATTTTTCTTTTAACAAATTATTATATTTATGGTACAGAAAATACAATTTTTACCAAAACCAAGCAAAAGTCAGTAAGCTAAGGTGGGTGAAAGGCAACAATGAAGATACAGTCAACTGTGTAGGACAGCGGCCGGATGAGAGTGATAGACTGGTTCTTAATGACTGCTAATAAAGAAGAGGACAGAACATGAAAAAAACCTGTCTCACTTGTTATATTTGAATGAATGAGGTCAAGCAGCCGCAACATGATTACCAAAAAAAAACTTCACATAGACGATATGTTAGAGATTAGGGAAGCAACTAAAGTTAAAGACAGATCCTCATGGGCGGAGAATGAATGAGGACAAAGAGAAGGCAAGGCATGTGGAAATGGTGACAGAACTCAAAATAATTACTGTTGCAGCGAGAATCTGAATTCATCCAATAATCCCATGACTTTAGACATTTATCCTGGCTACCATTCAATAATCTACGATATCCTTCATCCTCAGACCTCCTGAATTGTATTAAAACATAAGGAAATCAATGGAGCCACAGTTTGTCATCACAAGAAAGGATTACAGGATTTTGCATAACAAATGAATTTATTCATTTTACTTATGTAACGCCATTAATTCCACAGCACTTTACAGACATTATCATCACTGGCCCATTGGGGTTCACAATTTAGATTCCCTATCAGCATGGTTTTCGAAAACCAGAGGAAACCCACACACATAGGGAGAACATACAAACTCCTTGCAGATATTGTCCTTGGTGGGATTTGAATCCAGGACTCCAAAGCTGCAAGGCTGCAGTGCTAACCACTGAGCCACCAAGCTCCCCATGAATGTGCAAATTGTCTCGTCAGAGAGGAAGAGGACTAGAACTCTAGTGCCACCTAGTGGAAGTAGCAATCCTAAAAGTCAATAATGACCCTTTATTGAGCCTGACATGTCACTTGGGCCGCAAAGAGAAATGTTACCACTTGGGCCGATAAATGTTACACAGATGCAGCAAAAACAGCGGAGAAGACTTAGAGCAAAATCAGTAAATCTAGACTTATTTCACCAGGGTTGATGGCACGGTGAATGGATTTCTCAACCACTGCATATTGTAGGACTCATCATGACTTCTTAAAGGGAATCTGTCAGCAGGATTTCACACACCAAACTATTTATATGTGTAGTTAACTCCTTCAATGACGAGTCCAGCAACATATTTACACTGTCAGTAAGTTCGTCCGTTACTGAGAAATCAGCGTTTGAATTGATATGATAATGAGGTTGTGGATCTGAAGCCTCTGTCACTCCAGCTCTATTCTCCGCCCAGCGCCGCCTCCTCGTGCTTGTCTGATGGCTCCTTTGCCTGAAGTCACATAGCACACAGCAGAAACACAGTACCACTGCTACCACTTGACCAGACAAAAGTCCACCGAACCGGTCGCGCCTCTATAACTGAAAGCAAGAGGCTCCCAGGAGGAATAAAGTTCATTTCAACCGGGTAGCCGGACTTTCAGCGCAGTGGCGGTACAGCTTTAGAAAGCTATTAACCTGCAGACTAATCCCATATCTACAAGTCAATTGCCTTTTCGGACATGACAGGTTCCTTTTAAACCGTATGAATTATAAAAAAAATCAAAACAAAAAAAAACCCTGATTACTCGGGAGCAGCAGGAATAAAACAAGTGTAAAAAGCACCAACTTTGGACCTGGTGACATGTCTTCTTTAAAAATAAATTCATCCCACAGATGCGCGTTTTGCTTCTCGAGTGTTTGGCGGCTCGTTGCTAATTATTGGCCAGCACAGCTTTACTTTGGAGAGGTAATTAGATCACATAGAGTTTTAAAAATAAAAAAAATCTTTGATAAATCCCTTTAAAAATGATGCAACTAATTACAGAGAATATGAGTAAAGGCAGTTCCTGCACTGATATGGGCACCAAAGACAGGTTTAAAGGGACTCGGCACAGAATGTTCAAACTAAGTCCTGCAGCTCGGCGTTTCACGGCGCAGCCGATCATTTAACTACACCTTCTCACCTGCTTGTTTTCCCTCAATCGCCACCATCCCCTTATTTGATTGACAGCTCTAGCCTCATAGAGTCAAAGAAGGGTGGAGATAGATGGAAACCAAGCAGTTGGGAAGGTGTAGTTAAATGATTGACTGCGCCGGGAAGCACCGAGCGCCTGTACTTGGTTTGAACAGTCATTCTGTGCTGACAGTCCCTTTAACTTGTTGTGAGGGATGATGACAGCTGTGCTTCTCCAGAGATTTGTGTTAAAGAACAGGTGATAATGGGGACAGGGTTTTACAACCTCTCCACAGAGTCCTCACATAGCTGGAGCCTTATTTTGCAGATTATACATCTCTTACGCTCAGCCAATAATCACCGTGACACCGTATAGAAATGTAATCAGATTAATCCTTTTAAGTATGTGAGAAGCTCTACACCTTGTGACGGATCATCGGTGGTTGATGAAAGCCACCCGCAATTTATTTTTAAAGCCTTAACAGACCTGTAATGAAGTTTAGTCTTGATCTAGCTTTTAGCTTGTGGAATATTATTTTTAGATGCCAAGAATGATAATGACAAATTACTTGTATAATTTTACTGCCAGCTTCCTTTTCCAAACGACCGTGTAGGAAAATTACAGTAGTGGAATTTCATTAGGAGATGTTATCAGTGCTAACGAGGAAAAAAATTGTTTTAAGGGACAAAGAAAGAATTAAAAAAAAAATAACACAGAAATTTACCCATAGTACAAGAGGTTAAAAAATAAATGGAAATGACGTGTGAGAGAGTTGACTTCGAGCAGTCAACAAGCCTACAATAAAAGTGGAACGGCCAATCTTCTCAGCGTGACTGGAAGGTTTTAATAATGGTGATTATGAAGACTCTCGCGTTGAATATCGCTCTCCTCTTATAACTTTGCTTTCTTGTATTTGGTGAAGTCTCATTATGACTTTCTTCTCACCGAGCATTAACAGATCTACATAATGAATCGATACATCGTAGATGAAGAAGAAAAGAAGACATTAACTTAGGTGGTGCTGAAACGTCATACTGTAGCTCTTACAGACCATGGGCAATAGTGGTGCTTTTTTCATACAAGAGCCGCCATGTTTATCTATTGCCATACATCTACCTAAAAGATAAAAATTACTTCAAGGCAGTCCAGAAACACGTGATTAGCTGTTAATGCCTATGGAATCTCCAGTTGGCCATGACATGATGGAAATGATGAGTGACTGGTCATATACTGCTGTACATGGATGGGCAAAATGTAGGGTTAAAAATCAATGTTGATGACCGTTCATCTCCCTGTATAGAGCATCCATTGCTCACTTTAAGGGTATGTTCACACTTCACGTTTTTGCAGCCTTTTTTCTGCTCCCAAAACCTTCCCTTTTGACAAGAAAAACACTGTGTACAAATGACGTTTTTGCTGCATTTTCCATTCATCCTCTGTAAAGAAAAGTGATTTTATACTACAATGACACTGCAGAGACCCTTACAGAATGCTGCATAAGCTCTGTGCAGCGTATTTTACGAGCATTTGGAGTTTGTCACCGCTTTCAACTTCTCTTTCAGGTGGACGAACTTAGAAGTTTTTCAAAAGAAAGACGCTTCAGGAAACGCGGGAGTTTTCTTCCAAGGTGTTTTTTTTTTCAGTCGTTTCCTAAGGGCTTTTTTTGACATTTTTTACAGTTTTTCCATTTTGGTGGCCCATTTTTTTTAACTCCATTCAATATTGAAGAAACTGATAGGACGCCCAGGCGTGTTTTGAGTTTCCTTATTGACTTGTACTCTAAAGTATACTGAGTATTCAGAGCGGAAAACATCAGAGAAATGGTCTGCTCACTTTTTTTTTATCCCCTTGGCTTCTTTGGAAACCTGAAGCTATTTAAAGATGCTAAAAAGCCTGAATATATGAACGGCATAGAAGAGCATATGTTAGGCTTCGGAGCGGACCCACCTAAAAAAGACAATGTGTTCACATATAAAATGATCTGTTAATTCTGTGCTACTCTCTGCAGAAATATTAATTATGATGGACCCCATACAATTTAGTGGAGGGAATAAGAGATCTGGATAGGAACCATCACACCAGTCCACAGTTGAGCAGAGCCTCAGGGCTCACCTTCATTTCATAATGTCGATCTTTAGGAAATCGACTGATCAGCACTCAGCAATTTCTTTGGTTTCCCCGGTATACATGCATGTGTATGTAGATGTATGGATAAGCCATGGTCAGACCCTTTGGCAGTGACATGTTACCCAAGAGTCTTCTTTTCCTTGACACTCATTGTTGGGCAGGGACGTAACGCCCACACGCACATTAGATATTTGCCCAAAATGGAGCTATTGGCAGTTTTCCACTAGCGTGTATGGGCACTCCAGCTATAAACCCTTGGAAACACCTTTAAAATCCCACTAGATATGTACATTTTCCATCATAATTGGTTGATGACTCTAAAATGATAATAATGTCAGACTTTGACACCCATCATAGCTGGTATGGAGTTCATGGCACCTTCTGACCTCAGACTGGTTCAGGGAATAAGCCTCTGCGTTGCCGATAGTCCCAGGACGTTTGTTGAGATTTGTTGCTTTTTTTGTCTTTTGTTTTCTCTTATTTTTCTTTTCCTGGAATAAATTGCCTGTCACTAAGAATTAGAGGTTTTTCTGTTTGAAAGCTTTTGCTTTTATAGTTGGAGCGGATTTCTTCCATTTCTAGGTCACACATACAACGTAACTTGAGGCAACGTAACTGGCATTGCCAGATCCCAGCTTTGCGTCTGTATCGAGGATTCAGTTTCCTTTGTTCAGCTCATTATAAAAGTCGTTCATTCATATTAACCCACTGTAAGTCAGATGGAGCCGGAATATGACATGGGAATATTATTTGTTTGAAAGTCTTATTTGCCACACAAGGGCAGGGCAAGCAACCATTGTATTGGCTGGAGCAATGTTAATGGGGGGTTTTCAGCACTTCTTAGGATATGACATCAATAGCAGATCGCTGTGGATCTCTTAGCAGCTCCTGCGGCAGTCGAATGTACCGGCGCACAGAGTTGGAAGGTTACGGTTTTGTTCACTTTGTTGTGGTTGTTCGTGAGTGCCGCAGCTTTAGTGCTTTACTTCTGTCAGAGCTAAGTTACAGTGGACAGTTGTTGGACCCCCACCAATCTGATATTGGTGGCCTACGCTAAGGCCAGGGTCACACGAGCGTATTTCCTCTCATCTGAAAAAATTGGGCCGATTATGCTAATCACACTCTGATCAGAGTTTGATCACAGTGTGATCCGATTTTCTTGAATGAGGAAAAAAGATTTCTCCATCTTCTCCATTCTACGTATTCTACTCAGATGTTATCTGATTTTTTTCAACAGTCATTTACGTGCATGGCCGAGTGCTGTCTGAATATCGGATGCAAATCGAGAATGCTGACATGTGCACGGCCCCATACAGTGTGCAATCCGATGTTTTGTCATTCTCCTCATTGTGGACTCCATTTTAGAGATGAGTGAATTTGTTCGGATTCAGTTCAGAATACGATCGGAATCGAATATTGTTTTTGCAATATTCGTTGAACACAGCCGAACGTCATTGGAGTCAGTGGGAGTTGAAATTACTGAATATGTTCGGAACCGATCACAAGACATACATTTGGCATGAATAGCGTTCAAATATGGCCTGAATATGTCAAAATCAGATTCGGGGCCAAAATCCGAACAAATTCGCTCATCTCTACTCAATTTCCTACGAATTTGGCGTTTGGCTTGAAAGCAGATTACCCGAAAACCCACACAGACATGGGGGCAACATACAAACACCTTGCAGATATTGTAGCTCTGCAAAGCAACAGTGCCAGCCACCGCTCCACCACGCAGCCCATACTTATACCTACTGATGCAGAAATCACTAATTGTACAGATTTAGGCTACACTGCTAGTCAGCTTCATGGCAATCTTCACTTTTGGCTCTCACGCACGTATTAAAAATCCTGCTTTTCGTCCTTACGCAGTCCGTACAGCATCTTTATGTCATTTAGTTTTATATATCAGCTGTGATTAAAATTTACAAGATCAAAAAAAGTTTCTTATGTTAAGAACTGCAATGTAGCTGTAAAAATCGGATGCTGTATGATTGATCTATATGGGATCCAATATTTGTTTTGCAAAGCCATAGACCTGATTAGTTAATTGTGATCCAAATTATGGATGAGACTGGTGCTGCAATTATTTTTAAGCGTAGATTTTGGTCAGTGTTAAAAACGCATCTGAACGGTCAAAGTGACGTTTATCGGAGAGCTGTCAGCACTTTGGGAAACTCCTTACGTAGCGCAGTGTTAGCCATGGGTACATCTGTATAGATTATTCAGAATAAAACTTTGATGTTTCATTTCACTGCCGTATTTATGCGATGATAAGCCTATGTGATCAATAATCCTATACTTTGATGACAGGTTTTGACCAATTATTGAACTTACGTCAGAAAATCATTTCAAACAGCTTCAATCAAGACAGATGTTAAAAGAGATGAATTCATCTTTTGTTGCAGGCAGCGAGCACACAATTTACTTTGCAATGATCCCAAAATACAATCAGCAGAATACAACAGAATCGGCTTAAAAAAATTGCAAGATTTAGAAGAGATCATCTGATTAAGATATCCCGTCCCAGTGATTACATGTTTGCAAAGGAGGAAACTGCAGAAATTCCATTTTTCTACTTTGCATCTGCTTTTCATTCTGGTTAATAGTGTGCTGTTGAAGAGTACGGTGATTAAACTTTTGTGGATTTTTTCATATTTGCAAGGCTGAGACCGCCACTGAAGCACAATAGACCCCTGAAGAGTGCGCAGCTCCTGAGACAGAAGCGCACAGGTTCTTCTTGAGCGCACACTCAGAGTAGACTGCGGATTCAATAGAAACCATATATTCTACTAAATCTGTCCTCCACTCTGCGGCCTCCTGTCTCCCGGGCTGCACGCTGTTCAGGGGTCCTCTGTGTATTTCAGTAGCAGTATTGTGAATCAGACCGTAAGGAATCTTAAGAACGCAGGAAAATCTTCAATGTAAACGATCCCACGATTCAGATTTTATATACATGAATTGCGAATCTTCACTGTTTCTTTTCTGCTGTAAAGGGGGATGCAATATGAAATGTTTTATTGATCCTTTATGGTCGTAAATAGAGATGAGCGACTTTGCCTTTTTTTCGGATCGAGTCGGGTTTCGTGAAACCCGACTTTCTCAAAAGTCGAGTCGAATGAAGTTGGCCGACTAAGACCTCTTCACACATCAGTTTTTTGCAATCAGGCACAATCCGGCGAATTGTTTAAAAGACGGATCCGGCGTAGATTGTAAAAAACTGATGTGCCAGATCCGTTCTGACCTTTTTTTTGCCCGGAAAAGTAGTAGTAGTAGATTTCCAGAATCCGGATCAGTCTTTTGCCGGATTGCACAAAATACTGATCCGGTACCATAGACTTCTATTGTTTCCGGACGCCTGATGCGCCGCTTCAGGCGCTGTCAGGCGTTTCCGGCACAAAAAAAAAACGTTACATGATGTGTTCTGTCTGGCCACCGGAATTAAAATCTATGACGGATCCGGCAGAAAACGGACTAAACGCAATGACATGCGGCGCGATCCGGCGCTAATGATAGTCAATGACAAAAAAATGCATCCGGCGGTTTAAAAAAACGGATCCATTTTTTTCAAAAAGCGCCGGATCGCGCCTGACAGCAAAAAACTGATGTGTGAAAGAGGCCTAACGGAAATGGTCGGGTCGGAGTCGAAAATCCGACCCCAATGCAAGTCAATGGGGAATACAAGGGGGAATATAATATAATATAATATAATTGCCCCCTTATCACAGTCAGGCAGCCTACTAATCAGATGTGACGCTCCACACAAGCAATTTGTACACTGTCACTGGCAGGCAGCTCTGCTACTCCACCAAATTAATTGCCCCCTTATCACAGGCAGGCAGCCTACTAATCAAATCTGATGCTCCACACAAGCAATTTCTACAGCGTCACTGGCATGCAGGCAGCCTAAGAACCAGCGTTGCTGCACACAGCAAAATCCTCCCTCCCCTCTCACTGCACAGTCACTATACAGCTAATCGCTATCAGCAGAAAGTAAGTTTTTTTTTAGGCCCTGCCTAACGCTCTCCCTGCTCAGACGCACCGCCAGCAACCTTCCCCTACACTGAGTTAGGCAGATGTAAAATGGCGGTCGGCGCTGAAGGATTTTATATGCACTGTGACGCCACTGAAAGCCAGCCAATCACTGCAATGCCCTTCTCTAAGATGGTGCTGGCCAGCTGCTATGTCATCCCGTTGCCCACAGCCTGCGTCCTTGCTCATTGGCCGAGAAAAGGCGCTTAAAGTGTAGGGGAAAACCGACTCCAGCAAAATGGTCGCCAAACACGTGACCGAACTCACTCCACGGTCGGGTTTCGTTTCATGAAACCCGACTTTGGCGAAAATCGCCGATTTTTTGAAAATGAACGACCTGTTTCGCTCAACTCTAGTCGTAAACATTAAATACATTTAAAAAATAAAAATAAATATAAAAAAGCTATAAAATGAAAAATTAAACCCCATGCATCGTGAACAATTATTTGAATATCCAAAAAAGAACTTTTTTTTTTAGAGCCGTTAAAAGTGCATGTATGTTAAATACAGAAATTGTGCTTGTTCAGGAATGGGGTGAAGGGGGGAGGAAATGGCCTGGTCCTGAACTAGTTAAAAAAGAGCGACCTTTTTGGTAGATGAGGTTTACAAACTCCCTGTCAGAACAACCTTACTCAAAGATTCGGCAGCCAGCAATGCGCAGTGAAAGGCCGGGGTCACACTTGCGAGAGACTTGCACGATTCTCGTGCGAGTCTCTCGCATCAACACCCAGCGGTGCCGCCGGCACTCGGACTGGAGCGTGTGGCTGCATGTATTTCTATGCAGCCGCACGCTCCGGTCCAAGTGTCGGCAGCACCGCTGGTTGTTGATGCGAGAGACTCGCACGAGAATCGTGCAAGTCTCTCGCAAGTGTGACCCCGGCCAAAGAAAGAGCCTGTACAAGTCAAAAGGTGCCATTTTTTTTAATGACCCCAAGTGCAAAAATGAATCTAGCCAAAAATACATGCATTTAAAGAATCATTCTCATCAAAGTTGTTATCATCTTAATATACTGAACAAAATAGTTTTTTTTTTGCTCCCACTTTTAATGAGCTGAACTCAAAGACCTAAGATTTTTTCTATGTACATAAAGGCTTTTTTCTCTCAAATATCAATCCCAATTTTGTCTAAATCTGTGTTAGTGAGCTCATCTCCTTTGCCGAGATAATCCGTGCACCTCACAGGTGTGGCATATCCAGATGAAGGTTAGACGCGGGATTATTGCACAGGTGGGCTTTAGGGTGGTCACAATAAAAGGCCACTCTAAAATGTGCAGTTTTACATAATGGGCTGTCCGTGGGGAGGGGGTCAGAAAACCAGTCAGTATCTGGTATGACCACCATTTGTCTTACGCAGTGCAACATGTCTTCTTCAAATACAGTTGATCAGGTTGTTGATTGTGGCCTGTGTATTGTTGCTCCACTCCACTCCTCTTACTCCTACTAGACTGTGGGAAGATTCTGGATATTGGCAGGAACTTGAACATGCTGTTGTATACTCCAAACCAGAGCATCTCAAACATGCTCAAAGGGACATCTCAAACATGCTCAATGGGACATCTCAAACATGCTCAATGAGATATCTCAAACATGCTCTGTTGTGAACACTCTGGATCTGACTTCGGAGTTTGGGCTCCCTCTGGTGGCTGCTGATAGTAATGAAGCTGCTTTGGCTGACAGAGGTTCATCAGCTGGGAGCGATGATTGGCAATCTGGTGTTGATGACTGGGGAGATTTAAGTGAGTAACCTTCCCATGATCCTCGTCGGTGATTTGTTCTTCCTGGTCCCATTTGGAAGTCAGCTCGCTTCCTGCTTTTCCTGCAACTTTCAGATAAGTTATTTGCTGTTTATTTCTGAGGCGTTCGTTTTTGTCTATCTCAGTTTTCTGCCCTCCTGGAGTTTGTACAGCCAGGTTCCCCTATTGGGGCCTGTGCTGGCCTCTGTTTCTCATTTGCCATTGTTTTGTATTTTCAGTTCCCTGTTATATCAGTATCCGCTTATTTGCTACCAGTTACACCCGAGTTCTGATCTAGCGGGGGAGAGATCGTGTGGTCTCAGTATTTTTGTATATCAGAACGTGTTGTAGTTTTTCTTAGAGTTTTTGCCGTATTGCAGACAGTATCCTTTCCAGTCCTGTGCTATCTAGACAGATTGGCCCCCAGCATTTGCTCACTTTATTTTCTGCCTGTGTTTGTATTTCATCTTGTCTCACCGCCAATATATGTTTGGGGGCTACCTATTCCTTTGGGGCTCTACTCCGGGGCAGTTAGCTTTCCCTTTCTGTCTTTAGGCTTAGTTATCTCTCCGGCTGTGTCGAGGCGTCTAGGGCACCGTAGGTACGTCCCCCGGCTGCTTCTAGTTGTGCTGTCAGTTTAGGGGTCTGCATTCCGCTAGTTACCAACCTCTCCGGTGTCTGGTTGCCTGTCTATTTTTGCTGCTGTCTTCCTCGTCTACTGAATCATAACAATGCTCAATGGGACATCTCAAACATGCTCCTCCCCATGCCAGAGACTCGTGACTCATACAGAGAAAATTTACCTCCTGTTTCTACATAGAGCTTAGAAGGATTCTTCAGCTGGTCTGTTTTCAATCACATGGGTAGAAAGCAAAATGAGCAATTGTAAGTACACAGTGCTATATAATATGATGACAGAAATATATTAAGAGGATACAAATTTTGATTTGAGGAGTGCTTCTTTAGGTAAAAATAAATTGTCTTCAAAGGCCTCTGTTTTTTGATTCACAAAAATGTATTCTGATTTTTGAGAGACTGGCTTACTTGCTACAGCCTGTCCCTTTGGCTTCTGATGAAACTGGTGAACCAGGGACACGGCAGTTTTTTGCTCAGAGCAATATAATAGAAGACTTTTCTATTACATAGGATTGGAAGTATTTTTAGCACACGCGCACATTCGGATCCATGTTGAAAAGCATATTTGATAAGACAGTGCTTTATAAAATGCCAGATGAATAGTGTTATTTTTATCTCTGATAATTGTACAAATGTGTCACGTATATCTTCATGTGAGAAATGATCTACATAATAATAATCCCAGCCCATGGTCAAGAGGTTGGTATTGTTCGGCTGCTTTGTCTGGTCACAGAG
>JARQOD010000005.1:497056042-497135192 GCA_033576555.1 Oophaga sylvatica
AAAACAGTGATTTTATCAGAATTTCAGCAACTTGTACAGTAGTTGATATATCGCTGGAATCATGGTCTCTGCCCCGATATCATTCTGTTCTCAGATGAGGTAGCGAAAACTTGGCGGCAGATTACCTTTCATTGGATTTATCAAGCAGACATTGTAATGTAAGTCCTTCATGTTCTCATTTTCCAAGAAACTCTTCTTTGTATGTACAATAATAACTCTTAAAGGAACATGCTTGTTTTATGCCAATTAACATCAGCGGATGCTCCACATCTCCTGATCAATACTTAAGCCTGGAATGATTGATGTTAGTTTAGACTTTTTGATACTCTTTAGATAAACCATCAATATATCCCATCTATATGTTCCTTTATTTTACAGTATTACAAGAACATTTGCATCTGGAAAAACAGAAAAAGTGATCTTTCAAGTTCTCAAAGAATTAGGTCTTCCAAGTGGAAAGGTATTTATTTAGTTTTATTGAATTTTTCTGGTCTTAATCTCAAATGCACAACCCCAGAGTTAGCATTATGTTAACATATTTATTTCTTTTTCATCCAAGTCCTTTCTTCTGAGATTAAGGTTCTTTTTTTCTTTACTAACATATTTAGACGATTGATCCAGAGTCTAAGTACTTACCACTCAGATATTGCTTGAGGAATGAGTGGTCACTTTTGGAGGAGGAACTGGTCGCTACTTGCCACTTTCTCTGTTTACAATGTGCACTGACAGTGCACTCTCTTGCTGGCTCATCATTTCTCATCAGACGAGGGAGCGCACTGTCACTGTGCATTTAAATTAGTATTGCACAGTTACAAGATCCTGCTGAGCATACGTCAGAATTGGCAACTGTCACATGCTCAGTAGAGCAGGGACTAGCCCAGCCCCATAAACGGACGTCACTGATGACGCTTCGCTTCAAGGTAGGGTCAGAGGCTGCAGCAGTGACCGCAGCCTCTGTCCCCTGATGACGTATGGTATGAGAATCCCAAACAAAGTGAGAAAAGCCGTTCAATAGAGTAGTGAGGGAATGATAAGGAATTTTTAATTAATGTACTGTATATTATGAAAGAGATTAGAGTATGACATTAGATAGACAGATATTTAGGATTAAAATTAATGTTATTTTCGGACCACCCCTTGAAGTTTTAGAAAATGTGAAGACCAGCGGGCCTATGTAAGACCATTTCAGCCCGCTCTTGGGGCCATCCAGAAATGCATTCAAAACAGCAAGGAATGTGGTTGACTCAGCCAATTGGGGATTATTAGCAAATATGTATAATGGAACTGCTAGCTGTGCAGAAATAAATGTCAGTTGTAGTAAATACTTATGTATTAATATTCACTTTTTTGCTTAGAACTCTTTTTTGTCGTCTCGTTCCTGTGTTGTTCCTAATAGGAATGTACCAGTTAGGGTTGTGTTGCCATATAGTGTTCCAGTCAGTGCTGCAAGTCTCAAGCAGTGTAGGGACACACCCCTATGTAAAAGAGAAGGTTAACACCCATTTGTCAATTTATTCATACGTTTTGGAACGGCACATTGCAGTTATAGAAGAATTATTATATTACGGGTTATTTACTAATACAGACAAGTCAGGAGTGTTATCAGGTCCTCTGTCAACACAAGAGGATTTGTTTAGAAAACTTTCCTACATTTATTCTGTTTTCTTACCAAAATAAAGATAAATTATTAGATTTAAGTAGGAAAACCTTACCAAAAAGTCTAAGTTACTTACCGTTAACGGTATTTTTCGAAGTCCATGACAGCACTACAGAGAGAGGGGATCCGCCCCTTAGGAACAGGAAACCTACAGATATAAAAGGGCGGCACCTCTCCCACACATCAGTTGGATTACAGAGCATAAGAGGATTTCAAGGTTAAATGGTATACAGCAAAAAAATTTTATGCATCACACAGTAACATTAATCAATTGTTTATTACATGTGCACTACTAAGAGGAAGAAGTGCACATAGAACCCGGGTGGGAATGTAAGGGTGCTGTCATGGACTTCGAAAAATACCGTTAACGGTAAGTAACTTAGACTTTATTCGAACGTCCATGACAGCACTACAGAGAGAATTACAGAGAGTAATAACTACTTAGGGAGGGACTACTGCCTGCAGCACCCTTAGTCCGAAAGAAAGGTCTGAGGAAGCACCCAAATCTAATCTATAATGAGTGTAAAACGTGTGTGGAGAAGACCACGTAGCTGCCTTATATATCTGGTCAATGGAGACTTCTGCCCTCTCTGCCCATGAAGTCGCCACAGCTCGGGTGGAATGCGCCCTTAGCCTCTCAGGTGCCGGCTTGCCCCTCGAGGTGTATGCCAGAGAAATTGCTTCCCTAATCCATCTGGCCAATGAGCTCTTCATTAATCTACGGCCTTTGTTAATTCCTTGAAAAGAGACAAACAATGCATTGTCCCGTTTCCAGGGATCAGAGACTGCCAAATATTGCAGTAGACATCTTCTAACATCTAAAGTATGGAGTTTTGATCTCTTTTTGATTAGATGGATTAGGATGAACGAAGGAAGAACAATTTCCTGTGTTCTGTGGAAAGCGGAAGACACTTTAGGTAAGTATGCCGGGTCCGGTCTAAGAATTATCCTGTCATTCAGGACCTGAGTGTAAGGAGACAATCTAGATAGTGCCTGGATGTCACTTACCCTCCTAGCCGAGGTTAATGCTACCAGGAAAGCGGTTTTAAGGGAAAGAATTTTTAATGATGCTGCTGATATAGGTTCAAAAGGGGGCTCTGTTAAAGCAGTGAGAACAAGGTTCAAGTCCCATGGCATGATTCTCACCTTCACTATGGGTCTCGACCTACCCGCAGCTTTAATGAATCTACTGACCCAGTAATTATTTGCGATGTTGCTACTAAAGAGTGCCCCCAAAGCTGAAACTTGTACCTTAAGGGTGCTTGTGGAGAGACCTAAGTCCAGACCCTTTTGTAGGAATTCTAGAATCTGGGTTATCGGTGTTGGGTCCCCTGCTACCACCCCCGAGCTCTGGAGAAATTTCTTCCAAGTCCTAGCGTAGATTCTAGTTGTAACCTCTTTTCTGCTTTTAAGGAGAGTATTAATTACATTAGCAGAAAACCCCTTATCTCTCTGCAGCGACCGTTCAAAATCCACGCCGTCAGGTGGAGGCCCGCTACTCGAGGATGGTAGACTGGACCCTGGGAGAGCAGATCGGGAATATCCGGCAGGACCCACGGGTCGGCTATCGACATGTTTCTGAGACATGAAAACCATGCCCTCCTGGGCCAAAAAGGAGCGATTACTATTATCCTTGCCCTGTCCTTCCTGACCTTCCTCAATACTAGGGGGAGTAAGGACAGGGGAGGAAATGCGTAGGCTAGATTGAAATCCCACTGTAATAGAACAGCGTCCACTGCCAGAGGGCGTTCTTTGGGATTTAGAGAGCAGAACTGTCTCACTTTTCTGTTGCTTTTGGTAGCAAAGAGATCTACCTCCGGTTGACCCCATTTCCGCACAATTAGGTCGAAGATGGAAGTCTTTAATGACCACTCTCCTTGACTCAGGAGATTGCGGCTTAAGAAGTCCGCCTTGGTATTTTCTTCTCCCCGGGTAGCGTCTTCCGTAGAAGACGAGGAGGAAGCCGAAGAGGAAGGCGAGGAGGGTCCTGACACAACTTCACCCCTGTCATGGGCGGCAGGTGAATCTGAATCAGATAAAACTGGTACAGTTCTATGCCTGGAAGATTTTCCGTGTCTTGAGGACGCTTTCAACTCTGCTCTTATTATCTCCTTCAGGCTTTCGGTGAAATCCGGAGTCTCCTCCGCTATCTAAAAAGGGAAGGGGCATAGGGGGGGTTACTATCTCATCCTAGGCCCCTGCCCTTCCCCCTCAAATGCCCTACCATCTGTTGCATGCATGGCTGGCACAACCTTTTAGGGCAAGCGTCAGGCAGAGGGCAAGCACAAAAGGCACATTCCCTGTGCTTGCTTTTCACCGAACACTTCTTCCCCTAGTAACAGACACAAAATGGGGGAAAAACTGCATTACTGGGTATTCTAAGTCTGACGATCTCTTACCCAGATTATGCAGCAGTAGGTACCGGATCACGGGGAGGGGCCTTTTTCCCAGCTGCGGAACTTCTGCGGCTGGTGCTCCTGGCCATTGAAGAGGAGCGCTCTGTCTGCTGCTGCTGGCTCTCCTGTTGCACCGAGGGAGCTTCTGCAGTGTCCATCACGAAAATGGGGCAGAAGCGCTTTACCTCTTTCCTTTCTTATATCCTCCCCCGGATATCCGGGTCAGCAGGTCTGGCCAGGGGTCCACCCCCTCCTACTCTCCGCTCCACGGCCCCCCCCCGCACCTCCCTGCCGTCCCCACAGCAGGCGCCGTCTGATGATGCAGCCGCCAAAAATTTCAAAAACGCCGGCCGGCGTCTCACTTCCGGTTCCGGCGGTGGAGACTCCGCCCCTTTTCCCCCCCGCTCGCACGGACCCCACCGTACCGATGGAGGTAAGTATAGTCCCCCGCTGCATCGCCTCTCCAGCCGGGACACGAGCGGAGATCTCCCCCAAACCCAGCCGCGCTGCTGCAGAAGCGGCGCGCGACTAAACTTTCAAAAACCCCGCCGCGCCGTCCATAGCAGTGAGGCGCGGCGAGAAATTCAAAACCGCCCGCCGCGCCGTCCATAGCAGTGACGCGCGGCGGGAAATTCAAAAAAATCCCCGCCGCGCCGTCCAAAACAGCGACGCGCGGCGGGAAATTCAAAACCGCCCGCCGCGCCGTCCATAGCAGCGACGCGCTGTGGGAAATTCAAAACCGCCCGCCGCACCGTCCATAGCAGCGACGCACTGCGGGAAATTCAAAACCCCGCCGCGCGCCGTCCATAGCAGCGACGCGCGGCGGGAAATTCAAAGAACCCCGCCGCGCCGTCACAGCAGTGACGCGGCGGGAAATTCAAATTTAAAAATATAAATATATATTTTTTTTTTTTTAAATCACGGCTGCACCCCTTAAGAGGCCCCCACCATGACAGGACCACAGGAGAGGACAGGGAGAAGGCATCGGGACCAGGGAGAGGGGGGGGAATACTTACCTACCGGCGCTGGCTGGGAGACAGGGATCCTCTGGATACTGCTCCACCTGCTCCGCACACTGTCGTGGAATCCTACCCGGACCCACCGTGGCGCTTCCAGGGGCTCCGCATCAGCCGAGGTAGGAGATCCCCCCCGTACCTGGGTCGACCGGCCGGCCTGGGTCCTCCTGAAGATCTTCATCTGTAGGAAACCCGTCCTTTAGGAACAGGAAACCAACTGATGTGTGGGAGAGGTGCCGCCCTTTTATATCTGTAGGTTTCCTGTTCCTAAGGGGCGGATCCCCTCTGTAGTGCTGTCATGGACGTTCGAATAAGAAAGGTCTCCCTATTTTTCTGGAGTCTGTGAATATGTGCTATATTTTATTTTGTTTGTGTGTATAAAATATCAAGTGTCTTCCAAGTTGAAAGCGCCTTAAGAATAGACCGGTCACTTCTTTTAATCGCTTTGTGAAATTAAAATGGTTAAAAAAACGGAAAGAGACTGGATATATGAACTGAATGTTGTTTTTACATGTTCGTGGTTTTATGAACTGCTTGAAAAATGCAATTGTAACCGCTTGAAAAATATGTCATATGCAAATACCCTTAAAAAGTAAATTTTGCTTGTATAGGACTGTCTTTAAATTTTTTAAAATACACCCAATATTCAAGGAGTTTTGAGAGGTAAACTAGATTGTTTGGTCTTAAAATGTAAAATTGTTTTTACCCTTTAATTCTGCTTCTGGTCGCAAGTTCTCAGTGTTTGCAAATGTTATGCAATGAAATTACTTCCAATTTGCTTCCATGACTACACGATCACTATGGAAGCAGAGAGGACATGGGATGATGGCTAGCAACACGAAAAGGGAGAAAAATTAGGAAGGAATTGAATTACTCTTGTTTAAAAAAAATTCTCATGTGTCATGGTGACTTCAAATGTATAGGTTGTTGGGGTCTGTGACCATCATCTCAAGAACAAAGATATGTGTTTCGTTTGACTACCCAGCTTTTTCACCGCCCTCCTTTAGTTAATACGAGCTTAGATTGGAAATTTTAAGGCTGTGTACACCTTGGCACAGAACTGTAATTATTGTTTATTTGCTAATGCAAAGTTCATTAACCTTTTCTACCATTTTGCTGCTGCAGAGTGGCTGCAAATTCTTAAACAGGCTCCTTTGTTTTTATGAAAAAGTTTCAAGTCTTTCAGTGTTCCTGGTTCTGACAGCTCTTTCTGCTGTCGCTCAGTTCACTCAGTGTTACAAATAGCAAGATTGAAGGAGAGAAAGTACCGTAACTCAGGGAGGGTATAGACTAACAGTAATAGATGAGGAGGAAATAAATGGAGAGAAAAAAAGGTAAAGAATTAGAGCTGAGATGGTACACCATAGCAAGTGAAGTCAGCAGCACCCTGAAGACACAGACCTCATATACAGTATTACACCATAGCACAATCTAAAACTGGGATCCAGCGGAAAACTCTACATCATGGGGTCTGAAGATACATTAAGGAATGGGGATTGCAGCTTGAAATTATACCTAAATGATTATTCCAATCTTAGCAAGTTATCACAAGTGCAACAATTAGTAACTTCCAGCACCTTTATAAAGCAAAAATTAAAAGATGGAGTGCATGCGTGGCCATCGCTGTACTCTAAGACGATAATTCAGAGTCGTTTTCTCATAGTAACTGAGGATCCCTACTGACTAACCCACAGCAACCAGCAAATTATCACCTCTCTGATGGACAGATAATAACTTACTAAGATAGGAATAACCCTTTAAATGACTGTGAAACCTTTGAAAAGTGCATGAAGCATGCATGCATGTGTTTAGTGTATTTAACGTACGTTGTTTCTACTTTGCAGAATGATGAAATTGAGCCTTCTGCTTTTACATTTGAGAAGTTCTACGAACTTACACAAAAGATTTGCCCCAGAACGGACATAGAGGAGCTCTTTAAAAAAATGTAAGTTGAAGCCTTTAGTTTAGATTTTAGTTTCCTATAAACTTTATGTAACTGATCACTATTCTGTAATTTATACATCTACAGATGTTTCATTTGGCTAAATATGTGAATGTTAGAGCTTTATAATTGAGGCCATTAAATCCAGCATGCTACAGATGTACCTGACACCTGTTTCGGTCTGGCTGTTACTAACTATCTACAGATTAACTGGCTTGATTAGATATTAACAAACTTGTAAACTAATATCAACACTAAATTAATAGACTATATTTGCTGAAGCACATTCATGATAATTTTGCTTTAAATGTTTTTTTTTTTTTTAAACCTATAATGAATTTATTTAAAAGAGAACAACTGGAAAAATTATATTACAGAATAATATAAAAAATGGCAAAAAACTGATTATTCTTGTTAGAAGAACACATCTGCTTGAAGCTGCAATTCTTTCTAAGGGTGCTTTCACATTGCACTTATCTTCACGTGCCTGAGTCCCTCAAAATGGGATTTTTACCTATGTGCCATAGACCATAATGGTGCTGGCAGAGCGAATGTCAGCTCTGACGTGCATCAATTTCAGGCATAGTCAGACACTCACACGTAATAGACTGCATCTGGGTGTCCTCTAGTATGCTAGAAAATGATGCACAACAGAGCCACGTTCGCTCTGCCAGCACCATTATAGTCTATGGCCCCATCAGCGAATACGTCCAAATCCCATTTTGTGGGGTGGTTCAGACTAAGCTGGGACCCACAAACGTGAAGATAGGAACTTACTGCAACCCTTCCCCATCCGGTTATCTTTGGTTTAGCACAGGTTAAAAAAGTAACTAAGTAGTGAGGTCTACTGTCGCTATAATAACCCTGATGTGAAAAACTTAATTAAAAGGGTATTCCTTTTTTAAAATGGTGTGGCATATGTCTAGTGTAGTATTTTGATCGTTGGGAGTGACACCTCCTGGACTTCTACACTTACAATAACAAGGGGTCATGTGTCTCGTGAGGAGATCTAGGGTAGCACTACCGGCCACCTACTTACCAGGGAATGGTAATAGTCCTCCATCCTGCATAAGGAGATGTCAGGAGCATCACCATGTTGTAACGCCTTCATTGTACTAATTGGTGGACTTCTCAGAAGTCTGATCTCCATTGATTAATTATTAAGTGATGTCTTATTGACATTCTTTCCCTAAGCTCTCCTCCAATATCCTAAGTCATGTGGCAGGGCTTCTGAATGGACATTAACTCATTTGTATGGGTACCATCAATACGTGACTTCCAGAGATCCAACTTACTTTTTCTTAGAATAGAGCTCATTTGCATAACTTTTTTTCCCATGGACCATTGCCTGATCTATAACTCTTTCTGTTCTAGATAGGCAGTCCCCAAAAAGGAGAAACAGTATCCTTTAAACCTCTGTCAAAGGTCTCTTACCCAGTTAATTAGTAGACTACTTTGCACTGATGATGGGTCAGAACCCTGAAACAGCTTCCTGTGATGGAGGTCTTTTGGAGAAGACTCTCATCTGACTAAATATCCTAAATTATGTGGCAAGGCCTGACCTATCTTTTTACAACCGTTTGTTTGTTGGTGTTGACAAGGAGAAACAGTGCCCCGAGACTTCTTACAGTATACGAACCCCATCAGAACACTGGCAGAGAAGCTCCTCTCGTAGACGCCAAGTAACTTCTAACTATCAAAATGGGGATTGTTAGAGAAGTAAAGGGATCTTTGTACAGTTTGTCTGGTTGTTCTCTTTTAAGTACTGTAACAATCCCAGGTTATGCAGGATACACCGTAAAACTAACGGTTTAGCACTTTCTCTTAATGCTGTTACATCAGTGTGTCGTTAGATATTTATATATAAAACTACATATCTATGTTCTATGTAAACTTACTTATTCTAATAAATTTCTTTTCAGCAATGGAGACAAATCTGATTATTTAACGGTAGACCAATTAGTGAGCTTTCTAAATGAAGTAAGCTTTTTCATACATTAACTTCTATGAAAGTCTGTCTGCCGTGGCTTGCCTCTTACAACCTACCATTGCATGCATCATCCAATCAACCAGCCTGTGTTTCTGGTCTGCTGACCTTTCCTTCCTTATACTACAAGAGTAGGCAATCCTCTGCATTGTCAGCCATTGCTAAGTCACCTCTCCTACTACTGACTGACACTGAAGGGAAAGGTAATTTAGCCGCAGCTGGTCCGGCTGAAGGTTTGCCTAGCCTTGTTCTGTGTGAACCTCTAGGTGCAACCGGTAAATTGCTTCCCCATTTTTCCCTTTTGCCTATTTCATGTTTGCTTCCTCAGTGGCTTTGTAATGGCTACATATATGTGCTGATGCGCTCCTCTTGTTGGGTGATTGTTTTTCTGTAGAAATGTTATATTTTTTATTGTTTTTTTTTGCCTCTGTTGTAATGATGCAATCGTTTTTCTTCCGCCTGTCATTCTGTGCAATGTGATGAACAGAAATGTGCAATAAAATATTATTTATTCGTTACAAAGAGCTTCTGTTACAAGTGGCACACATTAGGATTTGCTGCAGACTGTCCCCGATGCAGCAGCTTGTCCCCGCGCTAAGCCATCGTACGGTAATTGCCCTAAATCATCTATAAGAAGCCTGGAGAAGGTTTATACATAACTGCAGAAAGCAGATGTTCACTTGCCAGTCTTCTGTATTTTTTAAATATGTCCAAATATTAAACATCCAAAGCTTTGGATTATATACAATATATACAATAGTGGCCCCTCAACGCGTATTCAGCGTCTCAGCATTATTTTGGTGTTTCCTTGCCTGTTCACTTGTCTCAACAAATCCTGAAGTGTGTAGTCTGAAATTACCAGTTATTTAAAAAAAAATCATGATTTTGTGATATGCTGTCAATGAATGTCTATGTCATGTGTTTCTATATGTAGCCTTGCAATGTTTGGGATGTGAATTGCAGCATGTTAAAGGTTTTACTACCAAGTTATAGAATTTGTTTAGTGAGAAATTGGACGGAATTCAAGAAATGTTACAAGTGACATTTCTGTATATTTTTAAGTTTTACTGCCTTAAATGATCATTGTCGTTACAACAAATTTTGAATAATTAAAAACAGAAGTGATTATAAAAAAAGTGGTAATATATCTTATTATAGAAATTTGTTTCTTTCTCCAATTATAAGGAGACCCTTCTCTCCCAGCCTGTCCAGTGGCACCACCTTCATTTAATCTGAAAAACAACACAAATCTTTCTTGAAAGACAACTTACCCAAGCACCCATAGGAGAGATAGCCAATAGCTACTGGGTCTATCTTGGGACTCTTATACTAAGCCACAAATCGATTCGGACAGCAAAAATATATTCAAATTGATCTTATCATTGTCAGTGAATAATAATAACAAAAACATACAATTGGGAGAATTACACAAAGGAAACTACTAAAGTGTTGTATAGAATAAATAATGCATGCATAGATTAACTGTTTGCAGACTGCCCATAAAATGTATACGTTTGGGTAGTCCACGTTCTACTCTGCAATGATGTTGTAAAACATCACTGCAAAGTAGAGCATCTGCACGTGATCGTACAGCTTCGGGAGTGGAGAGCTGGCTGCCACAGACAGCTGAGGTTCCCATAGAAGCTTATTTCCATCTCTGCCGTCGATTACTGTATACACAGTACATAACAAGCACTGTGTATACAGTAAAAGGAAATGCCAACAGTGCTTCCTCCTTCTGACCCAGCGCTCGTGATCGCTGGGTGTAGGGAAGGAGCAGCAACTGCTGGATCATAGGAGACACAGCTCTGATATACAGCCGTATAGATGCACCAATTCTGGCACTTAGCGTCACTCTTCCCACTTGCCCTGTAGCGGTGGCAAGTGGGGTTCATATTTGTGGGGTTGATTTCACCTTTGTATTGTCAGCTGACATCAAGCCCACTGGTTAGTAATGGAGAGACGTCTATAAGAAACCTATTCATTACTAATCCTATAGTTATAAGGTAAATAAACACGCAGCAAGAATAAAGTCCTTTATTTGAAATAATCACATAGACTCCTTTATTGAATCTTAATTAACCATACTTACTGAACGCCTAATCCCCGACGGCCTCGTCTCCTGAAAACAATCAAAAAATAACAAACCAACATATAATACTATCCTGTCCGACGTAGTCCATTTAATACCAAGTGTCCCATGGCGATCTCACATGTAGAACAGTCACATCGGGAGATGTGAATGCTCTACCTGGCCTCCGGCAATACACTGACAGGAGGTAATCGCTCCCGCAGTGTATCACTGCGCTGCCGTGAGAGTTCACCGGAGTTCATCAGCTCCGGTGCTCTCACTTACTGCACTACCGCTGTGTGAGAACTTTCCCACGCAGCGGTGCCATAAGTGAGAGCATCGGAGCTGATCAGCTGATGTACTCTGGTGAACTCTCACGGCGGCTCAGTGATACACTGTGGGAGCGATTACCTCCTGTCAGTGTATCGCCAGCACCTGGGTGACATCGACGTGAGACACTCGGTATTAAATGGACTACGGCGGACAGGAGTATATGTTGGTTTATTATTTTTGATTTCTTGCAGGAGACGAGAGCGTCGGGATTAGGTGTTCGGTGAGTATGTATATTGTATGTGAATATCTATGTGATTATGTCAATGTTTTGATTTTTTTAAGAATTGAACTCAGGTGCCGGATGAGGAGACTATTCTCCCATCATCGGCTCATGCTGTCTCTGTTATATGTGACAGCAGACATAGCCGGATGGGAGTAGTAGTCCCATCAGACAACGCCTAAGTAAAATCACTATGAGCTGTTCATCACATGGGTACACACACACAGACCCCCGCAGACAGACACCCGCAGACAGACACCCACACACAGACACATGCAGACAGACAAAGATACACACAGGCACCCGCAGACAGACCCTGACACCCACAGACAGCTGCAGACATATTCTTTGCTCACACATATTCTCCTCCTACACACATGTTCTCCGCCCACACATTCTTCCTCCTTCTGACATAGAATCATAGAATCATAGAATGGTAGAGTTGGAAGGGACCTCCTGGGCCTTCTGGTCCAACCCCCTGCTCAAAGCAGGATTCTCTAAATCATCCCAGACAGATGTCTATCCAGCCTCTGTTTGAAGACTTCCATTGAAGGAGAACTCACCACCTCTTGTGGCAGCCTGTTCCACTCATTGATCACCCTAACTGTCAAAAAGTTTTTTCTAATATCTAATCTGTGTCTCCTCCCATTCAGTTTCATCCCATTGCTTCTAGTCTTTCCTTGTGCAAATGAGAATAAAGATGATCCTTCTACAATGTGACAGCCCTTGAGATATTTGTAGACAGCTATTAAGTCTCCTCTCAGTCTTCTTTTTTGCAAGCTAAACATTCCCAAATCCTGCAACCGTTCCTCATAGGACATGGTTTGCAGACCGGTCACCATTCTGGTGGCTCTTCTCTGAACTTGCTCCAGTTTGTTGATGTCTTTTTTAAAATGTGGTGCCCAAAACTGGACACAGTATTCCAGATGAGGTCTGACCAAAGAGGAGTAGAGGGCAATAATGACCTCACGTGATCTAGACTGTATGCTTCTGTTGATACATCCTAGAATTGCATTTGCCTTTTTTGCTGCTGCATCACACTGTTGACTCATGTTAAGTCTGTGATCAATTAGTATACCCAAGTCTTTTTCACATGTGCTGTTACTTAGCCCTATTCCTCCCATTTTGTATATGCTTTTTTCATTTTTATTGCCCAGATGTAGTACTTTGCATTTTTCCCTGTTAAAATCCATTCTGTTAGTTGCTGCCCACTGCTCCAGTTTATGTATATCTTTTTGAATCCTCTCTCTCTCTTCTCTAGTATTAGCTACCCCTCCTAGCTTTGTGTCATCAGCAAATTTGATCAGTTTACCCTCAATTCCTTCATCTAAATCATTGATAAAGATGTTGAACAATACAGGGCCCAAAACAGAGCCTTGTGGTACCCCACTTGAGACATTCTTCCAACTGGATGTGCAGCCATTTACAACCACTCTTTGGGTCCGATCACTAAGCCAGTTATGAATCCACCTAACAGTTGCCTTGTCCATTCCATACTTAGTCATTTTTTCAATAAGGATTGTGTGAGATACTTTGTCAAATGCTTTGCTGAAGTCAAGATATACTATATCTACAGCATTTCCCTGATCCACCCAGTCAGTGATTCTGTCATAGAAGGAAATTAAGTTAGTCTGACATGACTTATTAGTTACAAACCCATGCTGACTCTGTTTAATCACTTCATTCTTATCCAGGTACTTGCATACATGTTCTTTAATAATTTGTTCAAAGATCTTTCCTGGTATAGAAGTCAGACTCACCGGCCTGTAGTTCCCTGGGTCCACCTTCTTCCCCTTTTTGAAGATAGGAACAACATTTGCTCTTCTCCAGTCTTCTGGGACTTCTCCTGTTCTCCAAGAATTTTCAAAGATTATGGACAGTGGTTCAAGAATTTCTTCTGCTATCTCCTTCAGTTCCCTGGGGTGTAATTCATCTGGACCTGGAGACTTGAATTCATTTATGTTAGCTAAGTGTTTCCTCACTGTCTTTCTGTTTATAGATATCCTGGATTCTTCTATTCCTTTAATAGGACAGTGAAGATCAGTTGATGTTACATTTCCTTTCTGAGAGAAAACAGATGCAAAATACGAATTTAAAAGTTCAGCCTTCTCAACATCCTGACTTACCATTTCATCATTTTCATCCTGTAAAAATCCTATAGCATCTTTGACTTTTCTTTTACTTTTGACGTATCCCCAAAATCCTTTTTTGTTGCTTTTGACGTCACTTGCAAGCCTTAATTCATTGTCAGCTTTAGATAATCTGATTTGTGCCCTGCAGGTTCTGCAGACGGCATTATATTCTTCTTTAGATATGCCTCCCTCTTTCCATTTGATAAACATTTCTTTCTTCCTTTTTAGCATGTGTTTAAGTTCTATGTTCATCCATCCTGGTTTCCTTAAATGCTTCCCATTCTTCCCTCTTTTCGGAATTGTTAACGATTGTGCTTTGAGAATCTCATTTTTCAAGATTTTCCATCCTTCCTGGACATTTTTGTCCTTAAGGATATCCAGCCATTGGATCCCTCCAATTCTCTTTCTGAGTTCCTTAAAATCTGCCTTTCTGAAATCTAACCTTGACGTCTGAGTCTTCACAGGTCTTCCTCCTCTTGTTATCCAAAATTCTAAAATAGCATGGTCACTACCTCCTAGAGTCCCAGCCACTCTTACCTCCTCCACCATTTCCTCCCTGTTTATGAGGATTAGATCCAAGGTAGCAGATCCCCTTGTTTTCTCCTCTACCTTTTGGAAGATAAAGTTGTCAGCAAGAGAGGATAAGAATTTCCTGGACCTGTTAGTTTTGCCTGAGAGAGATTCCCAACAAATGTCTGGATAGTTGAAATCTCCCATGACCACTATGTCATATTTTTTGGAGAACTTGGCCATTTGATGCATAAAGAGTTCATCCATATCTTCAGCTTGCACAGGCGGCCTGTAGTAAATGCCTACAATGACAATTCTGCAGCATTTTTGGCAGCAAATCTGCAGCAAATCCACAAACATTTTTACACCTGCGTTTTTGCTGCAGATTTGAGTGACTCAAATTGACATTCTGCAGAAAATAAAATGCTGCGAATCAGGACGGAATTTTCCGCATCATGTGCTCAACAATTCTGGATTCTCATTAATTAACCTTGCTTTAGGAATCCTTTGTGGATTTGGTGCAATTCCACGCAGAAAAAAAATGCTGCGGATCTGCAAGAAATCCGCATCGTGTGCACATAGCCTTAATGGTCAGCTATTTAGCAGGAGAATTTTAAGGTTTCTTATTTCTGAAGAACAATTTCCATTACATGCTTTTAAATAAATTGCCTTATACAGTACAGGACACATTACCTGTGCCATACACTGGTGATAGTTATACAGGCAGTGAAGGGTTCCTACGCGTTTCGGCCCCTTCTCAGGGGCGTCATCAGAGTTGAGTGTTTTACGGGGTAGAAATGTCAAGAGAAGATTGAGTGGTGTAGTGGCACCAGCCTATTTGCGTATTTGCTACAAGGCACATGGTTAGGCGAGACCCGTTGACCCTTTTTGCGTTCAGAGTGTCACTGCACCACTGGATCTTCTTTTGACATTTATTTTACTCATTTATATAGCGCCATTAATTCCGCAGCGCTTTACAGACATTATCATCGCGATCTCCCATGGGCTCACAATCTAAATTCCCTATCAGTATGTCTTTGGAATGAGGGAGGAAACCGGAGAACCCGGAGGAAACCTACGCAAACCCGGGGAAAACATGCAATCTCCATGTAGATGTTGTCCTTGGTGTGATTTCTACCCCTAAAAACATTCTCCCCTGATGAGGCCCATGAGAAGGGTCCGAAACGCATAGGGACGTTGGGGTACATTAGACTGTGTTACCAAGGTTTTGTCCCCGGATAATTTTGAGTGTTCCTGATAGATTTTTTCCATGCTGATCTCAGAAATGACTTTAGATTTTTCCTATCACGTAAGGTTTTTGAGAAATGATACGAAACATTTTAATATTCTGTTATAATTCTAAAAACTCATATATGAACTTTTTCTGAAACAGTATATTCTGAATTTTCCACTGAAATAACATAAATCGCTGATCTACACATATGCAAATTATGCAAATTCCGCGCAGGCGCAGTGAATCATTCGGCTGACCATGGACGGAGCATACCACATCTCCTGGGCAGGGGAGGAATCAAAAGACAATACTGACATTACAGCAGGGGATCACCGAGGATTCATTTTGTGAGGTAAAATATTTCACTGACTGTTTTTGAACAATATTTTACCTCACAAAATGTATCCTCTGCGATCTCAAGAGAGAACAGACAGGAGAAGTCAGCACATGGGGAAAGAGAGAGTGAATGGGTGGGTGAGCACATGGGGGGGAGAGATTCTCAACGCTGCAAAGCCTGCCCTCTTCGTGACATTACCGCCCTCCCGATGCGATAGCATGGGGCCTCCATCTAGTTACTACCATGTATGCGATTTGCCTGAATACTTTTCATTGTAAAAACTGAAGATTTATTTCGAAATGTCGCGTCAGTGTCTCAACTTCAGTGATAATTTCTGCTACATATGCGGAGAATATACAATGAAGGCACAAAAGAAGGAAATAACTCCACTTGTTAAGAAAGCATATGAACTATACTTTGAATGTTCAATTGGAGATCAGGACAAACAGTGGGCACCTCATATATGCTGTGCATCTTGTTCTAGAAGCCTTAGAGCATGGCTGAATGGATCACGACCTTCATTGCCGTCCATTGTCCCAATGATATGGAGAGAGCAGAGAGATCATATAACAGATTGCTAATTCTGCCTTACAAATGTAACAGGATATTCAGCAAAAAACAAGAAATCAATAGAATAACCTAATCTTCCTTCAGCCATAAGACCAGTGCCACACGATGAAAGTCTTCGTGTTCCAAAGCCGCCCAAAGTATGGACAATGGAGGACGACGAAAATGAACTAACAATGTCAGTGGAAAATGAAACTCCTGTAGACCAAGACTTTGAGCCTTCTACATCTAATCCACATCTGTTCAGTCAAGCTGATCTGAGCGACTTGGTCAGAGATTTGAGATTGTCAAAGAGGCAGGCAGAATTATTGGGATCAAGGCTACAAGAACGTAATCTCTTATTTCTCTTATTACCAGGAACAAGAGTTTCTGTTTTTCGCAGTCGTCAAGAAGATCTTAATCAATTTTTTAACCATATCGACTGTTTAACCTTTTGCAACGACGTCTTGGGTTGTTTTGTGCTCTTGGATGGGAACATGACCTGAAGGAATGGTGACTGTTCATTGACTTATCAATTTTAAGTCTGAAGGCTGTTTTACTACACAACGGAAATATCTATCCTTCTATACCTATTGGACATGCCGTACACATGAAAGAAACGTATGAGAATATGGAGTTACTGTTGACACACATTAATTATAGAAATTATAACTGGAACATATGTGGTGATATAAAAGTTATTGCACTTCTTCTTGGACTGCAGCTTGGATATACCAAGTATTGTTGTTTTATTTGTGAGTGGGACAGTCGTGCACGAGAAATGCACTATTTCTGAAAGGACTGGCCACTCTGCGAAAACCTGGTTGCTGGACAGAAAAATGTTAAACATAATCCTCTCGTTGATCCAGCAAAGATATTTCTCCCTCCTTTGCATATTAAACTTGGGCTTATGAAGAATTTTGTCAAAGCAATGAACAAAGAATTGGAAGCCTTTTCTTACTTGTGACAGAAATTTGCAAGAATAAGTGATGCAGAGATTAAAGAATGTATTTTTATTGGCCCACAGATCAGAGATATAATGAATGACAGTAGCTTTGATGGTCTTTTGCCAGGTGCTGAACAAGTGGCATGGAGAGCCTTTAAAGGTGTGACCTTCAACTTCCTTGGCAACAGCAGGGCACCGACCTTTGAACAACTTGTGGACAACATGCTCACAGCGTATCATATGATGAAATGTAATGTCACTAAAAATGCATTTTCTACATTCTCACTTGGACTTTTTTTTACTAGCCAATCTTGGTGCCGTTAGCGATGAACACGGTGAAAGATTTCACCAAGACATTGCGAGAAAAGGTACCAGGGAAAGTGGAGTACGTCAATGCTGGCTGACTATTGCTGGAATCTTATTTGAGAAGCATCTGACATAGATTATAAACAAAAGTCGTCTGCAAAACACTTTTGAACAATTGCTTTTGCTACTGACATCATGCACATGTATTGTCTCGGACGTCATAATGTAGACTATAAACTGTTGTTTCTTAAAAACCTTACGTGATACAGACTTTTGAAGCACATATTTGTGTTCAGCATATCAAAATCTATAAGATACAATACAATTTTCTCAGGGGACAAGAACTTCCCTGAAATTTGTTGCGCAGTGTTATCATTAGGTCATACTTGGGTACTGCCCTTGTTAGGGCGTGAGTCGCTCATATGGGGCACAACAGGGGCATTAGGGACCAGACACCCCTTTTCTTTAGAGTAGTCCTCGGTTATTGATCTCTACAGGAACAGCAAAACCTGTTTCGGTTTGTCAGTGATTTTAGATTGGGATGACAGTTCACCTTCAACAAGGCAGTGACCCAAAGCATACTGATAAAGCTACACTCGAGTTGTTTTATAGGAAACGTGTTAACGTTTTGGAGTGGCCTAGTCAAAGCCCAGACCTTAATCCAATTGAGAATCTCTGGTCAGACTTGATTATTGCTGTTCACAAGAGGAAACCATCTAACTTGATATAGCTGGAGCAGTTTTGCCTTGAGGAATGGCCAAAAATCCCAGCGACAAGATGTGGAAAGCTCATAGAGACTTACCCAATGCGACTTGCAGCTGTAATTTCCGCAAAAGGAGGCTCTACAAAGTACTGACTTTAGGGGGTGACTAGTATGCACACTGAAGTTTATAGTTATTTTGTCCTATTTGTTATTTGCTTCACAATAAAAAGAAAACCAAATGTTCACAGTTGTAGGCATGTTTTATATATGAACGGATCCAAACCCTAAAAAACCTGTGAAATTCCACGTTATGAGGTAGTAAGACATGAAAAATACAAAGGGGGTGAATACTTTCGTAAGTCACTATGTACAGCAGCAATCAGGTCCATGACCTGTATAGATTGGGTGGTAATCTGATAAAAAAACACAACTTGTAATTCATAAAATAGAGGGTCATATACTGTAGTAGAGAGAAAAAGGAAAGCCCCTTGTTTCCCCCGCAGCTCACCTTTTAGCAGAGCACTTACACATACGAGGAGAAAGTGCTGTGGATTCTCAATGTTTTGTAGATGTTGTGTTTTATTATCGACCTTATTGTGTATAGTATATATCAGATATGATTTTCCTGGGTTTAAACTGCATTATTTGTATATATTTTGAGGAATCCAATAAAAATATGTTTTTCCTTTACGGACAAACAGTTTTCATCTAAACTCTGCATAGCGAAGAGGCGATGCAAAATAAAATAATCACGAGTCCAGGCAATCCCCATAATACGGACACATTGCCAAGACAAGTCTTGGATCATGACTATGGGATTCCTTCCAAAATCCAATTCACTTAGAAAGCCTCAAGATTCCTGACCTCAGATCAGATTTTCCAACTCCCAGTTAGGTAATGAAAAAAGGCTTTTCCTTTTTTAGTTGTTACTTTTAGTCCTCCTCACCTTCCTACATGGCCCGTAGCCTGGCACCGCGCACAGTGCCGCTATCTGTATGGTGAGAATTCACAATGAGACTAAACAATGATCCTTTGTTTCACTATAAGAAGAAATAAATCATTAATACGTCCAAAAAAACTTAATAATACTGCAATTTCTATTATGTTTCAAGAACATTCCGTTTTTTTCCTGTCCTTCATTTTATACGGCTGTAAATAAAATGACTGGAGTAATGTAAAGCAATCATCATCTGTTGACGCCGTTCCTAGATCTCGGCCATGGATGTAGCATGCGTTGCAGATGGAGTTGAGCAACGGCCATGTTGGTAGTGCAGACTACATCCCTGCGACCTCCTCCTATCAAACTGGATCCCCGATCCCTTTTCTGATTATTAGGCCCTGTGCGATGTCATCATTGCAGCATAACGCACGGATGACGACGCAATGGGCCTACTAATCAGAAGAGAGGCCAGGTAGGAGGAAGTTCGTGGGGCACTGGTCTGGCAGCCTCAGACTACCAAAATGGTCTACTAAAATGGCCATTGGACCTTTTGTCTTGTGAAACTTTTTGCTCGGCTTTACTTACTAATTATATTAAAGGGAAACTTGCCAACAACGTTGATCCGCACACACTTTTAACTTGGTGAAACAAATTCAAACACATAACCCTTGCGTTGTGCTTGGTGATGTAAGGCAGTGCTCGGCCATGGACACATATGCCATTAAGCACCGGGCATACAGATTTTTGTACTGATATTGATACCAGAAGACGTATCAATGGAGCTGAGTGGTAATGCTTAACGCAACTCACAATGCCTACATGGGGTGGATCATGATCCACCACATCCTGCAAATAAATCCATGCTCCCTCAGCTGCTAAAAGTGTCACTCATCAGAGCAGTGTTCCGCAAGCGCGGTTCTGAGAAATTAGTGATCCATAGGTCCTAGTTTGGAGTGTATATAAAAAAATGACAATAGCTGCAATTTGCACAAAAAGGACAGAGTAATTGTGGGGATAGTGCAAAAGAACCGTTTTTTGTGGGGGTGCAATGGTTGATCATTTCTGCGTTAGTGACCTCTTGCTGTTGATGTAAAATAAATATCAGTAATAAAATCAATTAAAGGGAATCTGTCACCAGGTTTTTGCTACTCCATCTGAAAGCAATATGATGTAGGGGCAGATACCCTGATTCCAGTGATGTGTCACTTACTGGGCTGCTTGCTGCAGTTTTGATAAAATCACTGTTTTATCTGTTGCAAATCTACCAATTTTTTGGCTGCTGATCTCTGTGTAAGGCCGGGGTCACACTTGCAATAAACTCACACGAGTCTCGCACCTCAATACCCGTCACTGCTGTCGGCACTCGAGTGTGCGGCTGCATGTATTTCTATGCAGCTGAACGCTCCAGTCCGAGTGCCGGCAGCAGTTCCAGGTATTGAAGTGCGAGACTCGTGCGAGTTTCTCGCAAGTGTGACCCCGGCCTAACCCCGACCACACCACTGGCTGGCAGCTTTCTGTGTACACTGTGCATAGGCAGAAAGCATCCATTCAGTGCTGGAGGCGGGGTTATAGACAGATCATGTCTGTGGAGGACTAGACTACATGACAGTTGGTTTACTAGTCCAGACCACTACTAATAAACAGTGGTTGTATCAAAACCACAGCAAGCAACTCAGTATGTGACACATTGCTGGAATCAGGGTCTCTATATTGTGCTGCACTCAGGTTGCAAAAACCTTGTGACAGATTCCCTTTAATGATTTGCTATAGATTATTCACCTACATCACAAATATATGTCTAAATCTGAAATTATTGAACAAATATACTTGTTGCAATATAAAATAAGTTTTATACTATTTAGCTATTTTTTTTGTAATAAAAGCTTCATGATTATGTGTTGTCGCCAGTACTTGCATGTTAGATATCATTTTTCTTAAAATCAATTATACAGAAAAATCAACTTAAAGGGTTTGTCCGAATCTACCCCCCCCCAAATTTTAAACATGAGGGAGGATTATAAAATATAAAATTATGTATTCTTCCCAGCTCATTATGTCATATGAGGCATGTGATGACACCCCATTCCTTGTACCTGACCACTGCAGTCAGTCACTGGCCTTAGTGCACAAACAACAGGACTAGACTGTATGGTGACCCCATGGGTAGCCTGCGCTGGATCCACAGTGCGGCGTCGGACAATCCTATTAAGTTGCCCATATGGGATAGATAAATATTGGCCATACCTGATTCTGGCGAGACCCTTCTAATGTATATGGGGATATTCCAGATCTCTCCTGATGGCAGATGTCAGCAGAAACAAGGATCGGGCATGCTGATTTTATCCTGCCCAATCTTTTCATGGGGGGATCATCTGCCACCAGAAGGGTCACCCCCATTCAGAGCAGCCTAAGCCGAGCATGCATGTTTATTGGTCATGGGGGGAGTGGGCAAAAATAGCTGTTAGCAAATGACCATGATGCCTACTGTTACGTAGGGCAGGGTTCCCCAACTCCAGTCCTCAAGGCCCACCAACAGATCATGTTTTCAGGATTTCCTTTGTATTGCACAGGTGATACAATTATCACCTGGGCGATATTAAGGAAATTCTGAAAATATGACCTGTTGGTGGGCCTTGAGGACTGGAGTTGGGGAACCCTGACCTAGTGTACAGCCATTGTTATGACACAGGTATGTAGCGCTCTTAATTCTAATTTCCTTTTCATACGTAGAGTCAAAGAGACCCTCGGCTCAATGAAATCTTGTTCCCGTTCTTTGACACTAAGCGGGCCATGCAGATCGTAGAGATGTATGAACCTGATGAAGAATTGAAGGGAAGAGGTAGGGCTGTCTGGACTCAGGACAATTCCCCTGGGGTAATTATTTTTCTCATGCCCAAAGGCACCCCAATGACATAAATAGCGAGGCACTTTAACCCCGGCAGTGGGGATGCATAATAGAGCAATTTATAAGCCATATAGGCTTCCTGATAACCTGCCCAGACTCGTATACCGCCAGCTTCATTTACAGTGAAAACATCTCGTCTGTAAGAACGGAGATCCAAAATGTAATCCAGACCGGCCAAATAGACCACAAACAAACCGTTCATTGGAAGTTTGACTTAGTACTGACATCGTGACACTAGAAAATGGAGCTCAGGTTCCAAATCTACGCGGCTCGCAGTGCGATTTTAATCTCAATTACTTTGGCCTTTTCCTCTCCTTGTCTCATGTAAAATTAGGCTGCATGTAGCCAGACAGGAATAATCTCGCTGAATTACGGGCAACCATGTGTGCTGTAACAAAAGGACCAAGGCCGTTTCTTTATTCATGTCTTCGTTTTTTTTTTTCAGGCCACATATCTAGTGATGGATTTTGCAGATATTTGATGTCTGATGAGAACGCACCAGTCTTCTTAGACCGCTTGGAGCTCTACCAGGAGATGGAGCACCCGCTGGCGCACTACTTTATTAGCTCCTCCCACAATACGTACCTTACCGGCAGACAGTTTGGAGGCAAATCTTCAGTAGAGATGTACAGACAGGTCCTATTAGCTGGATGCAGGTTGATATTTTTTTTTTGTATTTTATACTTTATTCTTAGAGCCAGTGCATTAATAAAAGTTTTAAATGGTTTCCATCATGCAGTCATGGTACAGTTGTACTCAAAATTTTACATATCCCGGCAGAATTTTTCATTTGTTGGCCTTTTTTCAGAGAATATGAATGATAACACCAAAACGTTTTCTCCACTCATGGTTAGTGGTCGGGTGAAGCCATTTATTGTCAAACTACTGTGTTTTCTTTTTTTAAATCATAATGACAACCCAAAACATCCAAATGATCCTGATTTAAAGTTAACATACCCTGGTGATTTTGGTCTGATAACATGCACAGAAGTTAACACAAATGGATTTGAATAGCTACTAAAGGTAACATCCTCACCTGTGACCTGTTTGCTTGTAATCAGTGTGTGTGCATAAAAGCTGAGTGAGTTTCTGGGATCCAGACAGACTCTTGCATCTTTCATCCAGCCACTGATGTTTCTGAATTGTGGGGAAAGCAAAAGAATTGTCAACGGATCTACGGGAAAAGATAGTTGAACTGTATAAAACAGGAAAGGGATACAAAAAGATATCCAAGGAATTGATAATGCCAGTCAGCAGCATTCAAATTGTGATTAACAAATGGAAAACAGGGGCTCTGTAAAAACAAAGCCATGGTCAGGTAGGCCAACAAAATTTTAGTCCACAACTGCTGAGAAAATTGTTCGGGATGCAAAGAAAAACCCACAAATAACATCAGCTGAAATACTGGACTTTCTGAAAACTAGCAGTGTGGCTGTTTCAAGATGCACAATAAGAAGGCACTTGAAGAACAATGGGCTGCATGGTCGAGTCGCCAGAAGAAAGCCATTACTGCGCAAATGCCACAAAGTATCTCGCCTACAATACGCAAAACAGCACAGAGACAAGCCTCAAAACTTCTGGAACAAGGTAATTTGGAGTGATGAGACCAAACTTTTTGGTCACAACCATAAACGTTACATTTGGAGAGAGGTCAACAAGGCCTATGATGAAAGGAACACCATTCCTACTGTAAAGCGCAGAGGTGGATCGCTGATGTTTTGGGGATGTGTGAGCTACAAAGGTACAGGAAACTTGGTCAAAGTTGAAAGAAAGATGAATGCAGCACGTTATTAGCAAATACTGGAGGCAAATTTGCAATCATCAGCCCGGAAGCTGCGCATGGGACGTATTTGAACGTTCCAACATGACAACCATCCAAAACACAAGGCCAAGTCGACCTGTCATTGGCTACAGCAGCACAAAGTGAAGGTTCTGGAGTGGCCATCTCAGTCTCCTGACCTCAATATCATTGAGCCATTGTGGGGAGATCTCAAGCGCGCAGTTCATGCTAGACGGCACAGGAATTTACAGGAACTGGAGGCTTATTGCCAAGAAGAGTGGGCAGCTTTACCATCTGAGAAAATAAAGAACCTCATCCACAACTATCACAAAAGACTCAAAGCTGTCATTGATGTTAGAGGGGGCAATACACTGTATTAAGAAATGGGGTATGTAAACTTTTGATCAGGGTCATTTGGATATTTGGGTTGTCATCATGATTTAAAAAGAGAAAACACAGTAGTTTGACAATAAATGGCTTCACCCAACCACTAACCATGAGTGGAGAAAACGTTTTGGTGTTATCATTCATATTCTCTGAAAAAAGGCCAAGAAAGCAAAAATTTTGCCGGGGTATGTAAACTTTTGAATACAACTGTATATCTTATTGGGTGTACTGATGTACTTTCTGACAGTGTACAGAGGAAGTTGCCAATCAGTAATGTGGCGGGGTTATACAAAGCTCAGTGTTTTGAGCACTGCTAGAGAAAACAAGGATTGTGTCAAAACTGCACCAAACAGCCCAGTAAGCGAAACATCACTGAAATCAGGGTCTCTGCCCCTAAATCATGTTGCTTTCAGATAACATAAAACTGCTGACAGATTCCCTTTAAGTGTTCTTTGACTAAGAGGTTTATATTGCTTACAGCCTTAATCCTCTGACAGGCTGCAGGCTGTTACCATAAAAATACAAAAAAAGGCTGCACTCAAGCATACTAAAGCATGACAACATAGAATACATGAAATTTTCAATAGCAATATGGCTTTGGAGTATAAGGAAAAATTTAAGACGCTTAGTATAAACATTTGGCCAAACATTTTAAAGCCCACCAACCATCGTCAAGGTGGTCTCAATTCTGGTGAGTCCCTGACCTAATGTGAACATACCTCTACTAGGCTGATATCTGAATTTCTGGGTGAATATGCACCTCTGTCAGTAATGCCTGCATTTATGGGTAAAGTAGGGACCTGGTGTAATTAAAATCACCACCTGGTGGGGGCAGAGTGCTCGGTCAGTAAGCTAACATTCAAAAGACAAAAACACCTGACTGGCACTTCCAGACTAATGTGAACTAGGTGCAAACCAAAGGGAGCTACCCCCATGTAAAAATACAAAAAAAGGTTACACTCAAGCATACTAAAGCATGACAACATAGAATACATGAAATTTTGAATAGCAATATGGCTTTGGAGTATAAGGAAAAATTTAAGACGCTTAGTATAAACATTTGGCCAAACATTTTAAAGCCCACCAACCATCGTCAAGGTGGTCTCAATTCTGGTGAGTCCCTGACCTAATGTGAACATACCTCTACTAGGCTGATATCTGAATTTCTGGGTGAATATGCACCTCTGTCAGCAATGCCTGCATTTATGGGTAAAGTAGGGACCTGTTGTAATTAAAATCACCACCTGGTGGGGGCAGAGTGCTCGGTCAGTAAGCTAACATTCAAAAGACAAAAACACCTGACTGGCACTTCCAGACTAATGTGAACTAGGTGCAAACCAAAGGGAGCTACCCCATGTAAAAATACAAAAAAAGGTTACACTCAAGCATACTAAAGCATGACAACATAGAATACATGAAATTTTGAATAGCAATATGGCTTTGGAGTATAAGGAAAAATTTAAGACGCTTAGTATAAACATTTGGCCAAACATTTTAAAGCCCACCAACCATCGTCAAGGTGGTCTCAATTCTGGTGAGTCCCTGACCTAATGTGAACATACCTCTACTAGGCTGATATCTGAATTTCTGGGTGAATATGCACCTCTGTCAGCAATGCCTGCATTTATGGGTAAAGTAGGGACCTGTTGTAATTAAAATCACCACCTGGTGGGGGCGGAGTGCTCGGTCAGTAAGCTAACATTCAAAAGACAAAAACACCTGACTGGCACTTCCAGACTAATGTGAACTAGGTGCAAACCAAAGGGAGCTACCCCATGTAAAAATACAAAAAAAGGTTGCACTCAAGCATACTAAAGCATGACAACATAGAATACATGAAATTTTGAATAGCAATATGGCTTTGGAGTATAAGGAAAAATTTGAGACGCTTAGTATAAACATTTGGCCAAACATTTTAAAGCCCACCAACCATCGTCAAGGTGGTCTCAATACTGGTGAGTCCCTGACCTAATGTGAACATACCTCTATTAGGCTGATATCTGAATTTCTGGGTGAATATGCACCTCTGTCAGCAATGCCTGCATTTATGGGTAAAGTAGGGACCTGGTGTAATTAAAATCACCACCTGGTGGGGGCTGTTACCATTCCCCTTATCAGAGGGTTGTGTCCTTACCGCCTGGCATTGTCAGTCATGATTAGGCAGTATCTTGTTGTGTGTGGACACCCCCCGAACTGGTAACACCCAATTGCCAATTTATTCACAGATTTCTAGTAGGAATAACCGAGAAACGGCAGCCACTTAATCACTGATAACCACTGGAAACACTTGCTTAATGTGGAATTAGCATTTATATATTTGAACTTTAAATATGTATTTATTTTATATGAAGGTGCGTTGAATTGGATTGCTGGGATGGTAAAGGTGAAGATCAGGAGCCTATCATAACACATGGGAAGGCGATGTGCACAGATATCCTCTTTAAGGTAGTGTTGCATGTGAATCCATATATCTGCAATGTACCATAAAGTACAATTTGATTTCATGTCATTTACTTCTATGGTATTGATACATTAAGTGTTAACAATATATTTTATATTTTATTTTATGAAGTGTACGGTACAGCCTGATTGGATCATCCCAAGCAGTGGTCTCAAGCCTGTGATTTTAAAAGATATGGACGCCTTTGGTGGCATTTTTTGCATTTTGGTTTCAGTAAAAGTTTTGCACTCTTTGGCTTTTATAGGTACTTTGTTTCTCTACACTTTAATGACTATATAATGAGTTAACAGAGAATCTGTCAGTGAGCTGGTTCTGGCACAGATTGTTTACCTATAGTTTCTGTCTTTTTCTGAGCTATATTTTGACCACATCAAAGTTCAGCTCAACTTTGAGGTGGTTATATATTACCTGAGAGCAGCTCAGAAAAATACAGACAAAAGAGTAACAAACTACCCTTCAGAACATGCCGACTGATGGTTTCTTAGTTAACGCATTTTGCAGCCAGCAATAGGCCATGCAGCACAGGGGCTATAGAAAATTTTTAATGAAAGCCATGGATTTGCCAAAATACATAGATTGAAGTAAAAAGAATGCCTCCAAAGGTGTCTTGTTGTAGAACTACAGCCCTACATAAAAAAATACATTTTTTAAAGCAAAGTCTCCACAATATTCTTTATTCTGTAAACCCTTCTGATTATGTATTTAATGGTGTGTAGGGGTATCAAGGTACTTACCGATTGCCATATTTTCAGGTTTGCAGCGCTTCGCCGATCCTCTTCTTCTAGCCCACGTGTGTGGGGCAGTCACGCTTCCCCAATGTTATCCAATAGAACGCAGAACAAGGCTCCATAGACTTACATTGAGAAAGCGACTTCTGCTCTATTACTTGTGTGAGCTGGCTAGTCTGGTTTCAGGACTGATGGGCTAGAAGTGGTCCGGAGAAGACTGTCATCCAGGTATGGACTGGGGCTGAAATTCAGCCCTGGCATTTGAAATCCCACAGGCCCATGCATTTCTAATGATACCTCCGTCACAACTCTGAACAGTATGGGAGTCTTGAGAACACCGATTCTGTTAACAACATAGCAGACAAGGCAGCCCACGATCAGACAGGCCCTCTGGCATTTGCCAGAATTGCCAGATGGCCAGTCCGGCCCTGTTGTGATCAGTAAGTATTTTAACGCACACACTAATAAGTACATAATAAGAAGGAATTATTTACAGACACTTCTTTTTGAACTTTGCAATAATAAGTGAAATACTAAGGAAACAGTCATGGAAATGTCATACCTTAAAGGATGCCTTTTTACTTACTAGAACTGTGCTTTATTTTTAAGGCTATAATTTGGCACAACTGGCAATAAACCATGAACTCCCCGCACAGCAAACACCTAATATTTCTATTTATCAACTTGATTTAAAACTGAGACGAGAGAACAGTAGTTTTTTTGAATGTAGCGAGTACAAGCATGTTACAAGAATAGATAGGGTATAAAAAAATCGAGAAAATGAGGCCGACGTTCTGCAATACTTCCAGTGTTTGGAAATTTGTGCCAAGTCATCGTGCCAACTTTACTGCCAGTCCTAACTTTGCTCTTTTCTTACTGTCTACATTTATTGGAAATAACGTTTCTACGTTTAACAGATACAACTGCGGTATGGCTGAAATTCGCATTGTGATGCCATGTTGCATAGGGGCAAATATCTGTTAATTTCCATAGGTCTGTAGGAAAAACTATTGTATTGTGGTTTTAGAAACAGTTTACTAAAGAAACAGCTCAAGGACAGATTCACCTGTGCTGCTAATTTTTCCTTATGCACACGTGTATGAATCCAGAATTTGGCGCTTCTAGAAATCTGCAGGCCCACACTATAACTGTGTGCCTAGTCTTTAATATGGAGGCAGATAGGTTTGTGCTCTTAATGTGAAAAAAAGCTAAGAGAAAAAATGTTACTCTGTTAAATTGGATTCCCTAGAGCATTGTTTTTGGAGGAGGATCGGTGCCAGATGGAGCAAACATAGTGTCTTTGTAATATGGAACCTTAGGAACGCTAAGTACCTCTCCTCACGTCCGTGCGCATAGCAGCACCATATGCATAAGACCTTGTACAGACTGGTTTATGGAGTTTAATTGATCAGCGGATGTGAA
Organism: Oophaga sylvatica; assembly: GCA_033576555.1. Lineage (NCBI taxonomy): Eukaryota > Metazoa > Chordata > Amphibia > Anura > Dendrobatidae > Oophaga > Oophaga sylvatica. Next base: position 497,085,002 of record JARQOD010000005.1, read on the forward strand.
CCGGGAGATACACACGTTAAAGAGGACCTGTCACAAGCCATAAATAAGTATATATATATATATATATATATATTTTTTTTTTTTAACCAGCTGTCCTATTGAATCGGGTATTGCTTTTGTTTTGTTCCTGCGTCTGTATATTCCTGAGATATGGCACCTCTTACCTGTATGTAAATGCAGTCTTTATTATCCTCGAGAAGTACAGAATCACACTCCTTTGATTAGCAAGACTAAATCTATCGACAAGGAAGAAGGGTCATATCTCAAGAATGGAGAGGTACAAGAATAAAGGAATAGCAACAACTGTTTCCGGAGAACAATGGCATTTGGAGCAAAAAAAAACTCCTATTTATGGCAAGTGATGGGTCCCGCCAAACCGTGTACTGTAGTACTGTGATTTATTGCAATCTTTAACCCTAAAAGCAAGGCTAGCAAATAAATCCAGATGTCAGATAAGTAAATACAATCCCGTGTCTCTTCTTAGAGCTGATACTGGACCTGCTGTTCTAATATCATTTTATTACACTTCATATGGTTTTATTGTGTCCCTGGATTTGTACGTTATGTAACAGAAGCTGCCGGCTGCAGTTCTCGGCATAATAACCCGCTACGATTATTTAGCCATTAAAAACTCATTAAAAATCCAACCTCTCTGGTCTTTTTTACAGGATGTAATACAAGCCATCAAGGAGACAGCGTTTGTCACGTCGGAATATCCTGTAATCCTGTCATTTGAGAATCATTGCAGGTACTCAGCTTCATTCTCGCCATCATTGGAAATATTTTGGTTTTTTTGTGAGTTTGTAAAGAGGAATATTTAAATTTCCTTCCATGTCCCGCACCGTAATCCAAAAATGTAATCTGTGCTCTATAAAGGGAAGCGAAATCTGCAAATATATTAGGTCTACTGCATAAAAACGGATCTAACTAAAAGTGCTGGTGATGTCTAAAACGAAAAAGTACTGGTGTTGCCCATAGCATTTACATCAAAAGTGCTGGTGTTGCCTAAAACAAAAAAGTGCTGGTGTTGCCCATAGCACTTACATCAAAAGTGCTAGTGTTGCCTAAAACGAAAATTGTTGGTATTGCCCATAGCATTTACATCAAAAGTGCTAGTGTTGCCTAAAACGAAAATGTGCTGGTGTTGCCCATAGCATTTACATCAAAAGTGCTGGTGTTGCCTAAAACGAAAAAGTGCTGGTGTTGCCCATAGCATTTACATCAAAAGTGCTAGTGTTGCCTAAAATGAAAAGTGCTGGTGTTGCCGATATCATTTACATCAAATGTGCTAGTGTTGCCTAAAACGAAAAGTGCTGGTGTTGCCCATAGCATTTACATCAAAAGTGCTGGTGTTGCCTAAAACGAAAAAGTGCTGGTGTTGCCCATAGCATTTACATTAAAAGTGCTAGTGTTGCCTAAAACGAAAAAGTGCTGGTGTTGCCCATAGCATTTACATTAAAAGTGCTAGTGTTGCCTAAAACGGAAAAGTGCTGGTGTTGCCCATAGCATTTACATCAAAAGTGCTAGTGTTGCCTAAAACGAAAAGTGCTGGTGTTGCCCATAGCATTTACATCAAAAGTGCTAGTGTGCCTAAAACGAAAAAGTGCTTGTGTTGCCTATAGCATTTAGATCAGTTTCCCAGGCTGTGTGATAAATATAATTAGAATTGCCAAGCATCATGAAGATAGCTATGTGCTGGGCAAGATTGGATAGACTCTAAAAAGACAGGGACTTAATCTTAGAGAGCATGTCTAGCCTCATTACATTTTTACTAATAGCCAACAATGTTGTAAAATACCCAAATTTTGCACCTTACTAGTGCCATGCGGCTCTCATGCCAGCACTTGGTGATGTGTGACCAACAACTCAGAAGCAGGCATTGAGTAAATTAAGCTTTGATGGAAAATTGGATTTTCCCAAGGAAAAGAAAGAATCCTTTTCAAATAATAGAAAGGAGCTAAAGCCTCAACTTTGGAATGTATTCTTTACTGTAAGAGCAGTTGTGTGGAATAGGACTTAATCTTTAAGGGGGGTTTACAACTCTAATATATCTTTTACAAATAGCTGGCAAAGGTTTCATAGTTTTTAAAGTAAACGTTAGTCCATCAAGTTCAACCAATAATCCTGCTTGTTGATCCAGAGGAAGGGAAAAACCCCATGAGGCAGATGCTAATTGCCTCATATTAGGGGGAAATTTTCCTTCCAGACTCTACATACGGCAATCAGACTAGTTCACTGGTTCAATGTCCCGTCACAGAATCTAGCGCCCATAACCTCTAATATTATATTTATCAAAAAAGGCATTTTTAGGGAATCAACCATTACCCCATCATTTGTCAGAGTTCCATAGTCTCACTGCTCTTACAGGAAAGAATCTCCGTCTGTGATGATGATTAAACTTCCTTTCCAATAGATATAAAGAATGTCCCCTTGTCATCATTGCAGGTCTAGGTGTAAAAATGATTAAAAAGGTGAAAAATAGCAAACCAATCCCCTGCTGCTCCCTTGCCATTACTTCCATGGTGCCCTGACAGCCTCTATCACCTGGCTCCAGCGATGATGCGTGAACATGATGTATGACCACTCAGAAATGGGCACCGAGAGTTAGGAGAGATGGGGTCTTCAAATAGCATAATGGGGTGTCTTGCCTGAAAAAAGAAAAATTAACTTTGAAATTGATTCTTTACAATAATAGCAGTCTAGTTGTGGAATATCCTAGTTTTGCCCTTTTACATGATATCTGAGTGATTCACTCTCACTGGCTTGTTTTTTTTCCTAATCACTAGAGGATTAGAATGAGAGAAGAGTTTTCCCTCTTCCCTGTGTTGAGGTTAGATTTTCCTCTTGGTTAAAAAAGATTTATGGGAGAATGCAACTACCGAGTGTGATGTAAAATGAAGGTATTTTTTCAGCAAATTATGAAAATCTGTAAAAGCTTAAAGAGAATTTTCTCATACAATAAATAAATTACAGATGTCTAAAAGAGTGGAAACAAATTCCCCTCCGCAGCTCCATGTTTATTACTGATTTATCCCATTTCCACTGTCTAATAACAAGTATGAGTGGTCATTACCCTTCCCCCTCATCCTAGCAGGTCCTGCTAATTGCTTAGATGCGATGGGAGTCACATTGAGAATTAAAGGGCAATCAATTGAAAGTTATCCCTTATCCATAAAATAGAGAATAACTTACTGATCGCTGGAAGTCGGACAACTGAGATCCACAACTCTCCTGAAATCGGGCATCTGGATCCATAAATTGAGGCTTTGTAGAACCCCGTCTTGAATTGAGCACTGGTGCACGTGCGCGACCTCTTCTCCATCCATTCTTTGTAGCCAGAAATGGATACAGGATTATTTTCAATTGTGGGAATTTAAATCATCTGTCTGACTCTTCAAGATTACTCCAAATATTAGGGATGGTTTGCACATAACAAAATGATGTAGACCCTCCTGGATCCAGCACAGGAAAGGATGACATTCCGTTCTTCTTAGGCGCATTCCATGACATCATGTCCAGTCACCTGATCACTGCAGCCAATCACAGGCCTCAGCGGTCAGGTGACTGGACATGAAGTCATCAGAGACCAACAGAACCGCCAGCGCTGGATCAACATGAATGTGCATCATATTATTATGTTACAATTATGCTTGCTATTTCGAACATTTATTTAGCAGTCGGACAGCACCTTTGAAGTCAATCTGTGTCACGCTGTATAGCAGATATATATATGTGATGTCAGTAATCTATATCAAAAGGGCAACATACTATATAACATGCGCATAGATATATGATAACATAGATTTACCTGACAGAATGTCCAGAGGGTCAAAACGGAATCCGTTATACGCTGTCTCCGGCTAGAGGGTGACCGGGGTCTATGCTGACCCTAAACTGGGGTCCTAACTAATCCCTCAACCTGGAGGTACTGTTAAAGGTACAGAGGTCCAGGCCACCAGCGTAAACCCTGTCTCCTATCAATCCCTGAAAACTGTAATCTAGTCCTAAGAAGGACCCTGATTACCACCAAAGGGAATGAACAGGTAACGGTTAATGAACAGAAAGACAAACAACAAAGACAAGAAATAAAGTAAATAAAGTCTTACATACAACACTCACACACAGTAGGAACACCTAAGGTCTCAGAGAAAAACTATAAGCTGTAAGAGTAAAAACAACTAAGGAGCTCTTAGCTTAAATATTCTCAGAACCGATCCAGTCTGCTAAACTACATGAATGCTTTCACCGGCGTCTAACACCCAGACTGGCAGAAATATAAAGGAAACTAATTAGAACATAATCAAAAGCAGCCGGGCGAGGCTGCACCTAGCCTTAGCAAAGAGCTAGGAAAAATTAACTCTCTCATTACCAAAAAACAAAGAAACAGCAGCTCAGCTGTGAGAAGTCAGAATGTGCAATCGCGACGATCTTCATGGCAATGCACCCATGACAGTACCCCCCCTTCTACGAGGGGCCTCCGGACCCTCATGATCAGGTCTGTCCTGGTGAGTTGTGTGAAAGGTCCGAACCAATCGATCTGCGTTAACATCAGACGCAGGGACCCACGTCCCCTCCTCAGGACCATACCCCCTCCACTGAACTAAGTACTGAAGGAATCGGCGACTGAGACGTGAGTCAATGATTTTCGACCCATGAATTTCCACGTTATCATTGACCACCACTGAAGGAGGTAGAGGTGACGGTATGACTGGTGCCACATACTTTTTAAGTAATGACTTGTGAAACACATTATGATTTTAAACGTAGGAGGGAGGTCCAGACGAAATGCCACAGGATTAATTATGGAACTGATCCTGTACGGCCCGATGAATCTGGGACCCAACCTCCAGGAGGAAACTTTACGTTTTATATTCCTGGTAGACAACCAAACCAGATCGTTCACCTTCAGATCTAGACCAGAAACTCTCCTCCTATCAGCCCTCCGTTTGTAACGGTTCCCCGTAACCTTCAGTCTTAAGCGATCTGGAACTATCAGTCTCCCTGGAAGTCCCACAGGGGCGTCCCCCTGAGCCCCCAATACCTCCCCCTCAAGCTCAGAGCATACAGCTGACACTACAACTCCCTCCTGAGGAATAGGAACCGGATCATCCGTCTTCCCGGCCCTTGGGAAAGTACGAGATAAGGCATCAGGAAGCAACTTTATTGAGCAGTCATATGCGCGATGAGGAGGAAACTCTTTACACCCCTCCTCTGAGAACATCTCCCCAAAGTCCTCCAGAAAAGGAGACAAAGTCCTAGGCACAACCGCACCGATGACCGTGCTCATGCAGTTATTCTTGCAAAATTCACCCCACTGGCTTATCTTTCTGGATTGCCAATCAATCACTGGGTTATGTTTAGCCAACCAAGGAAGTCCCAACACAATAGGAGTAGGTAGACCCTCCAACACATAACAAGACAATTGCTCTTTATGTATTGCCCCTACTCGAAGATCTATGTTATGAACAGCTTGTACCAAGCTACCTTGACCAAGAGGTCTAGAATCAATAGAGAGTATAGGGACCGGTTTGGCCAAAACACTCAGTTGCATACCATGCACCTGGGCAAACCGAGCGTCCACCAAATTAGCCCCGGACCCACTATCAAGAAAAACAGAAATCCTCTCAGTTCTAGTACCAATCACCACCTCCGCAGGCACGAGAAACTGAGAGGGATTTGGGGACGAAATACACACTCCCAGGTTAACTCCTTGGCTCAAAGAGGTCCGGGATGGACACCCCCCAACAAAATGTCCCTCTCTCCCGCAAAAGAAACACCTTCTAGTCTTGCGGCGCACCGCCGATTCCCTCCTACAAAATGATGTCCCTCCCAACTGCATGGGTTCCTCAGAACAGACCAGGGGAACCTCAGTATAAGGGACTTTAGTAGTAGGCGGAGTCATCATGGGGGGCGGAGTTACCTCGCGTCTTCCCCGAAGTCGTCTATCAATGCGAATAGCGAGGGCCATAGCAGCCTCCAGTGATGGAGGAGAATCATACTGAGCCAACACATCTTTTAATTTGTCAGACAACCCTTGACAAAACTGGCTCCTAAGAGCTGGGTCATTCCACTGAGTATCTGTTGCCCATCTACGGAACTCAGAAGAATATTCCTCCGCTGGACGATTTCCTTGCCGTATTTTACGTAACTTTGTTTCAGCAAGGGAAACTCGATCCGGATCATCATATACCAGACCCAGGGCAGTAAAAAATCGATCCACTGACTGGAGATCTGGGGAGCCTGGAGGAATAGAGAACGCCCAAGATTGAGGGTCCCCTTGTAAGAGCGAGATAACAATTCCCACCCTCTGCTCTTCACTCCCAGATGACCGAGGCCACAGCCGAAAGTACAATTTACATGCCTCCCGGAAAGTAAAAAATTTGTCCCGCCCACCAGTGAACCTGTCCGGGAGAGCAACCTTAGGTTCAGATCTGGTTTGCTCCGGGAGGGACAAAACCTTGGACTTAATGTCTGCAAATTCCATGGACAACCCCTGCAACTGCCGGGCCAGCTGGGCTACTGGATCCATGACAGCTGGGGAGAATCTTTAGTTTGGGCCGGTGAAAATGTCACGCTGTATAGCAGATATATATATGTGATGTCAGTAATCTATATCAAAAGGGCAACATACTATATAACATGCGCATAGATATATGATAACATAGAATTACCTGACAGAATGTCCAGTGGGTCAAAACGGAATCCGTTATACGCTGTCTCCGGCTAGAGGGTGACCGGGGTCTATGCTGACCCTAAACTGGGGTCCTAACTAATCCCTCAACCTGGAGGTACTGTTAAAGGTACAGAGGTCCAGGCCACCAGCGTAAACCCTGTCTCCTATCAATCCCTGAAAACTGTAATCTAGTCCTAAGAAGGACCCTGATTACCACCAAAGGGAATGAACAGGTAACGGTTAATGAACAGAAAGACATACAAGAAAGACAAGAAATAAAGTAAATAAAGTCTTACATACAACACTCACACACAGTAGGAACACCTAAGGTCTCAGAGAAAAACTATAAGCTGTAAGAGTAAAAACAACTAAGGAGCTCTTAGCTTAAATATTCTCAGAACCGATCCAGTCTGCTAAACTACATGAATGCTTTCACCGGCGTCTAACACCCAGACTGGCAGAAATATAAAGGAAACTAATTAGAACATAATCAAAAGCAGCCGGGCGAGGCTGCACCTAGCCTTAGCAAAGAGCTAGGAAAATTAACTCTCTCATTACCAAAAAACAAAGAAAAAAGCACCCTCAGCTGTGAGAAGTCAGAATGTGCAATCGCGACGATCTTCATGGCAATGCACCCCATGACAATCTGTCAGCCATTTTTTTTATGGAATATGAGAGCTGTATGATATAGGGGCAGGGAGCCTGATTCCAGTGATGTGTCACTTACTAGACTGCTCGGTGAAGTTTTGCTATCTAATTGGTCTATAATCCCTATTTTCTCTGCTGTAGATGCAGCAGTGCCACAGAATGCTGAACCCTGTATAACACGGCCCACACCCCTGATTGGCAGCTTCCTGTGTACACTGAACATTGTCAATCAGTGGTAGAGGCGGGGTTACACAGATTACCTGCACTGTCGTATACCTGACACCTAGTCCTGAAGTGATCATTTCCTGCTAATAAAACACTGATTGTGTTAAAAATACAGCACACAGGCTAATAAGTAACACATCCCTGGAATCAGGTTCTCTTGCCCCTACATTAAGTCAGAATAAATAGCAAAAACTTGCTAAGAAAATAACTTAGTGTGCTTAATGAAACCGATATTGAAAATGTCCTTACCACCAAAGTTTATTTTTTTAGCGCCTGATTTGTAAGCATCACGTAACATTTCTCCAATAAAACTTCTATTTTAGCAAATATCAACAGTACAAGATGTCCAAATACTGTGAAGAAATATTTGGGGATCTCCTACTGAAGCAAGCCCTGGAAACACATCCGGTATGTGATTTACTGTTCACTTTTATTGGTCGAGGCGAAAAGTTGTTCTTTTTTTTTCCTCTTCTTGTACTGTCGTTCACTTCATTGTAGAACTTGCAGAGTATGAAGCTGAGAACTATCGTTCATTCCCACAGGAATATGTCACTGCATTCAACAAGCAAGGCAAAGGAACGCATGCTCAGCTCACTCATGAAGTAAAAACCCTCAGCTTTACTGCCACCTACTGACACCAAAATAATTGCAGCTATACATAGGAGTGCCATGGCTTTGACGTGTCAGACTATGCTGATGCATGCGGCTCAATAATTCTGTCTAGTTTAAATTGTGTCCTATCAGCCTATTTTTTTCCATGGGATGTTGGGTGGAATCCATAAGACTAAAGGCATGATTCAGGCTTGTCTACATCCAATCTTAAGACATCCAATAACCGTCCAATCCTGCCCTTAGTCTTCAGATAGAGATTGCGCACAAACTACACGCTGTGACTTGTTGTTGCACAGACACGTTTTTGTGGAAAGTGTGAGGCTTATGTAAAACATGATGCAAATAGATCTGTCCAGGGGTCGCCAATTCCTTAATTTTATGGCAAGGCATGAAAACATTTCATTCAGGTGAAGTTTTATGGATCGAAAAATATTCATCCAATATAGTCAATATTTTAAAACTAACCCACAATTAATCCCATCCTGCAGGGAGGCAACTGATTATGCACATATTAACTGCGTATACAATACAAAAGACATATTCATCGGTAGTTTTGCAGGCGGGGTGAGGAAGAGATTGGGTTTTATCTACCAGATCAGGTTTAAAAAACTTTTGGAAGGTTACAGACCCAGTCTAGAAAATATTTAGATTGTTAAATAGTAACTAAACTTTTTTATGTACGTATTCTCTAGGCAAAGTTATACATTTTTTAAAATATTTTTCATTACCGTATTTTTTTTTTCTTCTCTCCCAAACACTATGCTGAAATGCCCAAATTCATTCTCCTTTAGAAGCTGCTTTCAACTGTTGCTCACCAAGATCTGTACACTGTATTTCTTGTCTGAGCATCTCTGCTCTCTAAGGCAATGCTTTGACAAGTAAATTCCCTTACACAGACTGTTTTAATATAGTGCACGGATCTTTTCTGAGCAGCAGATGAAAGCAGCATTTAAAGGAGCATCAACTTGTCATTGAAATAGCAGTGTTTGGGAGAGGAACAAGTAAAATAAGGTAATGTAGTAAGTTCCAAAAAATGTTTAACTTAATAATGCCTGGAAAAGATTACTTACTCTTTAAATCTGAGCTGAACGTTATTGTTGTTTGGGACAAAACACTTTGAATATGAAAGGGCTTCTGTGTTTGGTAAGGCCCAAAGAAAACAGGTTGAAAATTTGGTGTAGCATCAAGACCTCATATTGAGCACTCAAACCTGTAGAAAAGTAGATGGTCAGGGCATGACTGTATCTTGTGTTCAGGTGCTTGGTGAAAGACTCATAGTTGGGGCAACTATACAGTACTTAATATGGAGGACTTAGTCATGAGTATCAGAAAGCCATCATCTCCCTTTAACCTTTCCCGGAGCGCTCGTGATGAGATAAGCCACCACCAGAGGATCACATGAGACTGTGTTCCCCTCTCTCTATGGAGGTGGTGAGCGCCTCCGGTGGTGGCTTATCTCGCCTAAGAGCAAAATGATCAGTATGTTGAAATCCAGCACTTTCTTCTTACGTCTGCCATCGGTGAAGAGTTGGGACTCCACCATATACGTTACTTGTTGTCAGGTCCTTTGGTTCCTGGCAGCATTCATCTGATATGTATGGCAGTGTTGGCCTGACAGATGTGTTATCTGTTAATGTGTGCATATGATATAGATTTTCTTTCTTATGTGGTTACACCAGATCTGCTCAGCTGTCTGTCTAATCTTAGAACTTATTGTTGCTTCTTTTGCATCATGTCATGTATTGCATAGCCTTGATGGTTTTGGTACCTGAGCACTGACCTGGAGTTGAGTTTTTGCAGGTGCTTGGGCACATCTCCCAATGTTCCTCAATAAAAATAGCTTAAAAAGTGCTCCTTAAATGGAATCTGTCACCAGGTTTTTGCTATCTCATCTGAGAGCAGCATAATGTAGAGATAGAGACCCTGATTCCAGTGATGTGTCACTTACTGGGTTGCTTGCTACAGTTTTTTATAAAACCACTGTTTTATCAGCAACAGATTATTACTAGAGGACTAGAACCCTGCCCTTACCACTGACTGGCACTTTCTGCCTATGCACAGTTCACACAGAAAGCTGCCAATCAGTGGTGTGCGTGGAGTTATACAGAGCTCAGTATTCAGAGAGCTGCTAGATCTGCAGCAGACAAAACAGTTTTTAATCAAATTGCAGAACCTAGTAAACCAAGAGACACATTACAGGAATCAGGATCTCTGTCCCCACATCATACTGCTCTCAGATGGGGTAACTGTCACGACGTATAACAGATATATTCAATGATAGTAACCTTTATCTAATGTGACATCATTCTAAATTTCATATAATAGAGAAAATCAACATGTATACATAGTATCTGCCAGCAATGTCTTACCTGACAAATATCCTATGTATTGTGGGTTAATACTGTGTACGTGTCACGCTGTCTCTGGATAGAGATGGACCGGGGTCTATGCTGACCCTGAACTGGGGTCCTGACTAGTCCCTCTACCTGGAGGTACTGTTAATGGTACAGAGGTCCAGGCCGCCAGCGTAACCCTGTCTCCTGTAGATCCCTGACCACTGTAATCTAGTCCTGAGAAGGACCCTGATTACCACCACAGGGAATGGGCAGGTCACAGCGTACACACAGTCTAAGACAAACGAGACAGACAAGGGGTAAAGGAAACCCAGCCTTGCATACAAAACTTCCACTACAGAGAACACAAAAGGTTAAGGAGATAAACAATAAGCGAGGAGAGGAAAAACCACAACAGGCACTCTTAGCTTAAGTCTTCTCAGAAACGATCCGCTCTGCTGGTCTGAATGAATGCTTTCACCAGCAACTTCCCCAGCAGACCAGCAGGAATAAGAAGGAAGCTAATTAACAAAACATCAATCGCAGCTGGGCGAGGCTGGTCAGTCCAGCACCAGAGAGAAAGAATTAACTCCCTCAGTGCCGAAAAACACCAGCACCAGAAACTCAGCTGTGCGAAGTCAGGGTGTGTAATCGCGACGATCTCCGCCGCGACACACCCGTGACAGTACCCCCCCTTCTACGAGGGGCCTCTGGACCCTCAGGGCCTGGTCTATCTGGGAGAGTAGTGTGGAAGGCCCGAACCAAACGGTCTGGTTAATATCCGACGCAGAAACCCACATCCTCTCCTCAGGACCATACCCCCTCCAATGAACAAGGTACTGAAGGGACCGGCGATTCAGACGTGAGTCAATGATCTTCGATACCTGAAACTCCAAATTACCATTGACCACCACAGGAGGAGGAGGTAGAGGTGACGGTATAACTGGTGCCACGTACCTCTTAAGCAACGATTTGTGGAACACATTGTGGATTTTAAATGTAGGAGGGAGGTCAAGACGGAAAGCCACTGGATTAACTATTGAACTGATCCTGTATGGCCCGATGAACCTGGGACCCAGTTTCCAGGAGGGAACCTTAAGTTTTATATTCTTGGTAGACAACCATACCAGATCGTTCACACTTAGGTCCGGACCAGACACTCTCCTCCTATCAGCCATACGTTTGTATCGTTCCCCATAGTGCTCAGATTATTAAGCACTCCTCTCCACACTGAAGCAAGTGACGACGAAAATCGTTCCTCCTCAGGAACCCCAGAAGAGCCCCCCCCCATTGAAAGTACAAAACTGGGGGTGAAAACCATATGCCCCAAAAAACGGGGACTTACCAGTGGACTCGCTCCGCCTATTGTTAAGAGCGAACTCTGCCAGAGGCAAGAAAGAAGACCAGTCCTCTTAGTTCTCTGAGACAAAACACCGGAGATATGTCTCTAAGCTCTGATTCAGACGCTCTGTCTGACCATTGGTCTGCGGATGAAAAGCCGAAGAAAATGACAACTGCATCCCCGACGAGAACAAAATGCCTTCCAGAATTTGGACACAAACTGAGACCCCCGATCCGACACCACATCGGAAGGCAACCCGTGAAGTCTCACAATCTCCCCAATGAACACCTGCGCCAGAGTTTTAGCATTAGGAAAGCAGGAAGAGCAATAAAATGTGCCATTTACTGAACCTGTCCACCACAACAGTATGACAGTTTTACCGAAGATGGGGAGATCCGTAATGAAGTCCATAGACAGATGGGTCCATGGACGCTCCGGATTTTCAACGGTAAAAGGGCCCCAGATGGACGGGTATGTGGGGTCTTAGAGCGCGCACATACCCCACAGGACGCGACAAAAGTTACCACCTCTTTATTTAAGTTAGGCCACCAAAACCGGCGAGAAACGAGATCTACAGTTGCTTTACTCCCTGGGTGTCCTGCCAAAGCAGAATTATGATGTGCCCGATAACCTTTTGTCTTAACTGATCTGGAACAAACAGTTTCCCTGGAGGTCCTACAGGGGCGTCCCCCTGAGCCTCCAATACCTCCTCCTCAAGCTCAGAGCATACAGCCGACACCACAACTCCCTCCTGAAGAATAGGAACCGGGTCATCCGTCTTCCCGGCCCCGGGAAACTACGAGATAAGGCATCAGCCTTACATTTTTTGACCCAGGACGATATGTGACGACAAAATTAAACCTGGTAAAAAACAACGACCATCTAGCTTGTCTGGAATTCAGACGTTTTGCAGACTCTAAATACAGCAGATTCTTGTGATCAGTAATGACGGTGACCGGGTGGACTGCCCCTCCAAAAAGTGACGCCACTCTTCAAAAGCCAACTTAATGGCCAAGAGTTCCCTATTGCCGACATCATAATTCCTCTCGGCGGACGACAATTTTTTAGAGAAGAAAGCGCACGGATGCCATTTACCAGGGGACGGACCTTGAGATAATACCGCAACCCACTCCTACGTCAGATGCGTCTACCTCCACAATGAACGGTTGTGATGCATCAGGTTGGATGAGTATGGGTGCTGAAGCAAAACATTTTTTCAAGGAGGAAAATGCTTGACAAGCTTTGTCAGACCACCTAGAAAAATCCGTCCCCTTTTTTGTCATGTCAGTGAGAGGTTTGACAACGGATGAGAAATTACGAATAAATTTCCGGTAGTAGTTAGCAAACCCCAGGAAACGCTGCAGTGCTTTAAGATCCTCTGGCCGATCCCATTCAAGCACAGCCTTCACTTTCCCAGGGTCCATACGGAAACCGGAGGCTGACACCAGGAATCCTAAAAACTGAAGTTCTTGTACAGCGAATACACACTTCTCCATTTGGCGTACAGTTTATTGTCTCGCAAGATCTGCAACACCTGTCTCACATGCTCCTGATGAGACACAAGATCCGGCGAGTAAATTAAGATGTCATCTAGATAAATGACAACAAACTGTCCCACTAGGTGGCGAAAGATGTCATTAACAAAATGTTGAAACACCGCCGGGGCAGTAGTCAGACCGAAAGGCATGACAAGGTTCTCATAATGTCCCTCCGGAGTGTTAAACGCCGTCTTCCACTCATCCCCCTCCTTTATCCTAATCAGATTATACGCCCCCCGAGATCCAACTTAGAGAACCATTTGGCGCCCACAATCTGATTGAAGAGATCAGGAATAAGTGGGAGCGGATACGGATCTCGGACCGTAATCCGATTAAGCTCACGGAAATCCAGGCAAGGGCGTAGGCCTCCATCTTTTTTCTTCACAAAGAAGAACCCCGCGGCCACTGGGGAAGATGAAGTCTAATATGCCCCTTGGCCAGACTTTCCGAAATATAATCCTTCATAGCTTGCCTCTCAGGACCAGAAAGGTTATATAACCTAGATTTTGGTAACTTAGCATCAGGAAGCAATTTTATAGCACAGTCATATGCGCGATGAGGAGGTAATTCTTGACACCCTTCCTCTGAAAACACATCCTCAAAGTCCTCCAGAAAAGGAGGTAAGGTTCTAGGCACGACCGTACCGATGACCGTGTTCATGCAGTTACTATTGCAAAATTCACCCCACTGGCTTATCTCTCTGGATTGCCAATTAATAACTGGGTTATGTTTAGTTAACCAAGGAAGTCCCAACACAATAGGAGTGGGAAGGCCCTCCAACACATAACAAGACAATAGTTCTTTATGTATTGCCCCCACTCGAAGGTCTATGTTATGCACGGCTTGCACAAAGCTACCTTGACCGAGAGGCCTGGCGTCAATAGAGAATATAGGGATAGGTTTGGCCAATACACTCAGTTGCATACCTTGCACCTGGGCAAACCGAGCGTCCACCAGATTAGCCGCGGCCCCACTATCCAGAAGAACAGAAATCCTCTCAGTTCTCGTACTACCACACCTCCGCAGGTACGAGAAACTGAGACGGACTTCGGGACGAAATACATACTCCCAGATTGTCGTCCACCACACAACCTGGGATTAACAGTTTTCCGGCGACTCCTTGCTCAGTACAGTACGGATGGACACCCCTCAATAAAATGTCCCTTTCTCCCGCAGAAGAAACACCTTCTTGTTTTGCGGCGCACCGCCGATCCCCTCCCCCGGAATGATGTCTCTCCCAACTGCATAGGTTCCTCGGAACAAACCAGGGGAACCTCAATATTAGGGACTTTAGAAGGAGGTGGAGTCATCACAGGGGGCGGAGTTACCCCACACCTCTCCCGAAGCCGTCTATCAATGCGAATTGCAAGAGCCATAGCGGCCTCCAGTGACGGGGGAGAATCATACTGAGCCAACACATCTTTTAATTTGTCAGATAAACCTTGAAAAACTGGCTCTTAAGAGCCGGGTCATTCCACTGAGTATCCGTGGCCCACCTACGGAACTCTGAAGAAAATTCCTCCGCTGGACGATCTCCCTGCTGTATCCTACGTAACTCATTTCAGCAAGGGAGACCCGATCCGGGTCATCATATACCAGACCCAGGGCTGTAAAAAATCGGTCCACTGACTGAGAGCCGGGGAGCCCGGGGGGAGAAGAACGCCCAGGATTGAGGGTCCCCTTGTAAGAGCGAGATGACAATTCCCACCCTCTGATCCTCACTCCCCGACGACTGCGGCCGCAGCCGAAAATACAATTTACATGCTTCCGGAAAGTAAAAAACTTGTCCCGCCCACCAGTAAACCTGTCCGGGGGAGCCACTTTAGGTTCAGATCTGGCTTGCTCCCGGGGGTACAAAACCTTGGATTTAACATCCGTCAGCTCCATGGACAAACACTGCAACTGCTGAGCTAAATGGGCTACTGGATCCATGGTGGCTGGGAGAATCTTTAGTGGGGCGGTGAAAATGTCACGACGTATAACAGTATATTCAATGATAGTAACCTATATCTAATGTGACATCATTCTAAATTCATATAATAGAGAAAATCAACATGTATACATAGTATCTGCCAGCAATGTCTTACCTGACATAATATCCTATGTATTGTGGGTCAATACTGTGTATGTGTCACGCTGTCTCTGGATAGAGATCCTTTTAATGTTTCTGAGCTTGTTCAGGTTCACCGTTATGGTCATGCTGACCGGTCCCCTCTTCCAAATATGCCTTACCTGTTAATTTTCATGAGGCTGGCTGTTCTCAGGATGCCTGGACATTGGGTGCTTTGCCTGGGATTAATATCACTTGCTTTCTACTGGTGTTTCTGATCTTTTTCTTACACGTTATGACTTCATTGCTTCTTCATTATATTTTTTTTTTTGCAGAAAAAAAACAACTATATTTCTGTCTTTGCAAAAATTTTAACTCCGTCCAATCAGCAGACTTTGTACTTTCTAGTCCTGCTTGAATTCATAGTCAAGTAGGTTTTATAATCGGACTGGAGACGATTTATTGATTTTTTTTAGTCCTTTAGGCTTTTAATATGTGTGTAAACAGATGCCTGTATTAGCAAAGTAAATTTTGCCTTCCATATGGCCTATGGATTTTTCAAGAAGGTGGGACGAGGAGAAGAGAAACCTTCAGTGTGAATCACAAGCACTTTGAGGCTATAAAGGGGTTAAGTTCTTATAGAAGAATCTGCCCTATGCTGTATTGTGTGTAGCTGTTGTAGTTGCACCCTGGCCATTGTGCCCTACAATTTATCATAACTTTTAAGTATTATTATTAATATTTTTTTTTGCTTAATTTTTACATGAAAAAATCACAGAGAGAGGGAACCAGATCCACACATCAGACACAGTGACAAGCCTTTGAGTCTTTTTACAAAGCAAAAAAAGGGATTATATGATAGTACAAAATGAGTAAAATATTACGCAACTGTGAACTGGAAATTACCTGATGTAAAGTCATAATGAGCTTAGATCTCTGTATTTTCAAGTTATTATAAAAAAGTAAAAAAAAATGAAAAAACAGAATGTTAAAGAACCAACCTGGGAGAAAGAGGGAGAGACACCAAAAATGTTCAACAAAAATATAAGAAAAAAATGTAAGGGAGTGGGACATGTCCAGTGAAACCAGTAAATCGAAAAACTGGATCCATTTTAAACTGATGAAAAACTGATGCGCTTTAAGGCTATGTTCACACATTGCGTTTTTGCAGCAGTTTTTTTTCCAAATTAAAAACTGCGTTTTACAGTAACAGGAAAAGCTGTGAGATTTCAGAAATCTCATACACACACACATTGTTTATTTTCCTGACTGAATTGGAAAACTGCTGCGTTTTTGAAAACTGCAGCATGTCTCTTCTTTCAGCGTTTTTGCAGCGTTTTTTCAGCCATAGAAAGCAATGAGTAAGTGCAAAAATGCAGCAAAAAATGCTTTTTCAGGTTATGTTGCAGAAAACTCAGGAACAATGGGAGGTAAACTGTATCAGCATGAAAAGAGACAAATCTAATACGTGCAATATAAAATGCCACGTACATAAAGCAAAAATGTATTTTTTATTTAATTTTTTTGGTTTAGATTTTTTACTATTCACATTTAATACTAAATAACCTGTTCAATAAATTCTCCTGGTTGTTACAGCAGTGTGGATACTTAATATGCATAGATTTTTTTTTCTTTTATTGTTCATTTTTCCCACTATATCTAGGGCATTCATAGGAGCCCCAGTTACAGGGGAAAACATTCACTTGCTGTGCCATGCGACACAGGCAAAGCTGCACTGGGTCTGATAGGACCCAGCGGTTTGGCTATGACAGCACAGACCTGATGATCATGTGATCGCCAGGTCCTCCAGAATCATTGACGCTTCCATTCACTACATAATACTCACTGAGAGCTATCTAGCCAATAAAGGAGAATACAGGAGCGGTAATAAACCGCTTCTCTGTACCCTCAGAAAACCAAGCTGTGTCTGACATCTGAGAACCAGATCTGCTCCGGCTTGATTGGAGTTTTAACGCCGCGGTATAAATTTACAATACCGGTAGGCTAAAGCCTCAAATAAACTCCGTACTTGGTCGTTATCTGGTTAAAAAGTGTATTTGTTACACAAGTAAGAAAACAGATATGACCAAAATCGTATAATGTTTGTGCTTCCATTATTGGTAGAGTTCCGATTTCAGGGTTTTGAACCCCTGAAGCCCCATTATATGCAACTGGATTGACATGTAAGATGGCGTCATGTAGGTATACATGGAGAAATCTACTGATCCTGGGATTAACAATTAGTCTGGAAGGCAGGAAACGTTCTTCTGTCTGTAGTAATGTGCCTGGTTTAAATTCATACAGAGATCTGTAGAACCTCAGGTCCGTGAAACAATTTTATGGAGCCGGTCTGATGTCTGACAGGGCTAGTCCCAGATGTGTCCTGACACTTTTTTTGTACAAATTGAGCCCAAATTATTTTGCAATTAGTGTAGTAAATGTCATTTTTTGTTTTAAGCTTGTGGTCAGGGCACTTTCCTGCCAAAAAGGAATGCTCTAGAATTGACAACCCTTTAACCGTACTCCTCAACACGTTGAGCAACGTACAGTGTGTATATTAAGGCTCATACCCTATTGTTTGTATTCTTGCAAAAAGTCATTTGATTAATGGAAAAGTGGGTCAAGTAAGTCAGGCAGTGTGATCAACATTTGACATCTAGGATGTAGCCAAGTACAAGAGTGTGCAACCGTACACCAAACACAGCTGCATTCCCACCGTATGAGGAGCTCTGCACGCCTGCATGTTTTGCACTATTGTTATTGACTTTCATGGGGCGCGGTGACCCAAGAGAGATCGGACTAATTGCATTTTTGGCGCATTTTCTTGATCCTGTTTTTCAGCTGGATCCTGGGAAATCGTTACCTTCTCCAAATGACCTGAAAAGAAAAATTCTCATCAAGAACAAACGTCTAAAGCCTGAAGTGGAGAAAAGTATGTGCCCATATCCTTTTCTTTCCATCGCTACCACAAACACTGTACCATGATAATTGTTTAGTTAAATTAGTACTTAACTCTACAAAACCACTGTAGATCACTGGTATAAATAGAAGTGAATTATTTTCTGCAGGGAAAAATGCAAAAATCCACATTAAAGCACAGCTCCGGCTTGGCTTAAAAATAAGCAAATTCCATTAGGCTGAGAATAATTCCCTAATGTATTGTCATTAGTCAAATCACAAATCATAAGTGCCGGACAGCTCCTGGGAAATCAGATGTCTTGTGGTTGTTCTTAGCTCCTATCAGATTGTAGCTGTGATTTTGCTAATGACTGTATATTAGAGATATTGCACATAATACATTTCCCTAATATGTTCTGTTATGTATATAACCATAAGCTAAGTGTATTGCACATTTACAAAAAAAATTAAAAACATATTAATTTCATGATAATTACTACAGTATTATTAAATAAACAGAATATATCATACAAAAAGGAAAAAAAAATTAAGTCACAATCGGACGCTACCTATCTCTTGCCACATCAGAAGTGTCCAGTTTTTGCTCCTTTTTCATTCCTGCTGCTTACATACGGTAGTAATTCCAATTTGCTTTTGTTTTTTTGTATATGCAATACAGTTACACAAATAAGGGCTTTTTTATTTAGTGCTAATTAGGCATGAGCGGACCTTTGGAAGTTCTGGTTCTGGTACCTAACCCGAACTTTAGTCCAAAGTTTGGTTCAGGTACCAGAACTGTACCCAAACTTGAACCCGAACCTAAACCCCACTGAAACAATGGAGACCTGAATTTTGGATCTGGACAAAATTCCCTCTCTCGCTCTCCAATGGGCTTACCCCGGATCTCCGAACTTTGCAACGGACTTCCGGGAGAAGTCCGTGTTCCGCGAATACCACCGGACATTAACTCTCCAGTACGAACCCTGAACTTTTAATTCGGGTTTGCTCTTCTCTAGTGCTAATCTTTATGGTCTTTACCAAGGAGGTGTCTCATGTGTCTTAATATTACGTGGTTACTTAGTAAAGACCATAAAAATTAGGACCAAATAGACCCATATCTGTGGGAACATATGGCGATTTTTAAAAAAAGATAAAACGGAAAATCCTCAGAGGAGCAGTGGGAATAAAGTAAGAGTGAATACACTTTTGACTTCTTAACAGGCCCTCATTAAAGGGAATCTGTCAGTAGAATCAGCCCTCCTAAGCCGTCTGTACGGACATGTACTGTAGTGTCACGGGTTTACAGCGATGGAGAGGAGCCAGAAAACCACAATGTCTGATTTCTCCTACTCTTGCACTGTTTAGAAGCACTTCACCTTCATATTAAACGGTGCAGGGGTTAATCTGCTCAGTTGAGAGCTCTTGCAAGCTTTCCTGCATTAAGGCTCTTAGCTGTTCACTGTTAGCCACTCCCATCTCCTATATTATCTGGGCACTGGCATGCACTGATTGCCAGAGCTAGCTTCATGGTTAGGAGATGGTGGCTTGTGGTTGTTGTTTGAGAAGGCTTTTGGTGGATTTATATGAGACTGTTGCTAGGTTTTGGGTGTGTGCTAATTCCCCTCCTTCTCCTACTTCTGTTTTACCCCATCCTCCACTACCTGGTGTTTATCTTTGTTGTTTATGTATGTTTGTATGATTGGTATTTTCCTTTATCCCTGTTTGTATTACTTTGTCTGGTTGGCATATTACGGTATACTACTACTCCCCTATTCCCTGGGAGGGAGAAGGGCACAAACTGAGGGCGGATTCAGGAGATAAGACAAGGTACGTGGCATCTTCACCATCAAAAGTAATCCGGGGAACAAGATGAGCGAGGGCGACCCTAGTGTTCGGGCCAGCGTCCAGGGAAGGAGATTTCTGTAATCTGATCAATAGTTCCTGAGAAATCCACATTTTGCTTAATGTGTAAATGAGCTGTTAGGATCTATGGGCCGGACATAGATCTTTCCGAGAATCTGACTCCAGAGCTTATTTTAAATGAAAGGTGGCGTTAGCAGTGTGAGACATGTAGATCAGGAGAGCAGACTGTCAGTCATTACATGTCTCACACTGGTAGCGCCCCTTTCATTTAGAACAAGCTCTGGAGGCAGATTCTCAAGGGGATGTCCGGCCCATAGATCTTATCATAGAATCATAGAATGGTAGAGTTGGAAGGGACCTCCTGGGTCATCTGGTCCAACCCCCTGCTCAAAGCAGGATTCTCTAAATCATCCCAGACAGATGTCTATCCAGCCTCTGTTTGAAGACTTCCATTGAAGGAGAACTCACCACCTCTTGTGGCCGCCTGTTCCACTCATTGATCACCCTAACTGTCAAAAAGTTTTTTATAATATCTAATCTGTGTCTCCTCCCATTCAGTTTCATCCCATTGCTTCTAGTCTTTCCTTGCGCAAATGAGAATAAAGATGATCCTTCTACAATGTGACAGCCCTTGAGATATTTGTAGACAGCTATTAAGTCTCCTCTCAGTCTTCTTTTTTGCAAGCTAAACATTCCCAAATCCTGCAACCGTTTAACAGCTCCTTTACATATTAAGAAAAACATTTACTTTTCAGGAACCATTTATGGTATCGCAGATATCAAGGTATCATTTTATTCAGCTTCCTATTACTTACGTGCCCAGATAGACGGCTGAGGAGGAATGATCCCAGTCTGAAAAATTGTGAGCCCTTCCGGACACAATGACATATTGTTTGTGAGTATTTACAAGCCTACAGTTGGCAACATAAAGACAGTAAAAAGCCTACTTTGTGATGTATCAGCAAAATAATAGGCCCAGATGCATAATGATACCAATACAACCTAACAAATCGCTGCAGATTATTCTTGGTTCACCCATCTTGCTATATGTGTCTAATGTTTTCCTGCACTTATTTATATTTTTTAATCTGTTTTTCAACATTTTATTTATTTATCTGAATATATTTATGCCCTGCATTCATATCTGCTAGATTGCACCATATAATTAATAGAACATTAACTTCAATCATAAATAGTAAAGTCTGAACTAACCCAAAACTGAGACAATTATTTTGCGTCCTGTTACCCTCTATCGTCTACATTGTATTACAGCCACCTACGTGTACGATGCAGATGAAACATTTTTAATATTATTATTTGTTTTACTACATGGCCTTATACAATTGTCATTTGTGTCATCAGAACAACTGGAGGCTTTAAAAAGTGTGATGGAGGCCGGGGAGACGGTGGCTCCTGCTAGTATCCTTGAAGATGACATTGAGGAAGAAATTGAAAATGGTATTTATACCTCACTTAATACTTTGTGTGACAATGTTTTTTATTTTTGCAGTGTCTTTTGATTTGTTTGAACATTACCTGAAAGCAGGAAGCTTCCTTTTGATTCAGGCCATTGCAATGGAAACTTGTACATGGCTGGATGAGTCATGGGTTTCTAAAGTCTGAAGGAAGGTAACATAGCCTGTACCCTCCCATCAATCCTATGGTTGATCCTGCTAAAGTGATCTATTGGTCAACAGCGGCATTAGATCACAATAATGTATCAAGATCATGAATGGTAGAGTTGAAGGGACCTCCAGGGTCATCGCTCCAACCCCCTGTCAATGCAGGATTCACTAAACCATCTCACACAGATGTTTGCCAGCCTCTGTTAATATTCATTGAAGGAGAACTCACCACCTCTCGTGGTGGCAGCCTGTTCCACTGATTGATCACCCTCACTGTCAAAATGAGAATAAAGATGATCCTTCTACAGTGTGACAGCCCTTGAGATATTTGTAGACAGCTATTAAGTCTCCTCTAACTCTTCTCTTTTGCAAGCTAAGCATTTCCAATTCCTGATAGGACATGGTTTGCAGATTGGTCACCATTCTGGTCGCTCTTCTCTGAACATGCTCCAGTCTGTTCATGTCTTTTTTAAAATATGGTGCCCAAATGTGGTGATTGGCACACAGAGGAATAATCAGAGTATACAGCTATCCCAGTTTCTTCGAGACATAGGAAAAAAAAAATAGAAATAAGTAAAAATAATAAAATAGTAAAAAGTGAAAAATTAAATGATAATTCAAGAAAAAAATATAAGGTCACTGTTTCTGGTGTGTCAAGGACAGGACCAGTTGGACGAAACATGTAGGTGGGCTGCGCCGCTGGAGTGATACGATTCTTCAACAATGATGATGATAAAAAGGTTTTTTATTCACAACATGTTTCAATGCCGTACCGGCTTCTTTATCAAGTGAGAAAAAAATGTCAGGGCAGGACCAGGAAGCAGAGACCAGCAATGACTATATAAGTGTTGTAAGGAGATCTGCGGGGGATTTGGGAGGATGAGTATAACTTTTATTATTTGAAAATTGTAAAAAAATATTATTATTCCATGGAACATTCCTTTAAGTAATGTCTTTGTTCTTCTATGTCAGCCGATCAGGAGGAGGAAGCACACCCCGAATACAAGTTTGGAAGTGAGCTCTCAGCGGACGACCTGAGTCAAAAAGAGGCTGCGGTAAACAGCTCGAAAAAGGTAATGTTCTTTTTTTATTGAATATACTCGTGTATAAGCCGAGTTTTTCAGCACATTTTTTGCGCTGAGAACGCCTCCCTCGGCTTATACACAAGTCATTGTCCCAGAAGACAGCAGGAGCAGCGGGTCACAGGAGGCAGGAGCCGGCGGTTGCGGCTAAAACGTGTGCCCACTGCTAAAGAGAAATGAATATTCACTGCACTGGCACTGAATATTAATTTCTCTTATAGCGCACAGTGTCAGCCGCAGTCGCTGACTTCCTGCAACGGCCGGGCAAACACGGGTACGCACTGCTTAAGAGTCATCAATATTCACCTCTCTCCACTCCCATAGGCGTGGAGAGAGGTGAATATTCATTACCTTAATGAGCGGGGACACGTTATTGCTCTGCCGCAGGAGCAGAATATTTAAGTTCTATTTACATAAATTCAGAAGCCCCTTTAATTTATAGTGAACCTGTCACTATGGCTGACCTATTACTGTGAGTGTGATATTCTAATGAAGGTATACTCAGGTATACTCACAGTGATTGCTGCTGTAACCAGTCCCGTTGGTTGAGGGTCCCTCGAACGCGCATTCAGCTGAAGTGTATTGCAGTGCACGGACCCATTGAGTCTGTGCACCGCAATACACTCTGCTGGCCAATCAGAGCTCAGCAGCTGACGCCAACATGAATGTGACCGGGGGCGCATGGCAGTGATGCAGTGCGCTCCCGTTGCCTGCATGTTGAAGTCAGCTGCCGGCTTCAGAAGAAGACACCATGTGGCAGGGGAGCATAAGGAAGGTGAGTGTAATTGTTTATTTCTTTTTTAAATCAGTGAGTACGCTGTGACTATGGGCTGGAGCCGTGCATTATATTACATGTATGACTATGGACTGTGCATTATATTACATGTATGACTATGGACTGTGCATTATATTACATGTATGACTGTGCATTATATTACATGTATGACTATGGACTGTGCATTATATTACATGTATGACTATGGACTGTGCATTATATTACATGTATGACTATAGACTGTGCATTATATTACATGTATGACTGTGGACTGTGCATTATATTACATGTATGACTATGGACTGTGCATTATATTACATGTGTGACTGTGGCATGTGCATTATATTACATGTATGACTATAGACTGTGCATTATATTACATGTATGACTGTGGACTGTGCATTATATTACATGTATGACTATGGACTGTGCATTTTATTACATGTATGACTATGGACTGTGCATTATATTACATGTATGACTGTGGCATGTGCATTATATTACATGTATGACTATGGACTGTGCATTATATTACATGTATGACTATGGACTGTGCATTTTATTACATGTATGACTATGGACTGTGCATTATATTACATGTATGACTATGGACTGTGCATTATATTACATGTGTGACTGTGGCATGTGCATTATATTACATGTATGACTATGGACTGTGCATTATATTACATGTATGACTATGGACTGTGCATTATATTACATGTGTGACTATGGACTGTGCATTATATTACATGTATGACTATGGACTGTGCATTATATTACATGTGTGACTATGGACTGTGCATTATATTACATGTATGACTATGGACTGTGCATTATATTACATGTATGACTATGGACTGTGCATTATATTACATGTATGACTATGGACTGTGCATTATATTACATGTTGACTATGGACTGTGCATTATATTACATGTATGACTATGGACTGTGCATTATATTACATGTATGACTATGGACTGTGCATTATATTACATGTATGACTATGGACTGTGCATTATATTACATGTGTGACTATGGACTGTGCATTATATTACATGTGTGACTATGGACTGTGCATTATATTACATGTATGACTATGGGCTGTGCATTATATTACATGTATGACTATGGACTGTGCATTATATTACATGTATGACTATGGACTGTGCATTATATTACATGTTGACTGGCATGTGCATTATATTACATGTATGACTATGGACTGTGCATTATATTACATGTATGACTATGGACTGTGCATTATATTACATGTATGACTATGGACTGTGCATTATATTACATGTATGACTATGACTGTGCATTATATTACATGTATGACTGTGGACTGTGCATTATATTACATGTATGACTATGGACTGTGCATTATATTACATGTATGACTATGGACTGTGCATTATATTACATGTATGACTATGGACTGTGCATTATATTACATGTATGACTATGGACTGTGCATTATATTACATGTATGACTATGGACTGTGCATTATATTACATGTGATGACTTATGGACTGTGCATTATATTACATGTATGACTATGGACTGTGCATTATATTACATGTGTGACTATGGACTGTGCATTATATTACATGTATGACTATGGACTGTGCATTATATTACATGTATGACTATGGACTGTGCATTATATTACATGTATGACTATGGACTGTGCATTATATTACATGTAGTGACTATGGACTGTGCATTATATTACATGTATGACTTGGACTGTGCATTATATTACATGTGACTATGGACTGTGCATTATATTACATGTATGACTATGGACTGTGCATTATATTACATGTATGACTATGGACTGTGCATTATATTACATGTATGACTATGGACTGTGCATTATATTACATGTATGACTATGGACTGTGCATTATATTACATGTGTGACTATGGACTGTGCATTATATTACATGTATGACTATGGACTGTGCATTATATTACATGTATGACTATGGACTGTGCATTATATTACATGTATGACTATGGACTGTGCATTATATTACATGTATGACTATGGACTGTGCATTATATTACATGTGTGACTATGGACTGTGCATTATATTACATGTTGACTATGGACTGTGCATTATATTACATGTGTGACTATGGACTGTGCATTATATTACATGTATGACTATGGACTGTGCATTATATTACATGTATGACTATGGACTGTGCATTATATTACATGTATGACTATGGACTGTGCATTATATTACATGTATGACTATGGACTGTGCATTATATTACATGTATGACTATGGACTGTGCATTATATTACATGTATGACTATGGACTGTGCATTATATTACATGTATGACTATGGACTGTGCATTATATTACATGTGTGACTGTGGCTGTGCATTATATTACATGTATGACTATGGACTGTGCATTATATTACATGTATGACTATGGACTGTGCATTATATTACTGATGACTATGGACTGTGCATTATATTACATGTTGACTGTGGGCTGTGCATTATATTACATGTATGACTATGGACTGTGCATTATATTACATGTGTGACTTGGACTGTGCATTATATTACATGTTGACTATGGACTGTGCATTATATTACATGTGTGACTATGGACTGTGCATTATATTACATGTATGACTATGGACTGTGCATTATATTACATGTATGACTATGGACTGTGCATTATATTACATGTGTGACTATGGACTGTGCATTATATTACATGTGACTATGGACTGTGCATTATATACATGTATGACTATGGACTGTGCATTATATTACATGTATGACTATGGACTGTGCATTATATTACATGTATGACTATGGACTGTGCATTATATTACATGTGTGACTGTGGGCTGTGCATTATATTACATGTATGACTATGGACTGTGCATTATATTACATGTGTGACTGTGGCTTGCATTATATTACATGTATGACTATGGACTGTGCATTATATACGTGGATGACTATGGACTGTGCATTATATTACATGGATGATTATGGACTGTGCATTATATTACATGTATGACTATGGACTGTGCATTATATTACATGTATGACTATGGACTGTGCATTATATTACATGTTGACTATGGGACTTGTGCATTATATTACATGTGTGACTATGGGCTGTGCATTATATTACATGTATGACTATGGACTGTGCATTATATTACATGGTGACTTGGGCTTGCATTATATTACATGTATGACTATGGATGTGCATTATATTACTGGATGACTATGGACTGTGCATTATATTACATGGATGATTATGGACGTGCATTATATTACTGAGATTGGGTGTGCATTATATTATGGAGACTATGGTGTATATAACTTTATTACTGTGGGCTGTGCATTATACTGTATGGGGACTATGGATGGCTTTATACTACGGATACTGGACTGTGCATATACTACATGGGGAACTATGGGGGGCATTATACTGTATGGAGGACTATTGGCTGTATTATACTTATGGAGGACTATGGGCTGTGCAATATACTGTATGGATGACTATGGCTGTGCATTATACTATATGAAGGACTATGGGATGAACACTATGTTAAATGGAGGACTACGGGATGCTTTATACTATAAGGAGGACTATGAGGGGTGCATTATACTATAGGGAGCAATATGGGCTGTGCATTGTACTATAGGGAGGACTATGGGGGTGCATTATACTTCTGCTTTGAGGCCCCATGACTTCTATGTCTCCCCTGGTGAGTATAATGGTTTAATTTTTCTTATACATTAAATGGAGGGCACATATATATACCAGGATGAGGGACATATATACCAGGATGGAGGACATTATATATATATATATATATATAATCAGGATGGGAGGGCCTCGGTCCAAATCTGGCTTTTGGGCTCATCAGACTCTAGTTACTCCACTGGGTACACTAGTTGGTATAATTGCTCCAATTAAATAGCCCAAACAGCATCTAAAAAGATTGACCTTCCTAATTTTTGTCAATGCAGAGCGGATCACATGATCCTTTTTTAATCTCATTAATTGATTGCAGACATGAAATTAAGCTACTTTGTTATACCTCTTATCAGAGGAATCATAATTCTACTTGTGCTTCTTTTTTTAGGTCATTGAAGATCCCGAACAAGAAAACAATAATAAAAAGGTGGGAATAAAGCAACTCTGCGGTCCTCCTCCCTTTTCTTTCAGGAAGCCCATACACGTTTAACCCCTTAATGACCGACAATTCGTCTTTTTACTGACCTGAGATATAAGAGAATAGCATCCCCATACAGGTGACAATCCAGCAGATGTCGGCTGTGCACTATAGCTGACAACTTGCTGTATCAGCCATGATCAGTGTCGGCACCGTAAATATCTGTTTAACCCCTTAGATGCTGCTGTCAATAGTGACTACGTCATATAAATGGTTGACAGAGTGTGGGGGCTCCCGCTTTATCCCGATTGCCAATTCACGGCCAAATAGCGGCTTTCGAGTCTTCCAGCTCTAGTGGCCTGTTCAGAAGTTAGTGACGCTTAGGTGGTAACAATATTCATTCCTGTCATGCCATTTTGCGTTAATTCCTGAAAATCACCTGTAGGGGTAATAAACTACCTGGCAGCAGTTTCCAGTATGTTGGGGGGTGCTGTTTTTAAAATGGTATCACTTTTGGAGGTTTTCTAATATATAGGCTCCCAAAAGTAATTTCAAACCTGAATAGGTCCTTCAAAAAAATAAATTTTGTAAATTTCCTTGAAAAAATGGAAAATGACTGCTGCATTTTTAAACCTCCTAAAATGCTAACAAAGTAAAAACATTTTACAAATGGTGCGGATATAAAGCAGACATGTGAGAAATGTTCTTTATTAATGTTTTTCTGTGGTATGACTATCTGGATTAATGGAATAAACATTAAAAGTTTGAAAATTGCTATTTTTTTTTCACATTTTTGTCAAATTTCTGATATTTTTTATAAACACAAAACAAATCGACCTAAATTTACTGTTCTCATAAATGACAATGTGCCAGAGAAAAACATCTCAAAATCACTGGGATGTGTTGAAGCGTTCCAGAGTTATTTCCACATAATGACACTGGTCAGATTTCAAATATTTGGCCTGGTCACTAAGAGGTTAATAAACCTTCAAATGACAATGGCCATTTGTGACCGTAGTTACCGATCGTCAACTGGTTACACAGTCGTCAACGATAATTTATTTTGACGAGAAAACGTTCCTCATCATTTATCAGTCAGACATATTGGATTACCGTATTTTTGGGATTATAAGACATACTTTTTTTCCCCCAAATTTGGGGGAAAATGGGGGGGGTGTCTTATAATGCGGATATACCTTACCGGCCACGGTGGAGCAAAGTCTCAGGGTCGCTGTTGGTGGAAGCAAGAGTGGCGCGTTGCTGCAGGCCGCAGGCTGGGATGAGGGGGTGCTTGGAGGTGCGACACTGCGGGTGTTCGGTGGTGCAGGCGCTCCGCCGACATTTTGTGAAAGTCTGGAGCGTCCATACTTCCATGGTTTACTTTGGACTGCGGGAAAATGGCTGCCGGGCGCAGCGCATGCACAGATGGAGACCTCGGCACCAAGATCTCGAGAGATGAGATCTCAGCACCACTGAACACCTGCAGCTTTGCATATCCGAACACCCCTTTCTCCCAGTCTGGGGTCCACAGCATTGTCCCACTCCTGCCTCCACCAGCAGCTACCCTGGGACCCCGCAGCCACCACCCCCGGTAATTAATAAGATGCATAGAATGTAAGAAGCACTGCCATTTTATTTAAAAAAAGTTTTTTTTCCTATTTTTCTCCTCAAAATTTGGGGTTCGTCTTATAAACCGCAAAATACGGTACTTCAGGCTCATGTTGGGCACTGGTGGCATCGTTGGCTGATAAATTCCTGTATTCGCTGCTGTGATTTGCCAATTTTTAACCAACGTGTATAGATTTGAGACTCTAAGGCCATGTTCACACGTTCAGTATTTGGTCAGTATTTTACATCAGTATTTGTAAGCCAAAATCGTGAGTGGAACAGTCAGAGGAAAAGTGTAATAGAAACACGTCACCATTTTTCACCCACTGCTGGTTTTGTCTTACAAAAACTGAGGTAAAAAACTCACCAAATACTCAACATGTGCACGTGGCCAAAAGGCTTTAATTCATATGGGGCACTTGAGCATTTAATAAGAGGCTTTGCAGAAGTGGACAGCCCCTTGAAACTGTTTCAGCATTGTCATAAGTGCACTGTGAGCATCCATATCCGGGTGTTTTTCTAGAAACACGTGTAGCTGCACCTTTGAAGCCAGTTCAGATGTAAAGGATAATTTAGCTCCACACATGTCCCAGCGATACCACTGGAGCTCAGAGGATAAGGATTGTGAGAGATTGGTCTTTTGTACGTTGCCGATGTTGAAGCTGTGACTATGGGTCCTGTGCTTAGCAGGATAGATGAGGATGTGAGCAGGGATGACGGTGTACCCCCATGTCATTTTAGGGCGCAATAACTGCAGATGATGAACAAGCGTGGATGGCAAATTATAAGTACGTAGGCGCCACAACCAACATACATCCGTTTTTATCTACAATGATCAACTATGCGCAGCCAGTAAAATTTCAAGGTTTCAAGGTGGCAGAAGGTAAGACACAAGCGTACCCTATACACTATGTCTTCATATATAAGATGTTTCCATGCAGCGACGCTCAGGTCTGGCAGCGCTTTTCTTAAATCATGTCATTAAAAATCTCACTTATTCTTCCTGAGTCAGAGGTCCAGAATAAAAAATTGGAGCAGCCCTAAAACCTGTGGATAAATAATGCTGGTCAAGAGTTGCAGGCAGTTTCTACATTATAATGGGCATATTTGTCACACCGCCATGTGGCCAATGCCCCCAGGGGGCAGGGTGACAGCTGTAGTGCACAGTCCTCACTCCATCCCAATGTTAGGCATTGGGGCAGGGTGACAGCTGTAGTGCACAGTCCTCACTCCATCCCAATGTTAGGCATTGGGGCAGGGTGACAGCTGTAGTGCACAGTCCTCGCTCCACCCCAATGTCAGACATCAGGAGCTGGGTGACAGCTGTAGTGCACAGTCCTCACTCCATCCCAATGTTAGGCATTGGGGCAGGGTGACAGCTGTAGTGCACAGTCCTCGCTCCACCCCAATGTTAGGCATTGGGGCAGGGTGACAGCTGTAGTGCACAGTCCTCGCTCCACCCCAATGTCAGACATCAGGAGCTGGGTGACAGCTGTAGTGCACAGTCCTCGCTCCACCCCAATGTCAGACATCAGGGGCAGGGTGACAGCTGTAGTGCACAGTCCTCGCTCCCCAATGTCAGAATCAGGGGCAGGGTGACAGCTGTAGTGCACAGTCCTCGCTCCACTGCAATGACAGATATCAGGGGCAGGGTGACAGCTGTAGTGCACAGTCCTCGCTCCACCCCAATGTCAGACATCAGGGGCAGGGTGACAGCTGTAGTGCACAGTCCTCGCTCAACCCCAATGTCAGACATCAGGGGCAGGGTGACAGCTGTAGTGCACAGTCCTCGCTCTACCGCAATGTTAGGCATTGGTGCAGGGTGACAGCTGTAGTGCACAGTCCTCGCTCCACTGCAAAGACAGATATCAGGGGCAGGGTGACAGCTGTAGTGCACAGTCCTCGCTCCACCCCAATGTCAGACATCAGGGGCAGGGTGACAGCTGTAGTGCACAGTCCTCGCTCAACCCCAATGTCAGACATCAGGGGCAGGGTGACAGCTGTAGTGCACAGTCCTCGCTCTCACCGCAATGTTAGGCATTGGTGCAGGGTGACGCTGTAGTGCACAGTCCTCGCTCCACTGCAAAGACAGATATCAGGGGCAGGGTGACGGCTGTAGTTTAGTCCTCGCTCCACCCTAATATCAGACATCAGGGGCAGGGTGACTGCTGTAGTGCACAGTCCTCGCTCCACCCCAATGTCAGACATCAGGGGCAGGGTGACAGCTGTAGTGCACAGTCCTCGCTCAACCCCAATGTCAGACATCAATGGCAGGGTGACAGCTGTAGTGCACAGTCCTCGCTCTACCACAATGTTAGGCATCAGGGACAGGGTGACAGCTGTAGTGCACAGTCCTCGCTCTACCCCAATGTCAGACATCAGGGGCAGGGTGATAGCTGTAGTGCACAGTCCTCGCTCCACTGCAATGTCAGACATCAGGGGCAGGGTGACAGCTGTAGTGCACAGTCCTCGCTCCACTGCAATGTCAGACATCAGGGGCAGGGTGACAGCTGTAGTGCACAGTCCTCGCTCAACCCCAATGTCAGACATCAGGGGCAGGGTGACAGCTGTAGTGCACAGTCCTCGCTCAACCCAATGTCAGACATCAGGGCAGGGTGACAGCTGTAGTGCACAGTCCTCGCTCCACTGCAATGACAGATATCAGGGGCAGGGTGACAGCTGTAGTGCACAGTCCTCGCTCCACTCCAATGACATATAAGGTGCAAGGTGCCCGCTGTAGTGCACAGTCCTCGCTCCACTGCAATGACAGATATCAGGGGCAGGGTGACAGCTGTAGTGCACAGTCCTCGCTACACCTCAGTGTCAGACATCAGGGCAGGGTGACAGCTGTAGTGCACAGACCTCGCTCCACCCCAGTGTCAGACATCAGGGTAGGGTGACAGCTGTAGTGCACAGTCCTCGCTCCACCCCAGTGTCAGACATCATGGGCAGGGTGACAGCTGTAGTGCACAGTCCTCGCTCCACCCCAATGTCAGACATCAGGGGCAGGGTGACGGCTGTAGTGCACAGTCCTCGCTCCACCCCAGTGTCAGACATCAGGGGTAGGGTGACGGCTGTAGTGCACAGTCCTCGCTACACCCCAGTGTCAGACATCAGGGGCAGGGTGACAGCTGTAGTGCACAGTCCTCGCTCCACCCCAGTGTCAGACATCAGGGGAGGGTGACAGCTGTAGTGCACAGTCCTCATCTCCACCCCAGTGTCAGACATCAGGGGTAGGGTGACAGCTGTAGTGCACAGTCCTCGCTCCACCCCAATGTCAGACATCAGGGGCAGGGTGATGGCTGTAGTGCACAGTCCTTGCTCCATCCCAGTGTCAGACATCAGGGGCAGGGTGACAGCTGTAGTGCACAGTCCTCGCTCTACCGCAATGTTAGGCATTGGGGCAGGGTGACAGCTGTAGTGCACAGTCCTCGCTCCACCCCAATGTCAGACATCAGGGGCAGGGTGACAGCTGTAGTGCACAGTCCTCGCTCCACCCCAATGTCAGACATCAGGGGCAGGGTGACAGCTGTAGTGCACAGTCCTCGCTCCACTGCAATGACAGATATCAGGGGCAGGGTGACAGCTGTAGTGTACAGTCCTCGCTCCACCCCAATGTCAGACATCAGGGGCAGGGTGACAGCTGTAGTGCACAGTCCTCGGTCCACCCCAATGTCAGACATCAGGGGCAGGGTGACGGCTGTAGTGCACAGTCCTCGCTCCACTGCAATGACAGATATCAGGGCAGGGTGACAGCTGTAGTGCACAGTCCTCGCTCCACCCCAATGTCAAACATCAGGGGCAGGGTGACAGCTGTAGTGCACAGTCCTCGCTCCACCCCAATGTCAGACCTCAGGGGCAGGGTGACGGCTGTAATGCACAGTCCTCGCTACACCCCAGTGTCAAACATCAGGGGCAGGGTGACAGCTGTAGTGGACAGTCATCGCTACACCCAGTGTCAGACATCAGGGGCAGGGTGACGGCTGTAGTGCACAGTCCTCAATCTACCCCAATGTCAGACATCAGGGGCAGGGTGACGGCTGTAGTGCACAGTCCTCGCTCTACCGCAATGTTAGGCATCAGGGGCAGGGTGACGGCTGTAGTTTAGTCCTCGCTCCACCCTAATATCAGACATCAGGGGCAGGGTGATGGCTGTAGTGCACAGTCCTCGCTCTACCCCAATGTCAGACATCAGGGGCAGGGTGACGGCTGTAGTGCACAGTCCTCGCTCCACCCCAATGTCAGACATCAGGGGCAGGGTGACAGCTGTAGTGCACAGTCCTCGCTCAACCCCAATGTCAGACATCAGGGCAGGGTGACAGCTGTAGTGCACAGTCCTCGCTCCACTGCAATGTCAGACATCAGGGGCAGGGTGACAGCTGTAGTGCACAGTCCTCGCTCCACTGCAATGTCAGACATCAGGGGCAGGGTGACAGCTGTAGTGCACAGTCCTCGCTCAACCCCAATGTCAGACATCAATGGCAGGGTGACAGCTGTAGTGCACAGTCCTCGCTCAACCCCAATGTCAGACATCAATGGCAGGGTGACAGCTGTAGTGCACAGTCCTTGCTCCACCCCAATGTCAGACATCAGGGGCAGGGTGACAGCTGTAGTGCACAGTCCTCGCTCCACCCCAATGTCAGACCTCAATGGCAGGGTGACAGCTGTAGTGCACAGTCCTCGCTCCACCCCAATGTCAGACATCAGGGGCAGGGTGACAGCTGTAGTGCACAGTCCTCGCTCAACCCCAATGTCAGACATCAATGGCAGGGTGACAGCTGTAGTTTAGTCCTCGCTCCACCCTAATATCAGACATCAGGGGCAGGGTGATGGCTGTAGTGCACAGTCCTCGCTCTACCCCAATGTCAGACATCAGGGGCAGGGTGACGGCTGTAGTGCACAGTCCTCGCTCCACCCCAATGTCAGACATCAGGGGCAGGGTGACAGCTGTAGTGCACAGTCCTCGCTCAACCCCAATGTCAGACATCAGGGGCAGGGTGACAGCTGTAGTGCACAGTCCTCGCTCCACTGCAATGTCAGACATCAGGGGCAGGGTGACAGCTGTAGTGCACAGTCCTCGCTCCACTGCAATGTCAGACATCAGGGGCAGGGTGACAGCTGTAGTGCACAGTCCTCGCTCAACCCCAATGTCAGACATCAATGGCAGGGTGACAGCTGTAGTGCACAGTCCTCGCTCAACCCCAATGTCAGACATCAATGGCAGGGTGACAGCTGTAGTGCACAGTCCTTGCTCCACCCCAATGTCAGACATCAGGGGCAGGGTGACAGCTGTAGTGCACAGTCCTCGCTCCACCCCAATGTCAGACCTCAATGGCAGGGTGACAGCTGTAGTGCACAGTCCTCGCTCCACCCCAATGTCAGACATCAGGGGCAGGGTGACAGCTGTAGTGCACAGTCCTCGCTCAACCCCAATGTCAGACATCAATGGCAGGGTGACAGCTGTAGTGCACAGTCCTCGCTCCACCCCAATGTCAGATATCAGGGGCAGGGTGACAGCTGTAGTGCACAGTCCTCGCTCAACCCCAATGTCAGACATCAATGGCAGGGTGACAGCTGTAGTGCACAGTCCTTGCTCCACCCCAATGTCAGACATCAGGGGCAGGGTGACAGCTGTAGTGCACAGTCCTCGCTCAACCCCAATGTCAGACATCAATGGCAGGGTGACAGCTGTAGTGCACAGTCCTCGCTCCACCCCAATGTCAGATATCAGGGGCAGGGTGACAGCTGTAGTGCACAGTCCTCGCTCAACCCCAATGTCAGACATCAATGGCAGGGTGACAGCTGTAGTGCACAGTCCTTGCTCCACCCCAATGTCAGACATCAGGGGCAGGGTGACAGCTGTAGTGCACAGTCCTCGCTCCACCCCAATGTCAGACCTCAATGGCAGGGTGACAGCTGTAGTGCACAGTCCTCGCTCTACCCCAATGTCAGACATCAGGGGCAGGGTGACAGCTGTAGTGCACAGTCCTTGCTCCACCCCAATGTCAGACATCAGGGGCAGGGTGACAGCTGTAGTGCACAGTCCTCGCTCCACCCCAATGTCAGACATCAGGGGCAGGTGACAGCTGTAGTGCACAGTCCTCGCTCAACCCCAATGTCAGACATCAATGGCAGGGTGACAGCTGTAGTGCACAGTCCTTGCTCCACCCCAATGTCAGACATCAGGGGCAGGGTGACAGCTGTAGTGCACAGTCCTCGCTCCACCCCAATGTCAGACCTCAATGGCAGGGTGACAGCTGTAGTGCACAGTCCTCGCTCCACCCCAATGTCAGACCTCAGTGGCAGGGTGACAGCTGTAGTGCACAGTCCTCGCTCAACCCCAATGTCAGACATCAGGGGCAGGGTGACAGCTGTAGTGCACAGTCCTCACTACACCCCAGTGTCAGATATCAGGGGCAGGGTGACAGCTGTAGTGCACAGTCCTCGCTCCACCCCAATGTCAGACCTCAGTGGCAGGGTGACAGCTGTAGTGCACAATCCTCGCTCTACCGCAATGTTAGGCATTGGGGCAGGGTGACAGCTGTAGTGCACAGTCCTTGCTCCACCCCAATGTCAGACCTCAGGGGCAGGGTGACGGCTGTAGTGCACAGTCCTCACTACACCCCAATGTCAGACCTCAGGGGCAGGGTGACGGCTGTAGTGCACAGTCCTCACTACACCCCAGTGTCAGACATCAGGGGCAGG
This sequence comes from Oophaga sylvatica, assembly GCA_033576555.1. Lineage (NCBI taxonomy): Eukaryota > Metazoa > Chordata > Amphibia > Anura > Dendrobatidae > Oophaga > Oophaga sylvatica. Next base: position 497,121,157 of record JARQOD010000005.1, read on the forward strand.
GTGACAGCTGTAGTGCACAGTCCTCGCTCCACCCCAATGTCAGACCTCAGGGGCAGGGTGACGGCTGTAGTGCACAGTCCTCGCTACACTTCTATGTCAGACATCAGGGGCTGGGTGACAGCTGTGATTTAGTCCTCGCTACACCCCAAAGAAAGATCTTGGGAAGAAGATTAGAAGTAAGAAAGATTAGATAGGAAAAAAATGGGGGAGAGGGGAGGGAAGAATTGGTAAAGAGGTCATGATAGGCAACCACCAAACCTCAGTCAAGAAATTCTCACCCATTAAAATGATTAAAACTTAGCTTTCAAATCAGTAAAAAAGATAAAAAGTTAAAAAAGGGAGCAAGAAGTGAGCCTAATTAATTCTATAATATATGTACTACAGCTGCACTTAGCAAAGAAGACACCAGATGGCGTTATTGATACAATTTTTCAGTAACCGCATTTTTTCCTTTATTTACAGCAATTTTTCATCTTCATTTAAAGTTTTATTGTAAACCTATTAATGCATCTCTATTTTTATAGCTCTATTTGTGTGTCTTAATTAATAGTCCTTTATGTTATTCATGTCATATGTGCCCTTTACCCTACTGATATGGCATAAAATGAGTACAGTTTTTCCATAGTGCATAGCCCCATTACCCCCTGATAAAGCCACAGCTAAGGTGAAACCTGTCAGGGAAGCTATTAATTATTTACTCTTTAAAGTCCGGAAATGAGAGCCCTGCAGTAATTAACTGCTAAAGTATTGCAGGTGAGTACTGAAGCCTACCAGCAATTTTACCAGAGTTCTGAGTCAGCCGCTTTTAGTGAGTGAATAAGTAATATGGTCCTTATAGTGACACCAGGATATAATGGCGCACCATGGAAAAACTGCACCCATTTTACACTGAATTAGTGGAGCAAACAACACGTATAAGATGAATAACACAAACGTATAATAATGAAGACACAAGAATGGAGCTACAAAGATGCATTAATAGGTTTTACCACAAGACTTGACATTAAAGTCCGAGCGATATTAATAAACGCTGGAAATAAAGCAAAATACCTGCGATTACTGAACAGATGTGATAATGGCGCCATCTGGTGTCTCCTTTGCTAAGTGCGGCTCTAGTGCAGTAATATTACGCAATTAATTGAGCTCACCGCCTTTTATTTTATGTTCTCATTTTTGGGTGTGAGGGAACATTGCTATTTAATGTACCAAATTAAAGGTTGAGTTTAATGAGTGGAGAGAAGTCTTGGTAGTTTAGAGTCCCCATGTTCCACTAAAGGACCACAAGACTGTCAATGTTTCCTGCTGTTATGACAGACTTGGGTATATGCTGTGCATCATTCATACAGAAGCTAAGGTACTAGAGCATAGAAATATGACAGTACATACATTTTACAAAAAATAATAAATTGAAAATCCCTTTATGGAGGAAAGTAAATGGATGAAATAAGGAATATTGGAGGGAAAAAAAAACAGTAAAAAAGCGCATGTAAATTAACTTTAATAAGTGTAGGTTCCAATGCATTGGGTCAGAGCATGGATGGCTTTAAATTAAGTAACGTAGAAATACTCCCCTGCTGTCTCGTGAGATTGCTCAAGTGGTCTATGCTGGCATCGTAAGCCATGAAGTCATTGTTCTGTCACGTGACCACTCAGACCTGTGATTTGCTACAGCAGTCATGTGACTAGAATGAGGCATCATCAGAGAAACATCCGATGACACACCATTCTAGTCACCTGACCACGGTAGCCAATCGCCGGCCTGAGTGGTCGTGTGAATGAAGAACAGTGACATCATGGCACTAGAGCAGCCTGTACTGAATCCAGGGGGAGCAGCAGGTAAATATTCCCTTGTTTTGTTATTTTAAAACAATCTGTAGCAAGGGAAACATTTTAATTAATGTTAAAATTCCCCATAAACAGAGATGAACACTTAGTAATGCATTTATCTCAGAAACTGGAGTAAAAAACTTGCAAGCTATAGTGCACGCCACTCATATGCCAAAATTTGCAACTTTTTCAGTTTTTCCAAAAGAGGGGCAGAGCTTATCGGAAGGGTCGGAACCACATAGCCTGACATCATATCATTACTTTAGCTTATGCCAGAAAGTCGCCTGAACTATAGTCAAAATTTCCAACAGCCTCTGGATGACATAGACTTGTGTTTCCATCCTCCTTACTGCATGCAATGGGCCTAATTTAGTAATAAGCATGTACCTCTTGTAAATCAGCCACATATTACACCATTGTGCGCTTTATCAAGAATGGTTATGGTATAATGTGCACCGGTCTTAATAAATCTCCCCAAGATAAAGCACATTTTCATGATTGTATTTAGTCATTCACCCACCAGAGGGAGCGTTATAACAGCGAAACAGCGAGAGCGGATGACTGTCAACTATTCTGGCTAAATTGTGCCGCTGGTTTCAAATATAATATTGGAAGAAATAAAGACAAAAAGAGATACATCCTGATTATAACCGGTTCTTCCTATATCTATCTATTATATGATAACAATAAATGTTTTTTTTACATTGAAACAACGTAAGAGGTTGGTCCAAAATAAACCCATTTTCCACAACATATGTGTTTAAAGTTAGATGTGCACGCCTAGGATCATCAATCCTGAGGACAGGCCGGCAGCACAGTGCACCGTACTGGAACCATCTGGTTACATTTACTATCAATGTGATGTATGTGGAGTAAGGGATTAACATTTCACGTTCTGAGGGCTTTACCTTTCCTGCGAGTGCTATTGTTATGGAAATGATGCCGTTTGATCCCCGTGTGATTGCTCCCTTTATTGAACCCATGTCGGTATGTAGAGACGTGAATGCCAATAACTGATATAATAGCGGAGAATAACCTGACATACTAATGTTCCTTTCTCTTCCTTCTTTAGAGCGTAACATTCATTTCAACATGTCGTCCTTCAATGAGTCAGTGGGGTTGGGGTATCTGAAGACCCATGCTATTGAGTTTGTAAAGTATCCTTACAGTTTCTTTGTAAAACCCGAACCCTCCTCTGGGGTAGCATTAATCATCTCTTCAGTGCATAGGTAATATATCTTAGGACAGAACACCCTTTTAACTTCTCCACTTATGAAAAAATAATGTATGTAAGTAAATCCTGGTCAAATGCTGGTATGTGAGATATGAAGAATCAGGGTAAGAACAAGAAGGCTTGAAAGGTTTTCACCTGAAAAGGCTAAGGACATCTTTGGCATATTCATTTTCTGACCCCTGAGATGAAGTTTACAGCCTGATACGTTTCAGATTTTTTCCTATGTGGAGTGCCTCTCCCTGTAATATAGGCTGGAAGTGAGGTCTGTGTATATCCAGGGTGCTGCTGTTGTTACTTGCGATAATGTATCAGCAGAGTTCCAGTACTTCACTTATTTCCTCTCTATTCTACTTGTCTATAGCCTGTATTCTGTGCCCTCCCTGAGATTCTTTCTTCCCTCTCCACTGCACTTGTGCGTGCAATCCGCTCCCTACTGCCACCTCTCATGGTAGTTTCAAAAGAGTGTGTAAAAAGTCAGTTACTTTCATCCAGAAAAGTGGCTTTGAATGGGTGAGTCTCGTCTGATTTATGGAATAAACTTAGTGCACTCTGTGATTATTTTCACAATTCGGCCATGAGAACGAGCCCTTACACTGAAAAAGAGGGACTGGGGAGCAGAGTGGTATCAAAATCAGGTGCTCTAAGGATTTGTAACATTATCGCCAAGCGCTTAGTTAGATCCGTATCTTACAGACACTTCTCACAAGATGTTAGAGGATTAGAATGAAGTTTAGAATAGAGTAATATTAAGAATAAAGAATGTTAATAGCGAGGAGAATTAATGTAAAACCCAATACATTGTGCAAAACCTATGAAATTATAGAGAGAAAAAGTACCCACAAATACATTCATAAACCTACTGAGGGAGGATGGTCGTCACCTGCAGGGGAAAAAGGCCTATGCATATGGGCAGTGACAGTGTAAGCTTCCTCAGGGGTGCTCCAGTAAATGCAAAGATGTGGCAAGGAATGATGTGTTTCACCTGAGCTACACAGTCCAGTGGGGAGGCCCGACAACCGGGCAGTTTCAGAAAGTACGCAGTATTCAGAAAATACGGGCATGTGAATAGCACCATAGATGATATTGGGTACTTGTCATATCTGTGAAAAAAAGCGGACACATCACAAACGTGCAACACGGACGTGTGAATAAGGGCTAAGGCCGGCGTCACACTGCCGAGTTTGATGCGAGTTAGTCGCACGACTTTCTCGCATCAACACCCGGCACGGCCACCCGCTCTCGGACCCGAGTGTGCGGCTGCATGTATTTCTATGCCGCTGCGCACTCAGGTCCGAGAGCGGGCGGCCGTGCCGGGTGTTGATGCGAGAAAGTCGTGCGACTAACTCGCATCAAACTCGGCAGTGTGACGCCGGCCTAAGGGTGAGAATGTGGACTATTCCCTTGTGCAACCACACAGAAATACAAGTTATAGGGACATAAACTCTATGAGAACAGCACTGAAAGTGTGTGCAAGCTGTAGACAGGCTCCGGTGATGCACTAGGACAGCTATGGTGGCACGGTGCTACAGACAAAACATCACCAATACGTTCCATACATGGGCCCAAAGAAGACCATAAGCAAGCAGTGGTGGCACTGGGCCATAGTAGAGTATTGACTAAGGGCTTGTTCACATTTTGCCTTTTTGCCTCTTTTTTCCGCACGTGTGCACCAGTACCAGCAAAGCGAATGAGATTTTTGTAATTTCATGCTCATTTACTTGTCTTCCCACCTGAGCAATGGCGTTGATCCAAGCTCCAGAGAACTACACATCACTGTGGAGAGCTGGCTACTCCATCCATTTTTTGTTGGTATTTCCTTGTAACAAATCATTTTTTTCAAGCCTGCAGCATGTCAATTCTTTTCTTTTAGTATTTTTGCAGCGTTTTTGTAAAAATGCCGCAAAACCACTCGTATTTTTTGCAATGTTTTTACTGCTAACACTCTGGTTTGTGCTCCAGAAAGATTGGCTGCAAAAACTCCACATGTGCACATAGCCTAAGAACATTAGAAGCTTTATTAATGTACTATTTGTTAAGAATGTAGCATTTGCCACATTGAGACAGCAGGGTGACTCAGTGGTTAGCACAGTTGCTTTGTAGCTTTGTATGTCCTCCCCGTGTTTGCATGGATTTCCTCCCTGTTCTATGATTTCCTCCCACACTCCAAAGACATACTGGTAGGGAATGTAGATTGTGAGCCCATAGGGACAGTGATATTGTCTGAATAGCGCTGTGGTATATGATGGCGCTCTATAAGCAAGGAAAATAAATAATGGTAGCATTCCAAAAAAATGTAGTCTGCTGGAGAATATTACAGGATGCACTTTTCAGTGTGTTTGTTCCTTAACAATATTCATAGCTACAACAAGCGGCAGATGAGCCGAATCTACCCCAAGGGTGGGCGAGTGGATTCCAGTAATTATATGCCTCAAATTTTCTGGAACGCCGGCTGCCAGATGGTCTCTCTGAACTATCAGACCCCAGGTAGGTTGTGGCGCCCAGTCAAGCTGAAAGCCAAGGAGGCCTTTGCTTCCTAACTTCCAAAACAGATGCTACAAAAACGCCTTTGGCTTTTTCTATTGGAAATGGAATCCGCTCAAATGATATTAAGATGTTTACTGACAAGTAATGGAGTCAGTGAGCAGTCGGGGTATATATAGAAATGCCGTGTGTTCTGCATGGTAATTAGTAAATGTACAAGCGATGTGGCATTAATGAGGACCGGAATAATGTGTTGTGGAAAATGCTAAGAATTCTAATTTACGGTCATGCAGAAATACAGAGAAAAATAGCATCTGTGCATTATCTGATCCCCGACTGTCTCCTGTTATTTGGGTTTACAAAAAAGGTTTAACAAAAAAAAACAGCTGACCCCATGGAGAATGTAATAAATGTGTCTAGGACCCTGCTCGCTGCAAATAATCTTCCTTCAGAATCGTACGGAATTGTCCTGGAGGATTGTAAATGACATAGGTAGATGAAGGATGGCAGCATGTCCATAGTCATCTTGGTGGCACTTTGATTCCTTCGAGGAATGGTTACAAATCTTGACGCCATGTCATAAAAGCTCCTCGATCATGATTCCCATAGAAATTGTCAGCATTGTCTTGTTTTTATCCAGAAAGAAGACCAAGATGTACACTACTATGCGTCATACAAAATGTTGTAACCTTTAGGGCTCATTCACATGTAGGAGGAAAACGGTCTGATTATTTTCATCAGGCTTTGATCTCAGTGTGTTACGAGTTTCATCCATTTTTCTCATACATGGAGATATTAAAAAAAAAGTTTCTCCACCTCCTCCATTCCGACAGTTCCTGAGAATGTCGAATGTCATCCGGGCGCTGTCTGATTTTTTTTTCACAGATCCATGGACCTTCAGATCAAAATCTGACATTTCTCCCCAATTTTCCACAGACCACTCGGCCTGTAAGATATCACAGACATATGAATGGCCCAATAGACTATAAGGCCGGCGTCACACACAACGACAAAAAAATCGGTCCGTTTTAGACGGTCGATTGTCGGATCAAAATGCAAACATCACACATCCTTCTGGCATCCGATTTTCCTTCAAAGATGCGATTTAGTCGCATGTGTGTGTACCTTGTAACATCCGATTTTCATCCGACTTGCGAGATTTTCTCGCAGGCTTGCAAAACTGACATATAATGGATCCAAAAGAATAGTATTTCAATCACAAAAAAAGAATAGATATATACACATAGAACACATAAAATATAATATATATATATACATGTCATTGTGACATATATATAAATATATTTATAGTTCCTAGACTTCTACATACTGTTATAGCCGCTAATTCAATTGCCAGCTTCTGTGAAATCACAGAAGCCGACATGAAATGATACATTGTTTCCACACAGTTAACCATGTCATTTCCTGTATTTTGATATTTGTTTAGAACTTACAATTACATGAGTGTATTTGTGCTAAATTTCAGACATGTAGGGGTTAATTAAAGGTGTAAATTAGTTGACAAAAAAATGCGTGGGCTCCCGCTGTATTTTCTCCACCAGACAGACAAAGCAAGCGAGTGGGGGCAGATAATAATAGCCTAGGGAGGGTACTTTTTTTTTGTGCCCCCCTGGCTACTAACATCTGCCCCCAGACACCCCAGAAAGGGCAAATCTATAATTAGATTCGCCCTTTCTGGCACTTTGCCCGTCTATTCCCATTGCCCTGTAGCGGTGGCGAATGGGTTAATAATCTCACCTTACTGTCACCTTAGTATTCAAAGGTGACCTTAAGGCAGGTTAATAATTGAGAGCTGTCAATTAGACAACTATCAATTATTAATCCTATTGAAGTAAATTAAAAAAACACAGACACATTAATAAAAAATAATTTTAATGAAATAAAAACACATTTTTTTTGACCATATTTTATTTTACACTTAATCCGTGCGAAGCCATTGATCTCCTAAAATAAAGATAAAAAAATAAAAAAACATTATTCTTACCTATTCCGCTGATCTGTCACGTCCCACGCTGTAATCCTTCACAAAGGGTTAACTAGCTTTGAGCCAAGCAGTGCAAGTAATCCTGCATGCTCAGCTCAAAGCTCCTGAATGAATAAGTTCCTCTCCTGGCGACAGGAGAGGATGTGTTTCATGAATGAAGCTTAATTGATTGTGTCCACTTTCCCTTTAGGTCAGGTCACTAAAGTTAAATTGCCAATAAATCAATTAAGCTCCATTCATGAATCTATTCCTCTACTTTCGCTGGGAGAGGAACTTATTCATTCATGGGGTTAGAGCTAGTAGACAGAATTATCTCCCTGCTAACTGTAACCTCTTAACCCTTTCTGATGGATTACAGCGTGGGACCTGACTGTACATCGGATTGGTAAGTATAATTTTGCTTTTTTATTTTATTTTTATTACAGGAAATGGTTTTAGCAGGAAAATAAAATATTGTCAAAAACTGTGTGATTATTTCATTAAACTTATTTTTTATTAAACTGTGTGTGTTTGATTTTTCTTTCATACAATAGGATTAATAATTGATAGTTGTCTAATTGACAGCTCTCAATTATTAACCTGCCTTAAGGTCACCTTTCAATACTAAGGTGACAGTAAGGTGAGATTATTAACCCATTCGCCACCGCTACAGGGCAATGGGAATAGACGGGCAAAGTGCCAGAAAGGGCGAATCTAATTATAGATTTGCCCTTTCTGGGGTGTCTGGGGGCAGATGTTAGTAGCCAGGGGGGGCACAAAAAATGTACCCTCCCTAGGCTGTTATTATCTGCCCCCACTCGCTTTGCTTTGTCTGTCTGGTGGAGAAAATACAGCGGGAGCCCACGCATTTTTTTTCAACGAAATTACACCTTTAATTAACCCCTACATGTCTGAAATTTTGCACAAATACACTCATGTAATTGTAAGTTCTAAACAAATATCAAAATACAGGAAATTACATGGTTAACTGTGTGGAAACAATGTATCATTTCATGTCGGCTTCTGTGATTTCACAGAAGCCGGCAATTGAATTTGCGGCTATTACAATATGTAGAAGTCTAGGAAATATAAATATATATATATATATATATATACATGTCAAATTACATGTACATATTACATATATATATATATAAGGTTCCTTTAGAATGGGTATATTCATCTTCTATTCTGTATAATACTGTACAGTGTGTTTTACAGATATAGGAGAATAGATATACACACATAGAATCACGATGCATTTTATGAAGTCACATATTATCCTTTGTAATCATATATGTTTCATCGTTATACTATCTGCATTGCGTTTCACCACAAGGCTGCAGATGTGGATTTACACAGTTAAACGGCCAAATAATTTACGGGCTTTTTACAAGGCAACCATGCGATTTTTCCATCACATTGCGTCGTATCGATTTTATGTCGCCATGACGCTTGCATGTAGAACCACATCTGACCTAACGCAAGATGCGCGATTTCCTCCTAGAAATGGCAATGCATCATTCTCCATTCATCATATGGGTAGTTAGAAAACGGAAAAGAATGGAAAACTATGGATGCAGAAAGTGCGACACTTTCATTATGGGATAGTTGTAGAGCCAAAGGTCTCCCAAACTGAGGGTGAGAAGCTTTATAGCCATCGCCTCTGTGACTGAGGGAAAGGAACGTTACTGTGGTACAGTGCTCTTTGATATTTCTTAAAAGGAACCCGTCACTTTGAAAAACTATTTACCTGCAGATATAGGGTTAGTCTGCACGTAAATAGCTTCACACGCCTCCCTGGTCGCCTTACTGAAAGTGCGGTTACCAGGTGAAAATGAGCTAATTTCCACACAGGAGTTGCCAGCTTTCAGTCATGGGGCAGTGCAAGGAGGGATTACAGTCACTGAAATCTATACTGTGAGCAGCAGAAAGCACGTCCCGGCACTTTGATTGACATCTTGCTCTGCAGCGCATCTGTGCACTGGGATCAGGTTAATCAAAGTTCTTACACATTATAGTGAGCGGTGCTGTGGACCTAACTGAAAGCCGGTGGCTCCCGAGCGGAAATATATTCATTTTTAACCTGATGTCTGCAGGTAAAGACAGTTTTCTAAGGAGGCAGGTTCTCTTTAAAAATGCCTTTGCAGAATATGTGTAAACCATCCCAAGACAATGGCAGCTTTCTCCACAATCGTAATATATGCACATTTTAACACCCACATGATGTCCACAATGGACATATCTCCCATGGCTGCATCTGACTGATGGGACTATGATATCAGTATTTGGTTAAATGGACTTATGCCGATATATGTGCCATTGGTTTTCCACGTTGCCTTTGAGGTCATTATGGAGTATCAATACATCCATACATCATTGGTCATAGACTTGTTATGTCACCCAATGACAACCGCATCACTTCTGGTCAATCATATGGGCCAGTGTGACCAACCAGCGATGGTCTAATGTACATGCATGAACTGATCGGTTATGTACGATGAACTAGTAATATGTTTCTCTCGATAGATCTGGCAATGCAGCTGAACCAGGGGAAGTTTGAATACAACGGATCCTGTGGGTAAGATCACAGATTGTAGATAATTAATCTTTTAGTTTAATGGCCAACAAACTTTGCATTAATCAATAGTACAAGTGAATATAAGAAACTTAGAAATATATCTTATCAGCAAAATATGCTTTATTCTCCACTTATTACCACTTCTTCCTCTTCCCCTTCTCCTGAACTACCATCCACTGGAAAAAAAACAGATCAATTCTGTCTTACTCGGACTACTCCCACAGTGAGGTGACAGGTTACATGATGAGTGGAAGTCTGTGGAGAGGGAAAAGGGGAGGATGAGTTAGAAGCAATCAGCAAAGTGAGTGTCACGATCCATTTTTGGATTTGTGGCAGATTTTGCTTTTCGTATTAACACTTTTTTCCTTTCAGGCCATCGGGGGTTAATGTCAGTCTTTTCCCCCGGTGGCCGCTGGTGTAAATTACATTGCTGCTGAGTTTGTTTGAGCAGGTGGTGACCACTCCCACCATCCTTTAAAAGGTCACCTGATGCTTCAGCTGACTGTTGGTGATACATCTCCTCTTTGGAGACCAACCAAGCTGGAGTCAGGAGCTTGCTGAATGCAGTGGAACTTCAGCTATTACCTTGATCTGGTGCCTTACTCTGCTGTGCGGTGCATTGCAGCAGAGAAAGCTAAGTTTTGTTTTTTTAGTTGCCTTGTCCCCTAGATGTCGGTCTTTTCTTTATTTTTGTTGTATTGGTGCAGTTCACTTTTTTCCCTGTCTCACCTCCTGGGAAGGGGGTTGGGGGGTTTAGCTCAGGGCTAAACAGGAGATAGGGACATGTCGGTGACTTGGGCCTCCATACCTCCATGGGTACCCCAAGTTAAGGAAAGACAGGGCACCCCTTAGCCTGAGGGCAGTTCAGGGGCCCAGGTTCCTCGTCCCCTGTTTTCCCACTACTGTCCCGTGATAGTGAGAGACCAGGTAGACATATGCAGATCGTGATGCTGGATTCACAGCCACATTGCTCAGTACTTGTCACGACGTATAACAGATATATTCAAAGATAGCAACCTATATCTAATGTGACATCATTCTAAATTTCATATAATAGAGAAAATCAACATGTATACATAGTATCTGCCAGCAATGTCTTACCTGACATAATATCCTATGTATTGTGGGTCAATACTGTGTACGTGTCACGCTGTCTCTGGATAGAGGTGGACCGGGGTCTATGCTGACCCTGAACTGGGGTCCTGACTAGTCCCTCTACCTGGAGGTACTGTTAATGGTACAGAGGTCCAGGCCGCCAGCGTAACCCTGTCTCCTGTAGATCCCTGACCACTGTAATCTAGTCCTGAGAAGGACCCTGATTACCACCACAGGGAATGGCAGGTCACAGCTTACACACAGTCTAAGACAAACGAGACAGACAAGGGGTAAAGAAAACACAGCCTTGCATACAACACTTCCACTACAGAGGAACACAAAAGGTTAAGGAGATAAACAATAAGCGAGGAGAGGAAAAACCACAACAGGCACTCTTAGCTTAAGTCTTCTCAGAAACGATCCGCTCTGCTGGTCTGAATGAATGCTTTCACCGGCAACTTCCCCGCAGACCAGCAGGTATATGAAGGAAGCTAATTAACAAAACATCAATCGCAGCTGGGCGAGGCTGGTCAGCCCAGCACCGAGAGAGAAAGAATTAACTCCCTCAGTGCCGAAAAACACCCAGCACCAGAAACTCAGCTGTGCGAAGTCAGGTGTGCAATGCGACGATCTCCGCCGCGACACACCCGTGACAGTACCCCCCTTCTACGAGGGGCCTCTGGACCCTCAGGGCCTGGTCTATCTGGGTGAGTAGTGTGGAAGGCCCGAACCAAACGGTCTGCGTTAATATCCGACGCAGAAATCCACATCCTCTCCTCAGGACCATACCCCCTCCAATGAACAAGGTACTGAAGGGACCGGCGATTCAGACGTGAGTCAATGATCTTCGATACCTGAAACTCCAAATTACCATTGACCACCACTGGAGGAGGAGGTAGAGGTGACGGTATAACTGGTGCCCCGTACCTCTTAAGCAACGATTTGTGGAACACATTGTGGATTTTAAATGTAGGAGGGAGGTCAAGACGGAAAGCCACCGGATTAACTATTGAACTGATCCTGTATGGCCCGATGAATCTGGGACCGAGTTTCCAGGAGGGAACCTTAAGTTTATATTCTTGGTAGACAAACCATACCAGATCGTTCACACTTAGGTCCGGACCCGACACTCTCCTCCTATCAGCCATACGTTGTATCGGTTCCCATAGTGCTCAGATTATTAAGCACTCCTCTCCACACTGAAGCAAGTGGACGACGAAATCGTTCCTCCTCAGGAACCCCAGAAGAGCCCCCCCCTTGAAAGTACAAAACTGGGGTGAAAACCATATGCCCCAAAAACGGGGACTTACCAGTGGACTCGCTCCGCCTATTGTTAAGAGCGAACTCTGCCAGAGGCAAGAAAGAAGACCAGTCCTCTTGGTTCTCTGAGACAAAACACCGGAGATATGTCTCTAAGCTCTGATTCAGACGCTCTGTCTGACCATTGGTCTGCAGATGAAAGCCGAAGAAAATGACAACTGCATCCCCCGACGAGAAACAAAATGCCTTCCAGAATTTGGAACAAACTGAGACCCCCGATCCGACACCACATCGGAAGGCAACCCGTGAAGTCTCACAATCTCCCCAATGAACCCCTGCGCCAGAGTTTTTAGAATAGAAGAGCAGAAGAGCAATAAAATGTGCCATTTTGCTGAACCTGTCCACCACAACGAGTATGACTGTTTTACCCCGAAGATGGCGGGAGATCCGTAATGAAGTCCTAGAAGATGGGCCATGGCGCTGGGGGTTTTTTCAAGGGAAAAAGGGCCCCAAGGGAGGGGGTATGGGGGTCTTAGAGCCGCACATCCCCCCACAGGACGCGCAAAGTTACCACCCTTTTTTTATTTTAGGCCCCCAAAAACCGGGCGAGAAACGAGATCTACATTTGTTTTAACCCCTGGGTGCCTCCCAAAGCAGAATTTTTGTGCCCGAAACCTTTTGCTTAACGATTGGAACAAACGTTTCCTGGAGGCCACAGGGGGTCCCCCAAACCTCCAATACCTCCTCCTAAAGCTCAAGCAACAGCCGAACCCAACTCCCCCCCTGAAGAAAAAGGGAAAGGGGGATCCGTCTTCCCGGCCCCCGGGAAAATACAATAAGGGATCACCTTTACATTTTTTGAAACCCCCGTTTTGTGACGACAAAATTTAAAATGGTAAAAAACAACGACCATCAGCTTGTTGGAATTCAGACGTTTTGCGACCTAAATACAGCAGGGTTCTTTTGACAGTAATGACGGGACCGGGGGGGAATGCCCCCCCCAAAAAAATGACCCCACCTTCAAAGCCAACTTTAAGGGCCAACAGTCCATTTCCGCTCATAATTCCTCTCGCGGGGCGACAATTTTTTAAGAAGAAAGGACGATGCCTTTACCCGGGGACGGACCTTTAATAAAACCGCACCCACTCCCAAAACAGAGCTTTTTACCTCCCCCAAAGAACGGTTTTTGGGTGCATCAGGTTGGATGAAAGGGGGGGTGAAACAAAAACATTTTTTCAAGGGGAAAATCTTTTAAAGCTTTTTCAGACCACCTAAAAAATCCGCCCTTTTTTTTTTCATGTCAGTGAGAGGTTGACAACAATGGAAATACGAATAAATTTCCCCGGGAGTTAGCAAACCCCAGGAAACGCTGCAGTGTTTAAGATCCTCGGGGCCCATCCCATTTCAAAACAGCCTTATTCCAGGGTCCAACGGAAAACCCGGGGCGACACCCAAATCCTAAAAACTGAAGTTCTTTTACACGAAAAACACCTTTTTCCATTTGGCGACAGTTTATTTTCCGCAAGATCTGCAACATTGTCTCACAGCTCCTTAGACACAAAATCCGGGAGAAA
>JARQOD010000005.1:497135292-497188362 GCA_033576555.1 Oophaga sylvatica
TTTATAAGACCTGATCAGGCCGGCACAGGTCTGTGGAGTTATCTTGGCCCACTCCTCCATGCAGATCTTCTCCAAGTTATCTAGGTTCTTTGGGTGTCTCATGTGGACTTTAATCTTGAGCTCCTTCCACAAGTTTTCAATTGGGTTAAGGTCAGGAGACTGACTAGGCCACTCCAACACCTTGACTTTTTCCCTCTTGAACCAGGCCTTGGTTTTCTTGGCTGTGTACTTTGGGTCATTGTCTTGTTGGAAGATGAAATTACGACCCATCTTAAGATCTTTGATGGAGGAGCGGAGGTTCTTGGCCAAAATCTCCAGGTAGGCCGTGCTATCCATCCTCCCATGGATGCGGACCAGATGGCCAGGCCCCTTGGCTGAGAAACAGCCCCACAGCATGATGCTGCCACCACCATGCTTGACTATAGGGATGGTATTCTTGGGGTCGTATGCAGTGCCATCCAGTCTCCAAACGTCACGTGTGTGATTGGCACCAAAGATCTCGATCTTGGTCTCATCAGACCATAGAACCTTGAACCAGTCTGTCTCAGAGTCCTCCAAGTGATCATGAGCAAACTGTAGACGAGCCTTGACATGACGCTTTGAAAGTAAAGGTACCTTACGGGCTCGTCTGGAACGGAGACCATTGCGGTGGAGTACGTTACTTATGGTATTGACTGAAACCAATGTCCCCACTGCCATGAGATCTTCCCGGAGCTCCTTCCTTGTTGTCCTTGGGTTAGCCTTGACTCTTCGGACAAGCCTGGCCTCGGCACGGGAGGAAACTTTCAAAGGCTGTCCAGGCCGTGGAAGGCTAACAGTAGTTCCATAAGCCTTCCACTTACGGATGATGCTCCCAACAGTGGAGACAGGTAGGGCCAACTCCTTGGAAAGGGTTTTGTACCCCTTGCCAGCCTTGTGACCCTCCACGATCTTGTCTCTGATGGCCTTGGAATGCTCCTTTGTCTTTCCCATGTTGACCATGTATGAGTGCTGTTCACAAGTTTGGGGAGGGTCTTAAATAGTCAGAAAAGGCTGGCAAAAGAGATCATTAATCCACACATGTGAAGCTCATTATTCTTGGTGCCTGAACTACTTCTTAATACTTTAGGGGGACCAAACAGAATTCTTGTGGTTTGAGGGGTTGAATAATAAATGACACTCTGAATTAACTTTTAACGTTTTTTTTTTTTAAAAAATTAAAACAAAAATTTTTGCTGCAGTGCATTTCCCACTTCCAGGCTGATCTACAGTACAAATGTCACAATGCCAAGTTAATTCCGCATGTGTCAACCAGCTAAATCTGCAGGGGGTTGAATACTACTTGTAGGCACTGTATATGTGTATGTGCAGTGTGTGTATATACATGTGTATGTGCAGTGTGTGTATATACATGTGCATGTGCAGTGTGTGTATATACATGTGCATGTGCAGTGTGTGTATATACATGTGTATGTGCAGTGTGTGTATATACATGTGCATGTGCAGTGTGTGTATATACATGTGCATGTGCAGTGTGTGTATATACATGTGTATGTGCAGTGTGTGTGTATATACATGTGTATGTGCAGTGTGGGTATATACATGTGTATGTGCAGTGTGTGTGTATACATGTGCATGTGCAGTGTGTGTATATACATGTGTATGTGCAGTGTGTGTTATACATGTGCATGTGCAGTGTGTGTATATACATGTGTATGTGCAGTGTGTGTGTGTATATACATGTGTATGTGCAGTGTGTGTGTGTATACATGTGTATGTGCAGTGTGTGTATATACATGTGTATGTGCAGTGTGTGTATATACATGTGTATGTGCAGTGTGTGTATATACATGTGTATGTGCAGTGTGTGTATATACATGTGTATGTGCAGTGTGTGTATATACATGTGTATGTGCAGTGTGTGTATATACATGTGTATGTGCAGTGTGTGTATATACATGTGTATGTGCAGTGTGTGTATATACATGTGTATGTGCAGTGTGTGTATATACATGTGTATGTGCAGTGTGTGTATATACATGTGTATGTGCAGTGTGTGTATATACATGTGTATGTGCAGTGTGTGTGTATATACATGTGTATGTGCAGTGTGTGTGTATATACATGTGTATGTGCAGTGTGTGTATATACATGTGTATGTGCAGTGTGTGTATATACATGTGTATGTGCAGTGTGTGTGTATATACATGTGTATGTACAGTGTGTATATACATGTGTATGTGCAGTGTGTGTATATACATGTGTATGTACAGTGTGTATATACATGTGTATGTGCAGTGTGTGTGATATACATGTTTATGTGCAGTGTGTATATACATGTTTATGTGCAGTGTGTGTATATACATGTGTATGTACAGTGTGTATATACATGTGTATGTGCAGTGTGTGTATATACATGTGTATGTACAGTGTGTATATACATGTGTATGTGCAGTGTGTGTATATACATGTTTATGTGCAGTGTGTGTATACATGTGTGTGTGTGTGATTTTCAGGGAAACAGATAGCAATTTGTGCGCCAAGTACTTTCAATTTATAAGTATTTACATATCATATATTCAATGTTCGCATATTTATATTGCCGCATACAGTGTGATGCTGCTGCACTCTTTCAAATGAGATAGATAGAGAGATAGATATGGGATACATAGATGGATATATAGATAGATAGATAGAGATATACAGTAGATAGATGTGATAGCGATACAAGATGGATCGTCTCTAGTGTATGTTTGTTTGCAAGAATTAGTGAAATTAGGCTGTAAACATTAGGAAAAATATCTATCTCTTTACCCACAGCCTAAATGGTTGCAGTGATAATAAAGTTAGTCTTCCCCAACCCCGGATTACACAAATGATGAGGAGGAGACCTAAGAAAAGGTATAGATTGCTTTACTTGCTCATATATAGAGAGATGCAGGTGCTCATACTGTGGATTAATATTTCTTTTCCAAACATTTTCTTGGGAATTTTAATAATAACAGGGAGGGAGGGGAAGAGGAAAGTGGAGGAAGGGAACAAAGGGACAAAAAAGACGGGTGGTCCTTAATGCATAAATATACATTGAATAACAAAACAAGTCAGAGCAAACATCAAAATACAAATAACGTCATATATAATAAATACATTGAATGATCATATATGAGAGAGGAAGTAGGAAGGTTAAGATGAACATTGTTGAATCATGGGAACAGTTTTATCCACTGAGACCATTTTTTTGTGGATTTGTCTAGATTATTATTAATCGTTGCCAATTTCTGTTCAAAGGATTTGTGAAGATTGATCTTTTCTATGATGTCTGGAAGCTTAGGAGGATCAGGTCTCTTCCAATGAAAGGCAATTGCTTTTTTTGTTACAAGGAAAATATGTATGACTAGGGAGAGAGCGGATTGATCAATGAGGTCAGAGTTTAAAGATAATAGGGCTAGCTGAGGAGAAAGGGAAATGGGTTTAGATAAGAGTGAGTTTCTAAGGTTGGATATGTCTTTCCACAAAGGTTTGATGTGAGGACAGTGCCAAAAGACATGCAGTAAACTGCCGTATTGACCGCAGCTTCTCCAACAAGACGGAGAGTTTTCAGGGTTGATTTTGGAAAGCTTAGCAGGGGTGTGGTGCCACCTGGAAAGAATCTTATGATGGGTCTCTTGGAGAGACATTGAGATTGTGGAGGAGTATGAAATGCTGCAGGCTCTTTCCCAATCTGAGGGGTCCAAGTTCAGATTAAGTTCAGATTCCCACTTCAACAAATTGTGGGTTTTAATTAATTCCTGACTTTTATTCAGCCACATATAAAGGTAAGCAGTACTCCAGAATATGTTGTGGTTGACATTATTAATAAGATTGACAATGGGTTCTGATAACTTGGGTTTTTTTCAGAAGGAACTCTTCCGTTATATCTTTCAAGATGATATATTTACAAAATAAAGAGGTGGGAAAGTTAAACTTTTCTTTAAGAAGCCTAAATGGGATGCGAGAGGTTCCAGTCTAAAGATCTTTAAGTTTGTTTATACAATTCATCTGTATGTTAGGTTTGAAGTCTATTACATGATCACCCAACGCTCTTTTATCATAGGATTGTGTTGCATTGTAATTTTGTTGATATTTGTTGCTTTATTTTACTACAATTAATTTATTATATCTCATGCTATTGGCTGTATTGGCTTTGTTAGAGGTGGGTACTAAGTGGGATACTGCACGGTTGTTTTTGTGGATGACTATCTAATACTTATTGTTCTGCTGGACAGATATGAAAAAACACCCCAGAGGTGATGGGTAACACCCTCCTCTACAGTGATTTCTATACCTGTTTTTGGTTAAAAAGAGCTCATGACAATTGGAAATGTAGCTTATGGCAGCATATACACAGATACTTGTTACCAGCAGTGCCGGGAAAATGTCTTATTTTATGGCGGCTAATCAAATGGATGACTGCCTGTGTATTTTGGGACAAGTGTGCCCATATGAAGCCAGCCTATCCTTGGCATATTGTGGGTTAAAACCTAAGACAGAAATAAAATGAACATATACCCTGCTGTTAGTAAATAAGTAAAAGCAATAGTGCATATAAATAATATAGCATACTTAGAAAACACTGTTTTTGATTAAAAAAAAAAAAAAAGTATAAAAGCCATCTGCCAGCGTCAAGGTGTACCCAAATCGGGATGGTCCTAACCTTTAGTATTAAAATTTTACCATATGTCAAAGTCACGTCAATGTGATTGAGGGCTGAGCAGGACCGGGGTCCGAATGGACACACAGCAAATGAGAAGCTATATAAACGTAATGTCCAGGTAAAATAAAAGGGAGGCCGCACCCTTAACTGGACTAAATGCAGAAACCTGAAACTTAACTGAAAAAAAAATGAGCTAGAGTATGGTTGGTATGTATGCAAAATAGGAGCATGTTCACACTGGCCACTAAACAGACAAAACCCAAGGCCACATCCCTACCTTCACTAAGTGCAGAAACCTGAAATTTTATTTTCGGTTAAATCATATTGTGGATTTCCAGCATCTTGGCCAAGGAAAGTATTGCACTCTTTAACCATAAGTGCCTTAAAACACATAATGCCCTTTGAGATTGAGTTACCAAATTAGAAAATATTAATGTCCCCTTAATGTTTTCTTAGAAAGTAATGATGCCCTCTGAGTGCTCCTTCCAAAATAACTGTGGAGGAAACCCCGCTTCCTCCCACGTCACCGATGTGACGCTACTACACAGGCACAGCTTTCCGGCGCCCCCTTTGTCTCTCAGGTCAGTAAGGGAACTGCACCTAGAGCAAATGGCCGCCTGCGAGGATGTCCTGTTACCCACTGGGTATTCTAAGATTCGTGATCAGAGTAAAAGCATCAGCCCAAAATTAATTTTATGGTTTAATTGCCTTAAGGGCGCACTAGATAATTACAGCAATATACAGTAAGCTATACAACGGAATTACAGTGGATTTGCTGTCATAGTAAAATACAACAATAATGTACAAGGCTTAGAGGTATTAGCTAAAGGTCAATGTTACCAGGTTGTAGGTTGCATGTGGACGCCGGGAGCTCTGCAAACCACAGGTACAAATCTTAGTTGCCAGACAGTCCCCAAAACCTGTGCCGCTGCTCCCTTGGCAGATCTGTCCCTTGTTCCTTCTTAGATCTTCATCGTCTTGTTCTTCTGTGTGAATGGCTAGGGTCTGCCATCCGCTCACAGTTCTTATACCTGCTAGGTCCCTCCCCTCGGTGCCAGAGGGTGGGCTAATAATCTCCACCCTTAGCTCCCTGCAGAATTTATTCCCAATATCTAAGAAAGGGGTTAACTTTCTCCAGGACGATCCGATCAGGACACGAGAGGTACCAGTGGATGCAGTTCATTTTGCCTGTCGCATGGAGATCAAACCTGGCCCGCTTGGCCCTCCACGGTGACCCAATCTCTATATCTCAGGTCCCCGAGCCATCACCGACTCGGGAGTCGCACTGTCAGATGTCCGAGGTCCGCAGGATCACGCAGAAATTATTTATGAGACTGTACCTCGAAAGGCGTGCTCATAATTCATAATCCTAGAACGGAGTCATAGTGGCTGGGGAAGACAATGGAGGTGTTTTCCGTGTCTAGCTGACAGGTATAATCTAATTGAAGCCCCCAGGCATCCCCAGACCCCATGCTGGTGTGGCTCCAGACTAAAGCTTTGAAGTCCTGTTTTTGGCCTGATCTATTTAGCATACTAAAAGGACCTGGTTATTCACAGTGGACACTAAACCCTGTTGTATTGAATATGCCCACAGGTCATGGGGCCAGGTGCAGCCAGCTGCCTGTGGCCCTGTAAATTCAGACAAAATGGAGGCTGGTACAGGCCAATCTCAGACATGAAGCGAGCATTATGTCCCATATCCAAGATGGTGGCTGTTCCTTCATCACAATAACCTAGGGCAGACATACCATTGGTGTAACCTGTGCAGCCACACAAGGGCCCAGGAGGTAAGGGTCCTACCACCCCCAAAGCAGCATGTCATAGACTCATAAAGCGGTGGATTATGACAAGCTATTGGACTACAAAGAGCCAGTAGACTTTTCTTGCACCCTCTTCTGTGTGTGTCACCTTTGTGCCTACCCCAACAAATTAGTTTATGCTTGCCTAATCTGAGCGAGTCCTCTTCTCCCTGTACACAGAGTGGGCTGTCATAGGTGGTATACTTATGTGACGTTATTATGCCACTTGCTCAGGGATATTGTTGTCTTGCAGATGAAAGCCTACAACAACCTGCAACGTATGAAAGAGAGAGAATTGGGGCAGCTTATGGCTCCCTGCACTATCGCAGGATACAGCTGTATCGGCATCATCTTGATAATGATACATGTCAAAATGCCTAGAGATATAGGACCTCTAGCCTGAAATTTGGGCCATGTGCACTGCCTTGGGTCTTCAGCCTTAAGGGTGCAAAAATTAGCAGTGACATCACTAAGAATTTTACACCCAAGGTAACCGCTCTCTCATACCCAAATGCTACACCAGTATACCCACATTGACCTTTCCTAAGGATAGGCCTTCAATTGTAAAGTCCTGGATAGCTTACTTAAAGCAAAAAGAAATCCGTGTAGTGGTTCCTGTGTAATCAGTGTTGGAAGTTTTCAGCTAATGAGACACCCGTGCTCCGGGGCAGGACTGTAGGCAGAGTCTTATCTGCCTGCTCTGACCCAGAGAAACCAAGGAAAGACCTGCTCAAAGGCCGCCCCCAAAGCACAAACAGTCTTTCTCTCCCTCTGTCTCTATGATGAGGAACATGTTTGTGTTTCGGGGCGGCCTTTGTATATGTGTTTCTGGTTTAGAGCAGAAAGCTAAGACTCTGCCTACAGTGCCGCCCCGGAGCACGGGCATATCATTAGCTGAAAACTTCTAACACTGATTATTCAAGAACCACAAGACGGATTTCTTCACTCCAGGTGTCATTTTAATCAGTGTAACAGCACCAACCTGACACTGTCTGTAGTTTACTTAGCAAAATCCTGCTGACAGGTTTGCTTTAAAGAGCTCACTGGTCTTTTGGGTCAGACATCATGTTTCATCCAATGCAGTCATGCACCTTTAATCCACATTTCCTACTAGAATTTATCTACAGTCTTTTAACACCGGGTTACATAGAAATATTCTCCCGGAATAAAGTGTTTGTCATGGAGAAGTCTTGGCTTCAGATTGCTGATGAGTCACCACTGTGGGTGGAAATCATTACAGCTTAATAAGGGCCATGAAATTGCTTTTATCTGGGAGCCGCACAAGTCTTTTCTATTAGTACCATTATGATTGAAA
This sequence comes from Oophaga sylvatica, assembly GCA_033576555.1. NCBI lineage: Eukaryota > Metazoa > Chordata > Amphibia > Anura > Dendrobatidae > Oophaga > Oophaga sylvatica. The sequence goes on from JARQOD010000005.1 coordinate 497,143,079, forward strand.
TGACATGGATTGTTCCAGCGCAGAGTGCAGATCACAGGTCTCGGCACGTGTGGCGCGGATCAGAGTAGGTGGCTGTCTTCTGTCAGCGCTCAGTGATTGTTTATTCATTACTGTTTACAGATTGTGTCAGTGCGGTAACCGGCGGCTCGTACTGAGGGACGGTGTGGCCCTGCGCTGCTAAATGTCTAATGTTCTAGATGTGAAATGGTTAAATGAACCCAACCAAACATGATAGATGTGACAAAAATCAATAGACAAACATAGATGTACGGCTACAATAGATTGATGTGGATAGAGATGAGCAGGGGCCGTGCAGACAAGCATTTTCTCCACTTCCAAGAAAATCCGTTTGATTATGTTAATCACATTCTGATCAGAGTTTGATTACAGTGTGATCTGATTTTCTTGGAGGTGGAGAGAGAAAAAAAAAAAAGTTTCATCACCTTCTTTATAATGTCAATCCGTGAAAATCAGACCTCACTCGTGTGTCATCTGCGGTCCTATTTTTTCCACGGATCCATATAGTTGAATGGGCGAGTGCCATCTGATTCTCAGAGGCAAACCAAGCATTCTGCGACTTTGTTCCTCAGAATGAATTGACCAAGGAAAGAATCGAACATGTGTGCGACCCCATAAAATAACATGGGGGCAAGTACTATCCATCAAAACGACGGATAGCATTTGTCCAAGTTATATGGGTGGCCTTAGAGATAGTTAGATAGATAGATAGATAGATAGATAGATAGATAGATAGATAGATAGATAGATAGATAGATAGATAGATAGATAGATAGATAGATAGATAGATAAAGGAACCCACACAGCACCAGTTTACATGGCACAATTGGTGCATGCCCACTTTTGGCATTCTAGGGCAATTGGTCATAACATATGTAAAAGAATAAATGCCGGCATCACTCAGGAGGTTTTGAAATGAAAACACTAAGTGGTTTATTCGCCGATGTGTCACAGGCAGCGTTCCAGCTCATAAATTACTGAGGCTTTGTCAACACAGTGATTAGCAGCACTTTATATTAGAATAATCACATTAGCATACATAATATCATACTGGGGGGGTTATCTAATTTTGTAGGTACTTCTAATTAGTCAGCTTCTTCTCATTTAAAGGAATTATCCAGGACTATTTTCTTTATTATGGGCCTAAAAACTGTAGTTGTTAACTTGTCTTCCCGGCCCAGGGTGGTCACCGACCGCTCCTGCCGGCGATTCAGTTGCTCCATGTCAGCAGAAGCAGATCTTCCTCTTCCGGGCTGCTCTGTTGATGGGGCATGACAGCCAATGTCATGATAATTGACAGTTGTCTCCCCGCAGTTAGGCAGCAGGGAGCCAGCTGTCAATCAGCATGATGTTGGCGCTCATGCCCCGTGAACAGAGCAGAGCGTAAGAGATGCAGCTACTCTGCCAACTTGACGTTGGAAGCCGCTGAATTTGTCGGCAGGAGCGGCCTGTGACTGCACTGTACAGGCAAAGATTGGCGCTGGGCGCAACAAGCAGGTAAGTATCAACTACCTGCCTTTTTTTTTTTTTACTATGTGCCTAAAAGCTAAAAGTCCTGGATAAACCCTTTAACTAATAACACTATCTACACCTGTGCAATAATTAAGCATGTAAACTATCTTTTGAGATATATATATATATATATATATATATATATACATATATATATATATATATGTATATATATATTATATATATATACTTGTACATATTTTTGACTAATGCTATCATAATATGGGCTACATAATGTGCTATATAATGCATTATCAATAATACTGTTTCCACTTCTTTCACATATAGATTACTATTTGACTTGTTAAATATGCTAATGTGATTATGTGACCCCAAAAAAAGGACATTGCTTAAATAACATAAAAGATTTACAGCTCCTCAGTGTCCTTCCTCCCTGCTGCTGACATCACACTGCTCAGAACAAGCTGTGGCTGTCAGTCAGGCTGGAGTGGGTGGAGATTAAAATATAATTGGACTCAAGAACTCTCTAATTCTGTAGGTGGACTCCTAAAATGCTCTTTTAAAGTTCAGGTTTGTACAGCCATTCTGGCACAGATTTTTCAAAATAAGTTCACCAGCCTCATCAGGTGTAAAATCTGTTTAATAATATATGTAGTTTATTTTGTGAAATCTAGTGCAAGATCTGTTTTGAGTTGAATGTACAGTAGATTTTCATTAGAGTCTGCTGGTGATGTAATAGGTGTGGTGATCTCCTGACGACAGGTCCTGGAGGCAGATGAGCCGCTGCTAGAGACGTCTGGCATCGGCTTATTCTCTTCTCATCATTGAAATAGATCATAGAATCATAGAATGGTAGAGTTGGAAGGGACCTCCTGGGCCATCTGGTCCAACCCCCTGCTCAAAGCAGGATTCTCTAAATCATTCCAGACAGATGTCTGTCCAGCCTCTGTTTGAAGACTTCCATTGAAGGAGAATTTACCACTTCTCGTGGCAGCCTGTTCCACTCCTTGATCACCCTAACTGTCAAAAAGTTTTTTCTAATATCTAATCTGTGTCTCCTCCCATTCAGTTTCATCCCATTGCTTCTAGTCTTTCCTTGTGCAAATGAGAATAAAGATGATCCTTCTACAATGTGACAGCCCTTGAGATATTTGTAGACAGCTATTAAGTCTCCTCTCAGTCTTCTTTTTTGCAAGCTAAACATTCCCAAATCCTGCAACCGTTCCTCATAGGACATGGTTTGCAGACCGGTCACCATTCTGGTGGCTCTTCTCTGAACTTGCTCCAGTTTGTTGATGTCTTTTTTAAAATGTGGTGCCCAAAACTGGACACAGTATTCCAGATGAGGTCTGACCAAAGAGGAGTAGAGGGCAATAATGACCTCACGTGATCTAGACTGTATGCTTCTGTTGATACATCCTAGAATTGTATTTGCCTTTTTTGCTGCTGCATCACACTGTTGACTCATGTTCAGTCTGTGATCAATTAGTATACCCAAGTCTTTTTCACATGTGCTGTTACTTAGCCCTATTCCTCCCATTTTGTATATGTTTTTTTCATTTTTATTGCCCAGATGTAGTACTTTGCATTTTTCCCTGTTAAAAACCATTCTGTTAGTTGCTGCCCACTGCTCCAGTTTATTTATATCTTTTTGAATCCTCTCTCTCTCTTCTCTAGTATTAGCTACCCCTCCTAGCTTTGTGTCATCAGCAAATTTGATCAGTTTACCCTCAATTCCTTCATCTAAATCATTGATAAAGATGTTGAACAATACAGGGCCCAAAACAGAGCCTTGTGGTACCCCACTTGAGACATTCTTCCAACTGGATGTGCAGCCATTTACGACCACTCTTTGAGTCCGATCACTAAGCCAGTTATGAATCCACCTAACAGTTGCCTTGTCCATTCCATACTTAGTCATTTTTTCAATAAGGATTGTGTGAGATACTTTGTCAAATGCTTTGCTGAAGTCAAGATATACTATATCTACAGCATTTCCCTGATCCACCCAGTCAGTGATTCTGTCATAGAAGGAAATTAAGTTAGTCTGACATGACTTATTAGTTACAAACCCATGCTGACTCTGTTTAATCACTTCACTAATCACTTTAAAAACTTGTACTCTGCTTACCCAGGGTTCTGTGTGTAGAAGTTCTTGGGTCGTTTTTTTACTATGTCTTGTGCAGACTGTCTCTGTGCACGGTAGGCTATAGATTAGGTCGGAAATGTCACAAACATTCAAAAACTCTCAAATTGCTTTGCTGTGTAGTGAATGAACCTCTGTTAATGTTTTTTTTTTTTTTTTTTTAGAACACCCGGTGTAAAGCCTAGAATCTGCGATCTGCACATGCTTCTTGCTTAGGTAACTGGCTACTCTGTGATTGCAGAGGTGGCTGGTAACCTAGCAACAATCTAAACTATAGAATTAAAAATCCCTCCGTTCTTGAGAGCCGAGAGGATTTTCAATAACATTTAAATTGCAAAGTGGTTTTTTTTTTTTTTTTACAAGCAATTTGCAATTTTAACCATTTAAGAACTTGTGACAACCTCTTTAAGTACAGTACTCAGTGCATCCGTAGACCCTCTGTAAAGACTCGTGTATAAATGTAACCACACATCCCCACTGCACCGTCCTTGAGAACTGAATCCAGAGATCAGACTTCAGCCGCATATAAATTCCATGCTGAAAATAATAGTTGCAATTTCTCTATAAACAATTCTTATAGAAGAAAAACGCTTAGAGGGAACCTGTCATGTCAAAAATGCTGTTAACCTGTAGATATGGGGTTAATCTGAAGTTAATAGCATTCTAAAACTGTCCATCCGCCGCACTGAAAGCGAAAGCCCCTGAGGAAATGTGCGTTATTCCTACCAGCAGCCTCCGGCTTTCAGTCATAAGGGTGCTGCCGATGGGGCTTCAGTCACCTCTCAGTACAAACTGATCGGCAGCTGTAACCATGCGAACAGATAGCCGGCAGTCAGTCAGTGCCAGGAGTGTGGTTACAGCCACTGCTCACTATGTACTGAAGCCGCGTCTCTATCACTGAAAGCCAGAGGCAGCCACAAGCGATAAAGTTCATTTCTTCTCTGTAGCCGGGCTTTCTGTTACGGGTCTGCAACTCAGGAATAGAGTGGGGGGGAATCTGACCCTGCACTAGGACTAGACTCAATCCCTATGATGGAGCGGGCGACCTATTCCTTGCGGATAGACCCACCGACGATCCTAGTCTAGATTCAAGCGAAGACCTGACGATGGGGGGAAGGGAATCCCTGAAAGACCTAAAGAATGGGAACAAAAACAGGTGACCTCCTAGCAGGGAAATAGAGGAAGCTGCAGAAACGAAAGGAAAAACAAAATGACTAAGCAAGCAGCACTAGAGTTCCCAGAACTGCACAAAGTTAAATACAAAAAGTTATCAAAGCACCAAGCCAGAACCCTAGCGGACTAACACTGATGTCTAGCAATGACTGGGAGGCAGGTGCAGGGTAATAAAGGGTCACCTGACCAACGACAAGTCCAGCACCAGGGGAAAAAGACCAGCAGCCAGAAAACCACAACAAGATGGCGGATGGTCAAAACTAAATAGATTCTAACACTTTCAGTTTGAAGGCCCGACAGTTTTAGAACGCTATTAACATGCAGAGTAACCCCATACCTGCAGGTTAATAGCGTTTTTCTGACATGACAGGTTTCCCTTTAAAATACAATTCTCACTATTTCATAGACACATGGTGTTGGAGCAATTCTAACTAAAATGTAAAAGTTTCTGGGATTCATTTTACGGCTGGTGAGGATCAAGAAAATGCACAGACGTGATTTCCAAAGCTCTCCACCAAAGAATTGAAGATCTTTTTTGTTTATACCGTTCATGAATATAGGCATACTATGCATAAAGATAGCAAATAGCAGAACACACAGCTGCATAATAAGTAAAGACACCCCCTGCATCCACCCAGATTAATCACACTACTCAGCATGTCTTTGTTTCAGTGAGTAATGAGAATTATCACACTCTATAAGGTTTGTCAGGTCTGAGGACATTAACCCCTTCCTTACTCTAAAGGGTATGCCACACTAAACAAGGTTGCTAACGAGATCGCTAAAAAACGTCACTATTTAGCGATCTCGTTAGTGACGCTATTGTGTGTGGCATGTAGCAACGACGTGGCCCCTGCTGTAATCTCGCTGATCGTTCACTAGAGTTCTGGACCGTATTTAGATCGTTGGCGTCCCGCTGGTGACGCTATATCGCTGTGTCTGGCACCTTTTGTGAGCGATGTGCGCTGTTTTTTACATCGCAATGACCGTTAAAGTCGTTAATTAGATCGCTAACCGCTTTAGAGTCGTTAACGAGATCGCTAAGTGTGGCAGCTACTAGCGACATTAAAACGAGCACAAAAACGATCGCATTAGTATGCGTCGTTATTGTGATCGTTAGCGGGAGCGTTTAGTGTGGCAGTACCTTAACACATGGAAATCAGTAAAGTCTGTGAACCCCCAACCAATGCCAATTTCCCAAACAACAGTATGACTTTCTGACTTGTGTCTCTCAGATAACTTTTGGATCGTTTTAGGTAGAAGAGAACAACCAGAGTGGACGTGAGACTCATTTTGCCATTTTTCAGCAGTTTCCTCAAATTGCAGGATCAGCTCAGTTTATTGTAGTAAACATAATATTTCATTATTAGCTTATCATTTGGCCCCCCCCCCAAAAAAAATGGATGACATGTGTGGCTTTGATGACTTCATCTTGGTAATGGTGGTATATAACGACACCGTCCTTCCGGAGTAGGTCACAGCGTACAAGTGAATACACAATGTTCCAATGCATCAAGTGAACCGCCAAGTGTTTAATTGTCTAATGAAATAAAGCTACTGTTTTCCAGGAGCAAAGTTCTGTGCGGAAGGTACACTGCACACAAGCTGACAAATTAGTGGCACAACTTGATAAGGAAAAGTTGTCTCTTGAGAAGAACTTAGAAAAAGCAATCAAGAAGAAAGGGTAAGACCAAAGACTAGCTTAAAAACAGCCATAACCACGAAAAAATGCAAGATAGATACAGTATTAGGGCTCATACTCACTGGCTGGAAAAAAATCGGTCCGTTTTCTGCAGGAAAAAAACGGTACATTTGTTGTAAAAAGGCATGCGATTTTGATGCGATTTTAAATCGCACCATGCGTTTTCTGTCAGTTTTCCATCAGTTTTCCATCTGTATGCAATGCGATTTTAACATGAAGTTTTACATAGAGCAGTTATCTCTATGTAAAAAGTCATGTAAAAATCACATTGTAACAAAAAAATTTACGCAAAAAGCAAATAATTATATATATATATATATATATATATATATATATACATCTAATATATATATATAATATATATATAGGTCATACACTTCTACATAGTATAGTAGCCGCTAATTCATCCCTGGCATTACTGTAAAATCACACTGACAGCTTTAATAAAGAATAGAAAACAATACATATACACACATAGAATACATATATATATATATATATATATATATATATGTAATTGTGACATATATATATATACATATATTTATAGTTCCTAGACTTCTACATACTGTAATAGCCGCTAATTTTAAGACCGACATGAAATGATACATTGTTTCCACACAGTTAACCATGTCATTTCATGTATTTTGATATATGGTTTGAACTTACAATTACATGAGTGTATTTGTACAAAATTTCAGACATGTAGGGGTTAATTAAAGGTGTAAATTCGTTGAAAAAAAATGCGTGGGCTCCCGCTGTATTTTCTCCACCAGACAGACAAAGCAAGCGAGTGGGGGCAGATAATAATAGCCTAGGGAGGGTACATTTTTTTTGTGCCCCCCCTGGCTACTAACATCTGCCCCCAGACACCCCAGAAAGGGCAAATCTATAATTAGATTCGCCCTTTCTGGCACTTTGCCTGTCTATTCCCATTGCCCTGTAGCGGTGGTGAATGGGTTAATAAGGGGTTAATGTCACCTTGCTATTGAAAGGTGACCTTAAGCCATGTTAATAATTGAGAGCTGTCAATTAGACAACTATCAATTATTAATCCTATTGAAGTAAATAAAAAAACACAAACACACTTTAAGAATAAATAATTTTAATGAAATCAAAACACATATTTTTGACCATCTTTTATTTAACTCTTAATCCATTCGAAGCCCTTGTTCTTCTAAAATAAATATAAAATAATAAAACAACATTATTCTTACCTATCTGGCGATCTGTCACGTCCCATGATGTAATCCTTCACAAAGGGTTAACTAGCAATCAGATAAGCAGCGCAAGTAATCCTGCGTGCTCATCTGATAGCTCCTGAATGAATGAGCTTATCTCCTGCCGACAGGAGAGGATGTGATTAATGAATGAAGCTTAATTGATTGTATCCCACTTTCACCTTAGGTCAGGTCACTGAAGTGAAAGTGGCAATAAATCAATTAAGCTCCATTCATTCATCTCTTCCTCTACTTTCGCTGGGAGAGTAACTTATTCATTCATGGGAATACAGCTCGGAGACAGCATTATTAGCTCTCTGCAAGCTGTAACCTGTTAACCCTTTCTGATGGATTACACCGTGGGACCTGACTGTACATCGGATTGGTAAGAATAATTTTGCTTTTTTATTTTATTTTTATTACAGGAAATGGTTTTAGCAGGAAAATACAATATGGTCAAAAACTGTGTGATTATTTTATTAAACCGTGTGTGTTTGATTTTTCTATCATACAATAGGATTAATAATTGATAGTTGTCTAATTGACAGCTCTCAATTATTAACATGGCTTAAGGTCACCTTTCAATAGCAAGGTGACATTAACCCCTTATTAACCCATTCACCACCGCTACAGGGCAATGGGAATAGACGGGCAAAGTGCCAGAAAGGGCGAATCTAATTATAGATTTGCCCTTTCTGGGGTGTCTGGGGGCAGATGTTAGTAGCCAGGGGGGGCACAAAAAAAATGTACCCTCCCTAGGCTATTATTATCTGCCCCCACTCGCTTGCTTTGTCTGTCTGGTGGAGAAAATACAGCGGGAGCCCACGCATTTTTTTTCAACGAATTTACACCTTTAATTAACCCCTACATGTCTGAAATTTTGTACAAATACACTCATGTAATTGTAAGTTCCAACCATATATCAAAATACAGGAAATGACATGGTTAACTGTGTCTAAACAATGTATCATTTCATGTCGGCTTCTGTGATTTCACAAAAGCCGGCAATTGAATTAGCGGCTATTACAGTATGTAGAAGTGTAAGAACTATAAATATATATATATGTATGTGTCACAATGACATGTGTATATATATATATGTATTCTATGTGTATGTATCTACTGTTTTGTGAGCTGTCAGTGTGATTTTACAGTAGCGGGGATGAATTACCGGCTTTTCAAAGGAGACTGGTGCATATAAATCGGACAGCACGTGCATGGTGCGAGTGCTGTTCGTTTTTTAATCGCACCCATTGACTTGCATTGGCGATTTTCATCCCAAAATCGCATCAAATCGCAGCATGCTGCGATTTTTTTTCTCACAACAATATCTGATGAGAAAAAAATCACAAATGAGAATTCACCCATTGACTAACATTGGTCAGATTTGCATCCGATTTTTTTTCCTCTGATTATCATCCGTTTTCGGCGCCAGTGAGTATGAGGCCTAAAGTATCGTAAATCGTGAAAAAATATATAACTCACATATTTTAAAAAAATTGCAAATAATCAAATGTGCATTTAACTACATTTAAATACTCAATTGGATAAGAGCATAAACTAACAAGTGAAAAAATAATTAGGAAAAAAATAAACAAGGAATGCAGTTATCCCAAACTTCAACTTAAAAAATAGCAGTAAATTAATTAGAATTAAAGGGAATCTGTCAGCAGGTTTTTGCTATTTAATCTGAGAGCAGCATAATGTAGGCATTGAGATCCTTATTCCAAGGATGTGTTACTCATTAAGCTGTGTGCTGTAGTCTCAATACAATCAGTGTTTAATCAGCAGGAAATTATCACTAGGACTAGGCCTTCCAGACCAGCTAATCTGTGTAACCCCGCCTCCACCACTGATTGGCAGCTTGCTCTCAATGCACAGTGTACACAGGAAACTGCCAATCAGTGGTGTGGGCCGGGTTACATTCCTTTCAGCAATTAGAACATTGCTACATCTACAACAGAACAAAACAAGGATTCTAGTAAAACTACACCAAGCAGTCCAAAAAGTGACACACTGCTGGCATCAAGTTCTCTTACCGTACATCACACTGCTCTAAGAGATTCCATAGCAGAAACCTGCTGAAAGATTCTCTTTGAAGATAGTGTATTGTTAGATAATATACATGTATTTAAAAAAAAAATTGGGAAATTTTTATATATTACGTTCTTTATTTAAAAAAAAGTAAATACTGCAATTTTCACACTGGCCACTAGAGCTTTTTTAGGCTTATACACGTGCTTCATGAATTGGTGCAATGTCAAATATGGGTTTTCTTCCTGTTTTGAGCTATAGTTTTACATACTCAAAAATAACCTAGGAGGGAAGTTGCACCAAATTTAGCATTTTTTTTTTTTGAAAGTCAAACACATCTGGAATGTTTTAGACTTCAAAATAGACTGAGGCCACAAAGCGGAAAACAGAAAAAAAATCAGGCAAGCAGATATAAAATAGACTTCAAAAATGGCACAAGTAGAAAAGGAACAAAAACCTCAGAACTAGGCAAAAAAACTGATGCATAGGCGGTAATGATTTGGGGTGATACTTCCTGTTCTTTCAGGGAAGGTTTACAGCAAGGCTTCTTATCCTCAGAGGCAGGATTACAATGACAAGTGATGCCTTTATACACAGCTGATAGCACAGGATTCACCAATCACAATAGCCGATGTCACCCAGTGCCCCCTACCTTCACTACGCCCTTTACACAGACTGACCATTGTGGCTATGTAGGGTGTGTTGTTTCCTGAAACAATAAGAAGTCTTAAAAAGCCCCAGTGGCTATTGTGAAAATTGCAAGATTATTTTTTTTTTATTGTAAACAGAATATGACAAGTAAAAAAAAAAAAAACAACTGCCACATTAAAAAAAGAACTGAATTAATAGGTAATTTTATGATGACACATTCTCATTAAGTGTGGATAGACGCTCGGCCAGCCTGTGACAAGGATACTTGTATTTTTGCCTCTCTGTTAGGCGCCTTGTTTGCGCGCCTAGTTTATACAATAAACTCATTATGGATCGGCTGATCTCCTTATTAGCCTCCCCACTATCTAATGTGAAGTTTGTGAATAGCAGCCTTACATGAGGATGGCAGCAGCTCATGTCAAAATGAGATGTAGTGTCTTAGTCTCCATAGTTACTGCCTCTTCACTATTCTTTGATATGTAATCAGGTACTCTACGGCGTTACCTGCAGCGCAGAGAATAAACAATTCAAGCACTTTATTCTTCACATAGTTAACTCTTGGGTGGAGAGATCTTCGTCTTTGGTAGATTACCTCCATAAACAGTACAGGGCAGACTTTTAACCAAAAAGATACTTCTGGACTTTCCAACTTTGCATCCAGATATTGGGCACAATTTTGATATCTGTAAAGTCACGGTAGAAGCAAAAAAAAAAGTTCAAATCTTCCAGGTTTTACCTGTATACACGCTCAACACATGCCTACCTACCGTACCGTCATTCACAATACAAAAACAGGGAAAATGTAAGCACTACCTGTTGGACCTCTCAATCCTCCCATTTTTCACCTCCTGCTCACAGGACAGTCCAGGAAAATTCGAGATGACTGACAAGTGGAGACATAATGACACTAAATTGACAAAGTGCCTCTCCTTTTTGGGTTTCAATTCCAGGTCAATAAATTTACCATAAGGTGATCTTGTCTTAAGAAGTAATCGCATATTGCTGGGATATGGTGCCATTTTGTGGTCATGGAGGGTCTAGCCTCAGGAGCCCTCAATTATATTAAGACTATTTTCCCCTACAAACCAGCACCCCTCTGGGCAAGAAGCAGCGGCATGGTCCTTCTCAAGGGCACATGCACATTGGAGTAAATATGGCCAAACCCAACATAACCTGCCCGAGGTGCTGCTGGCTGAATGTGTCTCTTTCAATGTCCTATGGTCTGCAGAAATGTAAGTAGGTGCTGAGTTATAAAGGGGTTAAGACAGCTAAAATATAGACTGCACAGGCAACACAAAGCAACAGGACCAATAAGCCCAATCAAGAAAATACAGTGTGTAATTCAAGTGAATTCTCCAAAATATATACAGTTTTATTATGCAAAAAAGACGTGCACAGAAAATGTTAAAAACTAAAGAAAGTCTTTGCTCTGTGCACAGGCACTGCACACATGCTGCAGAGCAGGCTGTCAATCAATGTGTAGATGAGTGATTACAGCACGCTGACTGAATAGTGAGCGGTGACTGCAGCAGCTCAATGCACCGCCTCGATGACTGGAAACAGGCGGCTACAGGGAGAATAAGATTTCCGTTTCTCCCTGTAGCTACAATTCCAGTAGGACAGGCAGATACGATTTAAATGCTGTTTACCTGCAGATTATCACTATATCTGCAGCTGCATGGCATTTATGGAAGTGACATGTTCCTTTTAACCCCTTCACGACCTCTACCGTACTAGTACTGCAGAGGTCGCTTCCCTCCAAAAAATGTTGCGGAATTGCACTTTTTTTTGCAATTGCACCACACTTGGATTTTTTTTTTACCATTTTTCAGTACACGATATAGTAAAACCGATGGTGTCGTTCAAAAGCACAACTTGTCCCGCAAAAAACAAGCCCTCACACGGCCATATTGACGGAAAAATAAAAAAGTTATGGCTCTGGGAAGAATGGGAGCGAAAAACATAAACGCAAAAAATGAAAAAGGGCAAGGTCTTGAAGGGGTTAAGATAGTAAAGAGCCCTAACCACACACTCCTGCAAAATACAAATAATGCCTAGCTCAAAATTAATAAGAGATACGTGCAAGAAAATACTGATCTCAGGTTAAATATGAAGACCGAAAGTGCAAGTGCAGCTTAACATAAATCTACAAAGTATACAACCTGGAAAAACAGATGACATTGCAATTTACCTTTTATTTAAAATCCTCTCTGTTCTCAAGAATAAGGAGGGATTTTTAATTCTAATGGGTACAGGCTGTTTGCCTAGACTACCAGCCACCTCTGCATTCTGTCAGAAGTGGCCGTTCTCCTAAGAAACTAGCACACATTTGTATTCTCTTCGCTGTATATACTGCAAATGCAGCTTTGCAGCTGGCTAGCTTCTTCCGGACAGATTGAGTCTTCTTGCACTTCTCCAATGCTGCAGAGACAAAGCTGCTTCCCCCGGCAAGCTACTGACAAAAGATTATATGCTTCCTTTAAATCAGTCATTATACTATGCTCTTAAATCGCCAAAGCTATGCCCAATTCTAAATGTAACCACAAACCATGGCCAAAAGTAACCGTAATAGGGTCTACCATACACCACTGTATAGAATACTACAAAAGGGGGAGAAAGGGAAAATACCACCCTGATTATTTGTTGTATTTTGATGTATGTATGTCATTACTTTTGCAGCAAAAATTATATTTATTGTGGGAGTCTGTGTGGTTATGGCTCCTGGACTGTCTTAGCCAAAATTGGTGGAGAAAGATTGAACTTGGCGGACAAAAGTCATATCTAATCTATGTAACATTGTAGCGATAGGCACTTTTTAACGTGAATCTGTCACCAGATTTTTGCCATCTAATCTAAATGCAACATGATGTAGGGGCAGAGACTCTGATTCCAACAGTGTGTCATTTACTGGGCTGCTCTATGTAGTTTTGTTCAAGTCAGTGTTTTATCAACAGGAGATTATCACTAGATGACTCATAAACCTGCTGACAGCTAGTCCTCCATATTCATGAGCTCTGTATAACCCCGCCCCCACCACTGATTGGCAGCTTTCTGTGTACACTGTGCATCAGAGGTGTGGGCGGGGTTACACAGAGCTCAACATTCCGAGAACTGCTAGATCTGCAGCAGATAAAGCAGTGATTTTATCTAAATGACCGCAAGCAACCCAGTAAGTGATACAGCGCTGGAATCAGGGTCTCTTTCCCGACGTTATACTTCTCTAAGATGGGGTGGCAAAAACTTTTTGACAGATTCCCTTTTAAGTATTTTTATAATATTCTGTGCATTTTTTTTGCAATAAATTTGTATATATTTTTGAGAATCTTCTTCAATCATTTACACAACACCCTACCATTAACACTCCCTGTCTTGCCCATCAAAACTCTTGTGCGGAGACTCGTAGCTGCAAATTCAGCCATGAGCTCTTCCCTATTCCTCTGCCACCTCTGTAGTAAATGGCACCAGCTTGAAAGTAAATTAAACTGAGTCAATGAATAGAATTAAACATTAATCAAAAAACTATAAATATAACATCAAATAAATCCTGTATAACTAGTCACATGTGATATAATAAAGTCTAAAGTAAACCTTTCTAACTGGTATATGTGGTTAATAAAAACAAAAAACGTCTTGCCATAAAATATCTAACTATGCAAAATATTTTACTGTTTAGAGGAAATAACTGTGTTGAAATGAAGAAAGAAACAGAAAATAAAATTCAGGTTTTAACGTCAGATCATAAATCCAAGGTAAGAACCTGTCAACCATCATTCACGTAGCTTCTCATCCGGACTCTTCGCACGCTGATCACTCGTTTATTAACATGAATTGACCACAACTAACCGCACTTGTTGCACTAAAAATTCTCTTCGAAAATCAAACTCTCATCACGCAACGAGGGAGGTGAAAGGGTTAACTCAATTCTGCATCCATATCTGTTTTCAAGAAGATTCCTCTTTTTTTTTTTTTTCTCTTGATTTTTTTTTTCTTTTCCACTGTTATCACAGTATAAATGGACCACAATGCAGTTTTCAATATTGGGAAAATAAATTATTGGGAAAAATATTGAAATTTTATCTGCAGCTATAAAAAAAAATGTCAAATTTTGAAAAATATGTAACTTGAATAATATTGTGCCACTAGTAAAAGACCAACAGTTAAATACACTGCGTGTGTTTATATATGTATGTGCACAGTCATGGCCTAAGGTGTTGGCATCTTTGAAATTATTCCAGAAAATGAACTACTTCTTCATAAAAGAAAGAAAATTATTGCAATTACACTTTTTGTTATACACATGTTTATTCCCTTTTAGTGTATTGGATCAACACAAAAAAAAAACAGAGAAAAAAAGGCAAGTTGGACAGAATTTCACACAAACCCCCCAAAATGGGCAGATAAAATTATTGGCACCCTCTAGTTAGTATTTGGTTGTGCACCCTTTGGAATAAATAACTGCAATACTATCAACACGCTTCTTCCACCTCTCAACTGGAATTTTGTACCACTCTTCTTTTGCAAACTGCTGCAGGTCTCTCATATTTGAAGAGTGTCTTCCCCAAAAGCAATTTTAAGATCTCTTCACAGGTGATCACTGGGATTTAGATCCGGACTCATTGCTGGCCACTTCAGAACTTTCCTGCACTTTGTTTCCATCCATTTCTGGGGGCTTCTTGAAGTATGTTTGGGCTCATTGTCCTTTTTGAAGACCCATGACCTAGGACGCAAACCTAGCTTTCTGATACCGGGCACTATATTGCGACCCAAAATCCTTTGGTAATCTTCAAATTGCCAAAGGATACACAGTCCAGTCACCCAGTGCCAGAGGGAGCAAAAACCCCAAAACGTCTTTGAACCTCCACCATATTTGACTGTAGGTAGCTGTTCTTTTCTTTGTAGTCCTCTTTCTGTTTTCGGTAAACAGTAGAAGGATGTGCTTCACCAAAAAACTCTATCTTGGTTTCATCTGTCCACAAGACGCTTTCCCAGAAGGATTTTGGCTTTCTCACATACACTTTGGCAAACTGCAATGTAGATTTTTTATGTCTCTGTGTAAGCAGTGGGTTCCTCCTGGGTCTCCTGCCATTGCCCTTCATTTCATTCAAATGTTGACGGATAATTTGTGCTGACACTGATGCGCCCTGAGCTTGAATTTCTTTGTAACTTGATTGGATCTGTTCATCCACTATCCGGACTATCCTGCATTGCAACCTTTCATCAATTTTACTCTGCCGTCCACGTCCAGGGAGTCTAGCTACAGTCTCATGGGTTGTAAACTTCTTGATTATGTTGCGCACCGTGGACAAAGGAACATCAGGATCTCTGGAGATGGATTGTAACCTTGAGATTGTTGATATTTTTCAACAATTTTGGATCTCAAGTCTTCAGACAGTTCTCTTCTCCTCTTTCTGTTCTCCATGCTTAGTGTGGCACACACAGACACACAATGCAAAGGTTGAGTCAACTTCTCACCTTATTATCTGATTTCAGGTGTGATTTTCATATTACCTACACCTGTTACTTGCCACAGGAGAGTTTGAGCAAGCATCACATGCTTGAAACAAATTTGGAAAGGTGCCAACAATTTTATCTGGCCCATTTTTTGGGTGTTTGTGTGAAATTATGTGCAATTTGCCTTTTTTCTGTTTTTTTTTTTTTGTTCCAATACACACAAATGAAATAAGCATGTGTACAACAAAACACGTGTCATTGCAATTTTCTGGGAGAAACACATAATTTTTTGGATCAATTTCAAGAGGGTGCCAACTCTTTTGGCCATGACTGATATATACATATGTGTAGAATATATATATTTTTTTTTAGGTCCGTATAGCTTATATTGAAAACTGTAGTGCGTGGCTTTCTGTCATCAGTTTCTACTGCTTGATTTTGCGGCATTCATTAAAAGCTTTAAACCAATTTGGTGGTTTGTGTTGTTCTGTTCTTCTCTATGTGCCGGTGCCAGTTTCTATCTGTTGCTCTGTATGGCCATCGATTACACACGTGATCCGCTTGTTTCTGCATGTTTGTTTTTTGTCCGTATAGCAGTCTTGTATCATTTAAAAAATAAATATATGTTTTAAGGCTGTTTTAACTCTTGTTTTGTCATCAGTTCAATTATATACTTCAGGAACTGATCACAAATCCTTAAAATAATTGATGCCAAGTATAACATTACTCCAACTCTAGTATTTCAATGTCTGAAATTTTTTTTTAATTTTTCCATATTCAATTTTTGATGGATATTTCGGGGGTAATTTATTTTTCTCCTAGATATATGTATTTTTGGCTAAAAATCTTTTTTGCAATAGTATTTCAACAAATGTTTTTGGGCATTAGACTTCTACAGCCTTTATGTATCACAGTGCAACTTGCTGTTCAAATGTTCAGGTTTTTTAACATCTTTTAGCAACTTTAGGTTCATAAAAATGCCAAGAAGTTAAAATGAGTGACACGTCCATTCTTCTGGTGTCTTCCACCCGGACGTTTTTGAGCATTTTGACTTAGATTTTGCTTCAAAAAAACAAAACACTAGCGGTTTTGTTATTTGAGTGAAAAAAACGACCGGAAAACGATAGTAAGAAAGACTTCTCCAAAACTATAGAAGAACCCTGGGGAAAAAAACACAGGTG
Organism: Oophaga sylvatica; assembly: GCA_033576555.1. Lineage (NCBI taxonomy): Eukaryota > Metazoa > Chordata > Amphibia > Anura > Dendrobatidae > Oophaga > Oophaga sylvatica. The sequence goes on from JARQOD010000005.1 coordinate 497,160,128, forward strand.
ACAAAAACTCCAGAGTTTCCTGAAGTGTGTTCTGCTAGGAAAACTCGTCAGGTTCACCTAAGTTTTTAAAAATGTTGTGCACACAGGGCCAGTCACTGTTAACTTATTCTGCAGTCTGCTATGTACTGTGATACACAGAGGATGTATGGACTAAATAGTAAAAAAAATGTTGCTAAAACCCTACCATAAAAATTAATATTAGCTAAAAATACTCGCATTACGTTAAAATGCCTCTAAAAGTGCCCATATTCTTTAAGGTAAATTTCTCACGATGATTTTTTGGTGAGTTTTTGACGCTGCATACTGGTAAGGGCTAGTGCAGACGTCTGTGGATCGTCATCTGATCTCGGACCACAATGCATGGATTGGCTGTGGGTCTCACGACCGGAGAAAGGCCACTTCATGAAGCTGTCATGCTCCTATCGGGAGACCCGCAGTCAGTCAGTGCATTGGCCGATCATGCTTGGACCAATTCACATGACGTCTGCATGAGAGCTAAGAAGTGAAGAAGTGATATCTGCATACGCAGTATAAATCTGCAGCTTGTCACTTTATGATGTGGATTTTTTTACGGTGCAGTGTCATTGTCACGGCGTGATATTTGTAAAAGGTCTATCCCGTGCACCACTACGCGGCCTGTGCAGACTTGGTGCAACACTCCACGAAGATGTAAAAACTGCAAAAAAAAAAAAATGCAAGAATCCAAGGCATCAGGAAACATCCTTAAAAAAAAAGTTTTCCGCCAAGTTTTATTTACTGTATGTAATGTCTACACATCTAATTGGAGGCACATACTACATATTGGGATAGGATAGTGGAAATTGGAATACTCCTTTAGGCTGTGTGCACACGTTGCAGATTTGGTGCATTTTTTCGTTGCAGATTTTCTGCATAAACCTGAAGCAATCCTGACGCCAACAAAGTGAATGAGAAACCTGATGTGTCATGCACACATTGCTTACTTTTGACTTTTGGTGCAGAACATAATTTGCAGCCTGTCAATTCAATTGACTTCACTCAAATTAGTCAAAAATGCAAGCAAAATTGCTCATTTTTGCAGGTGTGTTTTTCCTGCCAAGAGATGCAGAAATTTTACTCAACGTGTGCACAAAGCCTTAAAGGGGTTTTCCCCACAAACAAAAGTACATTTTAATCAATAGATCTTGGAATAATAATAATTTCCACAATTGGATGTGATTAAATAAAATGTCCCTGTGCTGAGATAATCTTATAAATGTGCCCCTGCTGTGTACTGTGTAATGGCTGTGTCTGACCGTGCAGGGAAATGGTCTGATCATACCACATCTCCTGGGCAGGGGAGGAAAGAAGAGAGTATACCGACATTACAATTGATTCTTTCTGTGAGATAAAGCATTTCCCTGCCTATTTTTAAACAATATTTTACCTCAAAGAAAGAATCAGCTGTGATCCCCTGCTGTCCTGTCTGTATACTCTTTTGCTTCCCCCTGCCCAGGAGATGTGGTATGATCAGACCATGTTCCTGCACGGTCAGACACAGCCATTACACAGTGCACAGCAGGGGCACATTTATAAGATTATCTCCGCACAGGAACATCTTATTTAATCACATCCAATTGTGGAAATTATTATTATTCCAAGATCTATTGATTAAAATTAACTTTTGTTTGTGGGAAAACAACTTTAAGTTTTAGAATATATCTGAGAGCAATAGATGAAAACATAATTAATATGATCACTAAAGGTTTTTTTTTTTATTGACACATTCAAATATGAATTGTGAGTCTTTTTATAGTGTTTGCAAGAAATTATGTATGAAGTGCAGGCAGACATCTTCATTTCCCTTGTGGAGTGCTGTCACAGGCAATGTATGCTCAGTCCCTGCAGAACAGAGAAGCCAAGCCGTATAGCTTCATATAGCTATGACATAATGTGGAGAAAGCACAGGTTTAGTATCTTCAGTCCAGGACAGGGTAGTGGTTTGCTGTTTGAGCCACCTTCACCATCCCAAAAAGGATGCTGATCTCTTTACTGTCGCTGGTTTAGCTGATGACCCAAGTCAAGGCTCGTTAAAGGATCAGACATGTCACCAACCAGTAATATGGAATTGTTTGATCTGGTCTAAATGCTGCTGTTCGCCTGAATCTGGCATTTACAGACAAGTAAGATGGGACTAGATCTGAGGAATTGTGAGGTACAGGAACGATGATGGACACAATCTCCAGAGTCAGGAGAACATCAGCACTTAGACCAGGTAACAAAAATACATATGTATGGAATGTTACATGTCCTCTTTAAGTCCAGTTGTGTAATACCTTTACTAAAGCCTCATTCAGACGGCCGTGATTTTTCTCATACATAAAAACATGGAACCTTTCAAACCATTGCAATGTTAATCATGGACTGGACACAGATTATACACTGATGCCATCCATGTGCTATCCGGGTTTTTCACAGACACGTAGACTGGTATGGGTAATTTTGAACCATGACTCAGATAAAAAATGGACAGATGTCCGTGATGTTTTGTGGGCAAGTGACTATCCACATAGACTACAATAGTAATTTTCTTTTACCTGTGAGAAGCTCAGATGGTAAACATACTGTTTGTTAGCCAATCTCTGTATATGTTGCGGCTGTTGAACAGCCGCGGGGACTCAAACATATTATTTGAGCAATCGAATTACCATCAGAGCATGCTCGGATAGCGCCTTATCCCAGCACATTCGCTCATCACTACAGTTCACATATCTACAGTTTTATAATTGAAAAATTAAACCTGATCTTGGAGGTGAGAAGCGATTATCTGCTTACTTGTGATGGGCAAACCCCCCCAATGTTCGGGATCGGCGGGTTCGCCCGAGTTTTTTGTAGTTCAATCTCGGGGCCGGAGATGACTCGAACTTGCGTCCGAACCCCGAGCTTGGACTTTACAGATATGGGCCATTATAATTATACTTACCTGTCCAGCGACACGTCCTCCCGTCCCGCTGTCTCCCGACCGCATCTGCTTCCGGGGCCGGTGACGTCACCGCGCGAACACTGCCGGAAAAAGCCGAAGACTGCCGAGTGCAGTGAATACTGCCAGTAGTTAATGAGCGGCCCTGGAAGCAGATGCGGCCGGGAGACAGCGGACAGGTAAGTATAATTATAATGGCCCCGAACTGTAACACAGGTTTCCCATGTAAACCCGTGTTCGGGACCTTGTGACCATTCGGTACGTGTCCCAAACTTTACAGTTCGGGTTCGCTCATCCCTAGACATTACCATTTTAAAAATCTTTTTAAAGTTTTCTTATAATAAATTCCCAGAGTGGGTACATGCGGCTGCACAGTTATTGGCTGAACACTTCCTACTGTACCCCAGGTTGTTCACACGATGCACAGAGCAGACAGAGTGTGGGAGTCATGAGTGGGTCTAAGCTGGCTTGCTAATTAAATGAGACTTCAAATGTGTCAATAATGGAAATGATTGAACTTCTAATGGTTTTTGCAGAGGAAATTATACATTAGTCTGTATTCTGTATGCTGTCATTGTTTTCAAAGTGAGTGACTAAGATTTAGCCTGTGGCTGAGACTAAGAATTGTAACTAGTCCCAATTGTACATTACTTGCAGGACGACAACAAAACCAAACTCCAGACCTTTACCCAATATAAGCAGCATCTAGAAGTGAGGGGATGGGTTACAACTGGACATGATAAGACAATGTCTTTATTAGGATTGTATATTTGATTGGTAGATAGTATTTGTCATACAAGTTGGCCGCTCCTTCTATATTAAGATATGTATGTGAAGCAGACGAGTGAAGTTTCTCCGTTAATCACATGCCATGCTCCTGTGTACCCATCGGATATTGGTGACTTTGTGGGGCAGTGACATAGCGGTGCATCAGCCCAGAGTTCCTTGCTGCCCTTATAGATATTGGGGATTTTCTGCTTATATATGAAAGTGTCAAACCCAGATCCCACTTTACATTTTTGCAATAATTTTTCCGTTGGTTATATGCTATTATTAGCTGGTAAGAATTTTATTTTTATTAATATTCACATTGAATCAAACACCTACTGTATGTGTGTGGGTGAGCAAAGGAAGTCTGTAATTTCAATGGCTGGTTTTGAAAGGTACAGTCAAATGTCATATTACAAATATTGCTTATTAAAATTGCGAATATTTAAAAGTTTTGATACAGAAAGATATACTAAATGGTGGTGGTCCTAGAATTTGTCTGTGCACTGTGAAATGTCAGGGTAAGTATTTCCTTGTAATGACTCGAATAGCATATAAGGGATGTCAAGATGTGCTGTGAGACATCTGTCCATTTACAATGTAGCTACTTAACGGGGTTTTCTCAAGTTGTCTCGAGCAGCTCAGAGCAATGTAGTCTCCTTACAGTCTCCTTACTTCCTGGTGTTTGGTAGGGCGAGCTGTCCTCCTTGAGTGACAGTTCTGATGAATAGTAGAACTGTAGTATTAGTTGAACTATAAAGCTCAGCACAAGTTCTGCTGTAACGCTTTCAGCTCTCTGGCTTGTTCTGAGTTACATTGCTATCACTGCATTTACGTATAGAGATAACAGGGCATTTGAACTAGCACACAGCCCTGGACATTGAGAGAGTGACCATGAGACCTGCTATGAAATCTGCAGGCTGGTGATTTAACAGGATTTATAACAGCAACTCGTCAAAAGCTGAGAGGGAGGGGCAGGGAGGTGAGTAGATAACTGCTTTATAGAAATCAATGAGCTGGAGAGAGGTGGCTGATATGTTAAGAGTTAACCCCTCTCCTGGAATGTACCTACTGCACACACTCAGCCAGGATCTGGACAGGCACTAGTGGCCAAGCTCAACGGAAATCAGCTATACCCTATGAAAGATAAAAGCTCTCATGGCAGGAAAATGACATCAGACAGGATAAGAAAGCAAACATTCTTATTGTCATGCTGTCTATTAAAGCAATTTAATAATTTTAAGTGGGGTATCAAGTGATTTTTCCACTTCGGATTAAAGGGGTTTTCCACTTTCAGAGACGTGGACCACACTTACCATAAAATACAAACAGAGAAGGAACTCACCTATCTCAGGTCCAGTGCTGGCTCCCCTATGCTGCTTAGACCTCAGTATTTTGGCTGCAGCGGTGATGTCACGTCCACAGCGTGCACCACCACTGCAGCTAATCACTGAGCTCAGTGACTCTTAATAGCCCACAATTTAGATAGAACTTTATTTGAGTTAACTTTTAGCAGAGGTTGACTTTATACTGAACAGTATATGAGATGTTCAGGCATTGTTCACTCAACCTATAATGGGGAAAAAAAAAACTATTGGGCATGTTGAAATTCAATAGAACTCATCTTTTGTACTTAAAGGGGTTGTCCAGGTTTGTGATGACAGACAACAGTCTCACGATTTGCATACTTCTGGCCACATTCCGACTAAACGTGCTTGGCCTTATTCATTTCACTAGCATTGGGTGAGGCCACACAAGTCTAGTCGGAATGTGGCCAGAAATATGAAATTTGCATACTTGCAGTCACATGATCACTCGCTCTTGCAACGGGCATTGGAGAATCCTGACCGTGCACCTCGTGAAGATTCTGAAGTCACATACAGTAACTGCACACTTCATCACAGATCTCAACAAACCCTTTACACCATTAGTCAAACCAAGTGTACAAGTATATGGGGCAAAAGTGTCACGCTGTATAGCAGATATATATATGTGATGACAATAATCTATATCAAAAGGGCAACATACTATATAACATGTGCATAGCTATATGATAACATAGATTTACCTGACAGAAAGTCCAGTGGGTCAAAACGGAATCCGTTATACGCTGTCTCCGGCTAGAGGGTGACCGGGGTCTAAGCTGACCCTAACTGGGGTCCTAACTAATCCCTCAACCTGGAGGTACTGTTAAAGGTACAGAGGTCCAGGCCACCAGCGTAAACCCTGTCTCCTATCAATCCCTGCCAACTGTATTCTAGTCCTAAGAAGGACCCTGAATACCACCAAAGGGAATGACCAGGTAACGGTTAATGAACAGAAAGACATACAAGAAAGATAAGAAATAAAGTAAATAAAGTCTTACATACAACACTCACACACAGTAGGAACACCATAGGTCTCAGAGATAAACTATAAGCTGTAAGAGTAAAAACAACTAAGGAGCTCTTAGCTTAAGTATTCCCAGAACCGATCCAGTCTGCTAAACTATATGAATGCTTTCACCGGCATCCAACACCCAGACTGGCAGGAATATAAAGGAAACTAATTAGAACATAATCCAAAGCAGCCGGGCGAGGCTGAACCTAGTCTTAGCAAAGAGCTAGGTAAAATTAACTCTCTCATTACCAAACACAAAGAAACAGCAGCTCAGCTGTGAGAAGTCAGAATGTGCAATCGCGACGATCTTCGTGGCGATGCACCCATGACAGTACCCCCCCTTCTACGAGGGGCCTCCGGACCCTCATGACCAGGTCTGTCCGGGTAAGTTGTGTGAAAGGTCCGAACCAATCGATCTGCGTTATCATCAGACGCAGGGACCCACGTCCTCTCCTCAGGACCATACCCCCTCCAATGAACTTCCACGTTATCATTGATTACCACTGAAGGAGGAGGTAGAGGTGACGGTATGACTGGTGCCACATACTTTTTAAGTAATGACTTGTGAAACACATTATGAATTTTAAACGTAGGAGGGAGGTCCAGACGAAATGCCACAGGATTAATTATGGAACTGATCCTGTATGGCCCGATGAATCTGGGACCCAACCTCCAGGAGGGAACTTTAAGTTTTATATTCCTGGTAGACAACCACACCAGATCGTTCACCCTCAGATCTAGACCAGAAACTCTCCTCCTATCAGCCATCCGTTTGTAAGGGTTCTCCGTAACCTTCAGTCTTAAGCGATCTGGAACTATCAGTCTCCCTGGAAGTCCCACAGGGGCGTCCCCCTGAGCCCCCAATACCTCCCCCTCAAGCTCAGAGCATACAGCTGACACTACAACTCCCTCCTGAGGAATAGGAACCGGATCATCAGTCTTCCCGACCCCTGGGAAAGTACGAGATAAGGCATCAGGAAGCAACTTTATTGAGCAGTCATATGTGCGATGAGGAGGTAACTCTTTACACCCCTCCTCTGAGAACTTCTCCCAAAAGTCCTCCAGAAAAGGAGGCAAAGTCCTAGGCACAACCGCACCGATGACCGTGCTCATGCAGTTATTCTTGCAAAATTCACCCCACTGGCTTATCTTTCTGGATTGCCAATCAATCACTGGGTTATGTTTAGCCAACCAAGGAAGTCCCAACACAATAGGAGCAGGCAGACCCTCCAACACATAACAAGACAATTGCTCTTTATGTATTGCCCCTACTCGAAGATCTATGTTATGAACAGCTTGTACCAAGCTACCTTGACCAAGAGGTCTAGAATCAATAGAGAGTATAGGGACCGGTTTGGCCAATACACTCAGTTGCATACCATGCACCTGGGCAAACCGAGTGTCCACCAGATTAGCCCCGGACCCACTATCAAGAAAAACAGAAATCCTCTCAGTTCTAGTACCAATCACCACCTCCGCAGGCACGAGAAACTGAGAGGGATTTGGGGACGAAATACACACTCCCAGGTTAACTCCTTGGTTCAAAGAGGTCCGGGATGGACACCCCCCAACAAAATGTCCCTCTCTCCCGCAAAAGAAACACCTTCTAGTCTTGCGGCGCACCGCTGATTCCCTCCTACAAAATGATGTCCCTCCCAACTGCATGGGTTCCTCAGAACAGACCAGAGGAACCTCAGTATAAGGGACTTTAGTAGTAGGTGGAGTCATCACGGGGGCGGAGTTACCTCGCGTCTTCCCCGAAGACGTCTATCAATGCGAATAGCGAGGGCCATAGCAGCCTCCAGTGATGGAGGAGAATCATACTGAGCCAACACATCTTTTAATTTGTCAGACAACCCTTGACAAAACTGGCTCCTAAGAGCTGGGTCATTCCACTGAGTATCTGTTGCCCATCTACGGAACTCAGAAGAATATTCCTCCGCCGGACGATTTCCTTGCCGTATTTTACGTAACCTTGTTTCAGCAAGGGAGACTCGATCCGGATCATCATATACCAGACCCAGGGCAGTAAAAAATCGATCCACTGACTGGAGATCTGGGAGCCTGGAGGAATAGAGAACGCCCAAGATTGAGGATCCCCTTGTAAGAGCGAGATAACAATTCCCACCCTCTGCTCTTCACTCCCAGATGACCGAGGCCGCAGCCGAAAGTACAATTTACATGCCTCCCGGAAAGTAAAAAATTTGTCCCGCCCACCAGTGAACCTGTCCGGGAGAGCAACCTTAGGTTCAGATCTGGTTTGCTCCGGGGGGACAAAACCTTGGACTTAATGTCTGCCAACTCCATGGACAATCCCTGCAACTGCCGGGCCAGCTGGGCTACTGGATCCATGATAGCTGGGGAGAATCTTTAGTATGGCCGGTGAAAATGTCACGCTGTATAGCAGATATATATATGTGATGACAATAATCTATATCAAAAGGGCAACATACTATATAACATGTGCATAGCTATATGATAACATAGATTTACCTGACAGAAAGTCCAGTGGGTCAAAACGGAATCCGTTATACGCTGTCTCCGGCTAGAGGGTGACCGGGGTCTAAGCTGACCCTAACTGGGGTCCTAACTAATCCCTCAACCTGGAGGTACTGTTAAAGGTACAGAGGTCCAGGCCACCAGCGTAAACCCTGTCTCCTATCAATCCCTGCCAACTGTATTCTAGTCCTAAGAAGGACCCTGAATACCACCAAAGGGAATGACCAGGTAACGGTTAATGAACAGAAAGACATACAAGAAAGATAAGAAATAAAGTAAATAAAGTCTTACATACAACACTCACACACAGTAGGAACACCATAGGTCTCAGAGATAAACTATAAGCTGTAAGAGTAAAAACAACTAAGGAGCTCTTAGCTTAAGTATTCCCAGAACCGATCCAGTCTGCTAAACTATATGAATGCTTTCACCGGCATCCAACACCCAGACTGGCAGGAATATAAAGGAAACTAATTAGAACATAATCCAAAGCAGCCGGGCGAGGCTGAACCTAGTCTTAGCAAAGAGCTAGGTAAAATTAACTCTCTCATTACCAAACACAAAGAAACAGCAGCTCAGCTGTGAGAAGTCAGAATGTGCAATCGCGACGATCTTCGTGGCGATGCACCCATGACAAAAAGATACAGTAGCTGTAAGTCAAGGGGACACCGTTGGGGATACTTGGAGATCCATGCCCCCAAAAGCTAACTGATGACTATATGCTATATAAATCATGGATGACTACAACATATACACAAGAGATCGTCTGTCCATGAATTTCAAGACATAGTGCTATAGGCATCATCCTGTTCTACACTGAGAGGCAATCACAGTAAAACAGTTGTCGGTAGATGGGCCTTTGGCCTGGCTTGTCTCTTTGACTTTTTTTTTATACTAGAGAGAGCTAAGATTTATACTTTACATCCAATGAGCATTTCCTGTAGGACCCCATACTCAGAAGGTCTCCTTAATGAGACTCAATCCCCTTCCACGAAAACACCATATTGTTTCAAAAATTAGCACAAAAACCAATGACAGCAACCTGATGTTGCCTTTAAGTCCTTCAAGTGAAACTGTCTATGTTTAACCAGGTAGCACATTTCTGTCCCGCTAGGTGAAAGAGATTGTTGCTCAGCATACGAAAGAGTGGTCAGAACTGCTTAGCACACAAGCTGCTGAAGTGCAAGACCTCCAAGATCTACACCTAGCTCAACAATGCGAACTTCTCAAAAAACTGCTGATCACCGTCCAAGAACAACAGTCACAACAGCTGAAGCTCTCCCACGATCGGTAAGCAATGGCAACGATTAATTGCTGGATCCACAGGGCTAAACCGAGTCCTGAAATTGACAACCCCTAGTTTCTCTCATCTTGCCCATCTGTCTCTTTTCAGCACCTAATACATTACCATGTAATTTTGTACAATACAGCTTTTACTGAATAAACTTTCCTTTATAATGTATATTTGCAGCGAGAGCAAGGAGATGAGGGCCAATCAAGCTAAAATTTCCATGGAAAACAGTAAAGCCATAAGTCAGGATAAATCTATCAAAAATAAAGCTGAACGTGAAAGGTATGTGCTGAAAAGATAACACTAATGGCAACAGTAGTAATAAAAATAACATTATTATTATAACCGCTACTATTATTTTTCATGTTATTGTATTTTTTCTTTATTACATTTTAGCATTTTCATGCTTAATTATTAAAACAGGAAATCAAAATTGTAACTTCTTGGTCTAACAGTAAATTGTAAAAATATGAGCCCTAACCTGAAGAATTAACTGTAGACACTGTAGTTTTAATGACCTTGGGATTTTCTGTTTTTGTTTTTTCATCCCCTTCTTCCCAGAGCCATAACTTTTTTTTTCCATTAATATGGCCATGTGAGGGCTTGTTTTTTGCGGGACGAGTTGTACTTTTGAATGACATCATTGATTTTACCATATACTGCACTAGAAGAGCAATTCCACAATTTTTTTTTTGTACCATGTTCACTAAATGCTAAAACTGACCTGCCATTGTGATTCTCCAGGTTATTACGAGCTCATAGACACCAAACAGGTCTTGGTGCTTTTTTATTTAAGTGGTGAAAAAAAAATCCGAAGTTTGTAAGAAAAAAATAAAATGGCTCAGTGTTACGAGACCTGTAGTGTCTCCATTTTTCGCGATCTGGGGCTGGGTAACGGCTTATTCTTTGAGCGCCGAGCTAATGTTTTTATTGATTCCATTTCGATAATCAAAAAAAACATAATTTTAGCGTTTTGATATTTTCCTCGTTACACCATTTACCGATCAGATTAATTATTTTTATATATTGATAGATCGGGCGATTCTGAATGCAGTGATGCCAGATATGTCTATACATTTTTTTTATTGCTTTATTTTGAATAGGGCTGAAGGGGGTGATTTGAACATTTTGTTAACTTTTTACTTGCTTCAATTGTTTCCTTAGGAGACTTGAAGCTGCCATCATCCGTTCGCTTGTGCTGTACATAGCAGGACTTCGGCCCTGCTATGTGTAGCAGACATGACCATCTGCTATGAACACCAGCCACGGTGTCGTGCTCATAGCAGATCTGCAGTGACATGCACGGAGGTCTCTTGCAGACGGCCCGATGTCTTGTCAATCCATCAGTGCCCCGCGATCATGTGACAAGGGCGCGACAGTGACAAGTTAAACGCTTCTGTCAGAGATTGACAGCTGCTTTTAACATGTTAACAGCCACTGGTGGATCGCGATTCCACCTGCGGCTGTTAGGGCACATGTCAGCTGATCTGATCAGCTGTGATGTCACTGAAAAGATGCGGGCTCAGTGCCACAGCCCACATCAAATGGAGGGAGGCGACCTATGGTGTACCTATGTAATAGTTTGTGAAAGTGTTAAAATACTAAGTATAATCTCAGGCATATTGCTATAGTTTCCAGTAAAGAAGAAAAATGTGCTGTATACCCAGGATTCTAGTAGTTACTGATAGTTTTCCAATGTTTTTGAATAGTCTTCCATTTCTAAAGCTAAGTGAGGCATCCTAGGTTGCTAAAAAGTGTTTGGCTTTTCCTTTTCTAATTTGGAATATGTTTTACCATTGGAATATTTGACATTATAAAAAAGGACATGCTTATCTGTTTTTATAAATAGCAGATGAGACATGCATGAGTTAATAAACACCCAAAACTTTTAGGCCGGGATCACACATGCGAGAAACACGGCTGAGTCTCGCATGTGAAATCCCAGCTCTGGCGCCGGCACTCAGGAGTGGAGCGAGCGGCTGCATATAACTACATGCAGCCGCACACTCCACTCCCGAGTGCCGGCGCCAGAGCTGGGATTTCACATGCGAGACTCAGCCGTGTTTCTCGCATGTGTGATCCCGGCCTTATTCTCCCAGAAGCATCTGGCAGTAGGATACTTTACTCTTCCCGTTGAGAGCAGATGCATACTTAGCCAATTTGACTGATTTGGGGAGGAAGGGGAGATAGCTGCACTACAGTTCAGCCGACAGCAGTCTTAGGGCTCATACTCACTGGAGACAAAAACGGACGATTGCAAGCCGATAAAAAATCGGATTGCAATCGGACCAATGTTATTCAATAGGGGACTTCTCATTTGCGATTTTTTTTTTCTCAGCTGAAATCAGTTCACTTCAGGTCAGCGGGGACTCCCTCTGACGTCACTGATGCTGTGCGGTGTCCCCGGCTGACCTGAAGTGAACTGATTACAGTGGGAAACAATCAGTTAAGCTTCACACAGTAATCACATCCTCTCCTGTCGGGCCGGAGATAAGCTCATTCATTCAGGAGCTTTCAGCTCAGCGGCAAGCATTAGCTGTGCTGCTTGGCTGAAAGCTAGTTAACCCTTTGTGAAGGATTACATCGTGGGACCTGACAGATCGCCGGATAGGTAAGAATAATGTTGTTTTATAATTTTTTCTTTATTATAGGAGATCAAGGGCTTCGCAAGGATTACCATTTAAATAAAAGATGGTCAAAAAAATGTGTGTTTATTTCATTAAAATTATTTATTATTAATGTGTGTGTGTTTTTTTTATTTCCTTCAATAGGATTAATAATTGATAGTTGTCAAATTGACAGCTCTCAATTATTAACGTGGCTTAAAGTCACCTTTCAATAGCAAGGTGGCTTTAACCCATTATTAACCCATTCGCCACCGCTACAGGGCAGATGTTAGTAGCCAGGGGGGGCACAAAATAAATGCACCCTCCCTAGGCTATTATTATCTGCCCCCACTCACTGGCTTTGTCTGTCTGGTTGAGAAAATAGGGCGGGAGCCCACGCATTTTTTTCCAACGAATTTACACCTTTAATTAACCCCTAGCTGTATGAAATTTTGCACACATACACTCATGTCATTGTTAGTGAAAACCATATATCAAACTACATGAAATGACATGGTTAACTGTATGTAAACCATGTGTCATTTCATGTCGGGTCTGTAATTTCACAAAAGCCGGCAATTGAATTAGCGGCTATTATAGTATGTAGAAGTGTATGAACTATAAATCTATATATATATATACAGTACCAGACCTGAACCCAATCGAGATGGTTTGGGGTGAGCTGGACCGCTCACCACTTCAATTTTTAATAAATTCCCAACAGTGTCACCAGCAAAGCACCCCCACACCATCACACCTCCTCCTCCATGCTTCACGGTGGGAACCAGGCATGTAGAGTCCATCCGTTCACCTTTTCTGCGTGCAAAGCAGTAATCAAAGCAAAAGGTGGCTACTTTGAAGAACCTAGAATATAAGACATATTTTCAGATGTTTCACACTTTTTTGTAAAGTGTAATGTATAATTCCACATGTGTTAATTCATAGTTTTGATGCCTTCAGTGTGATTCTACAATTTTCATAGTCATGAAAATACAGAAAAATCGTTGTATGAGAAGGTGTGTCCAAACTTTTGTTCTGTAATGTATATATATATATATATATATATATATATATAATTATTTGCTTTTTGTGTAAATTTTTTTTACAATGTGATTTTTACATGAATTTTTACATAGAGATAACTGCTCTATGTAAAACGTCATGTTAAAATTGCGTTGCATACAGATAGAAAACGGATGGAAAACGGATGGTGCGATTAAAAATTGCATACAAATCGCATGACAATCGCATGACAATTGCATATATTCGGACCGTTTTTTCCATCCAGAAAACGGACCTTTTTTTTCCACAAATGGGTATGAGCCCTTAAAGGGGTTGTCCAGTCTAAAACTCTATCTTCAGACTTGTGAATCCTCATACTGCACGCTGTACCACAATCCAACTAGACTGTTTCCTGGCTCGCTCAGTACACTTACATTGCTATGTCGCACCCATCTGGTCGTATTGTGGTCAGGAGTAGGCATATCGCATACTTGCGGTCACATGAATGCCATTACCAGGGCTGATGCTGGAGAATCCTCAGTGTGCAGTTGTGTGATGTGATCAATCACAAGTCTGCAGTCACCTGGAGTGCCTGCAGACTTGTTGTGTTACATCAGACAACCCCTGTAAGATGTACAGATTCAGCAATTCTAAACTTGAATGACGTGACGCTATGGTGTTATCATAGCACATGTTCTCATTTTACATAGCAGAGCCTCTCATTCACTTGGTATTGGACTGACCATGTTAAAGATTGCATTGAATATTAGGCACACCAAGTGTTCAATTAAGGAATGGAAAATCCGTGTTTGCACTTTTTGGCTTTTTCTAGTGTTGCATCTTAACCCAATTGAGGAAAATAGAGGTGATCCTAAGGGTATCTATCAGCAGGTTGTTATTTAATCTGAGAGCAAAATGATGAGACCCTGATTCCAGTGATGTGTCACACACTGGACTGCTTGTTGTACAGTTAGGTCCATAAATATTTGGACAGAGACAACATTTATCTAATTTTGGTTCTAGACATTACCACAATGAATTTGAAACAAAACAAATCAGATGCAGTTGAAGTTCAGACTTTCAGCTTTCATTTGAGGGTATCCACATTAAAATTGGATGAAGGGTTTAGGAGTTTCAGCTCCTTAACATGTGCCACCCTGTTTTTAAAGGGACCAAAAGTAATTGGACAAATGACTCCAAGGCTATTTCATGGACAGGTGTGGGCAATCCCTTCATTATATCATTCTCAATTAAGCAGATGAAAGGGCCGGAGTTGATTTGAGGTGTGGTGTTTGCATTTGGAAGGTTTTGCTGTGAAGGAAACATGTGGTCACAGGAGCTCTCCATGCAGGTGAAACAAGCCATCCTTAAGCTGCAAGAACAGAAAAAAAAACATCCAAGAAATTGCTACAACATTAGAAGTGGCAAAATCTACAATTTGGTACATCCTGAGAAAGAAAGAAAGCACTGGTGAACTCATCAATCCAAAAAGACCTGGGAGCCCACGGAAGACAACAGTGGTGGATGATCGCCGCATACTTTCTTTGGTGAAGAAGAACCCAGTTCACAACATCAACTGAAGTCCAGAACACTCTCAGTGAAGTAGGTGTATCTGTATCTAAGTCAACAGTAAAGAGAAGACTCCATGAAAGTAAATACAAAGGGTTCACATCTAGATGCAAACCATTCATCAATTCCAAAAATAGACAGGCCAGAGTTAAATTTGCTGAAAAACACCTCCAGAAGCCAGCTCAGTTCTGGAAAAGTATTCTATGGACAGATGAGACAAAGATCAACCTGTACCAGAATGATGGGAAGCCAAAAGTTTGGAGAAGAAAGGGAACGGCACATGATCCAAGGCACACCACATCCTCTGTAAAACATGGTGGAGGCAACGTGATGGCATGGCATGCATGGCTTTCAATGGCACTGGGTCACTTGTGTTTATTGATGACATAACAGCAGACAAGAGTAGCCGATGAATTCTGAAGTGTACCGGGATATACTTTCAGCCCAGATTCAGCCAAATGCTGCAAACTTGATTGGACGGCGCTTCATAGTACAGATGGATAATGACCCCAAGCATACAGCCAAAGCTACACAGGAGTTCATGAGTGCAAAAAAGTGGAACATTCTTCAATGGCCAAGTCAATCACCAGATCTTAACCCAATTGAGCATGCATTTCACTTGCTCAAATCCAGACTTAAGAGGGAAAGACCCACAAACAAGCAAGACCTGAAGGCTGCGGCTGTAAAGGCCTGGCAAAGCATTAAGAAGGAGGAAACCCAGCGTTTGGTGAAGTCCATGGGTTCCAGACTTAAGGCAGTGATTGCCTCCAAAGGATTCGCCACAAAATATTGAAAATAAAAATATTTTGTTTGGGTTATGTTTATTTGTCCAATTACTTTTGACCTCCTAAAATGTGGAGTGTTTGTAAAGAAATGTGTACAATTCCTACATTTTCTAACACATATTTTTGTTCAACCCTTCAAATTAAACGTTACAATCTGCACTTGAATTCTGTTGTAGAGGTTTAATTTCAAATCCAATGTGGTGGCATGCAGAGCCCAACTCGCGAAAATTGTGTCACTGTCCAAATATTTCTGGCCCTGACTGTACTTGCAATAAAATCAGTGTTTTACCCACATGAGATTATCACTAGAGGACTAGTTGTCTCGTGCCATGTAGTCCTTCTTCTTTGTGTAACTCTGCCTCCAACAACTGGATACTTTCTGCCAATGTACAGTGTGCACAGGAAGTTGCCAATCAGTGGTGTGGGCGGGGTTATACGCAGGTCAACATTCAGAGCTCTGCTAGGTCTGCAGCAGAAAAAACAGATTGTTTCAAAACTGCGCCAAGTAAACAAGTTAGTGACACATCACTGGAATCAGGGTCTGTGCACCTGCAACATTCGGCTCTGAAATAACAAAAACCTGGTGGCAGATTCCTTTTAATTATGACGTACAGCCACCATTCAAGAGGAATTTTTTTCTGGAATGATGTATTCAAAAACTGTTTCTTTACAGTAGAGTCTTTGAGCCATGAACTTTTAGTGTACTATTCGACCATTATATGTTTATGGAGTGCAGATTCTTGGATACCAATACATAAATAAGTATTTTTCAAGACATTTCACTCAAATCAGAGATTATCATTAAAGGGGTTTTCTCAAGATGTCTCTTGAGCAGCTCATAGCTGTGCAGCCTCTTTACTTCCTAACTTTTAGCAGGACAGGCTTTCCTCCTTGACAGTTCTGGTGAGTGGCAGAGCTGTAGTATCACTAGAACTATAAAGCTCAGCACAAGTTCTGCTGTCACATTCATCTATGAGTGTTTTTTTTCTGAGCCAGCACTGCTATCACTGCATTTACATATAGAGAAGATAGCAGGGTATCTGAACAAGCACACAGCTCAGGACAGTGAGAGCCATGATGCAGCGGGCTGGTGAGGTCGAGGGAAGGAATTGTGATTACACATGACTGGAGGGGGAGGTGGTGAGCAGCTAACTGCAATATCGAAAATATAGAAATCAGTGGGCTGGAGAGAGGTGGTTTCAAATTTAGGAGTTAACGCGTCTCCTGAAATATAGCTGGTGGTTGATCTGCTCTGTCTGGAAAACAAGTGTCCACTCTGTCAGATAAAAGCTCGTACAGCGGGAGAATGAAAGCAGATAGGAAAAACAGAAAGCAAGTCAATTGCAAACTTGCTTATTTTCATGCTGTCTAATTAAAAAGTCTTTTAATAACTTGATAATAGCCCTTAAAGAGTACAGAACAAGGCTTAAAGGATCTGTCTCGTATATTTGATCTTAGTTTTATTAATTATACATACGGATTAAGACAGTTGTGTTTATTATGTTCTTATTATTGTTTTACTTATTTAATAAAAATAATTTTTTGGGGGTCAGGTATAATTGATGCACACACTTTCTTCCTGTATTTTCTTTTGAAGTTTGCTCTATGCCCTGTATTCTATGTGGAAGTTGAAATTAATAGAAACCAATGGCCATAATAATGGCAGTGGAGAAAGTCAGTCTCCCAGAAATGGTGTACAAAAGCCGTCCACCATACAGACCAAAAATCAGGTCTTCTCCTGCCTTATGTAGAACGCCATGCTCTGACGATGATGAGACGACTCCACGTTCCATATGTTTATAGGCCTGATTTAAATAAAATGCCATTTCCAGTATGATTTTCTTTCATTTTACCTTTATATCAGATTTTTTTATAGTCTGATCACAATCCAGCGCAGGAAAGCAGTATTATAATTATTGAACATTGAAATACCTTCATCATAGCAATGTTTGTTACAGGAGTTATCTCACCAATCCACAGGACAGGTAATAAACTGCCATTGCCGGTGCTCTGACAATTCTTCCTTTCCATACATGGTTGTAGTTCCAACTGTTTTGCACACTAATATGCCTTATTTTCTTAAGAGAGATCATTAGATTATCCACTCCTGAGATTTCGGTAATCTCTTCTATTAATCATAATATTGTAAACCTACAAAAGAAAAAGTGAGCAAAAACCTGCTGTAACGAAGTAAATAAAGAGCAAAAGTGCATTTAAATAACAGAGTTTTTAGTAATACTGTTTTTTATCAAAAATAGCATAAAAGCCATCCCACGCGACAAGGTAACTCTGACGGGACAGTCCTACACTGTCTAATATTAAAAACCTTACCATGGGTCAATGTTGACCTCAGTGTGAATAGGGCAGACAAAAGGACTGGGTCCCACCAGTGAAACACCAGTCTGGGGAAGCCTAATTTCCAGCTCAGGAGAGGGAGGCCACACCTCAGCTTGCACAGAATGCAATAATACAAAGAAAAAAACACAAAACTTGAGCTTAACTTGACATAACATAACATTAAATGGGCGAATATATGTTGTGCATACCAGAACGACCAACTACTGAGACATGCAACGCTAACATGATTAAGGGTGGCTTACACCTGAAACGCGTCGGTCGCTAGATAATCCGGTCATGGGAGGTGCGCGGACTTTGCAGCTGTGCTATCGATATGATATTTTAACTTTTGTAGTTGATTTGATTCAACAATAAAGAAAGTTTTTAGTCTGTGAAGCTGGATCCTTCTCTGTGCTCCTGTTTCTGGTACATGAGACACCTTTGCTCTGTAGTATCAGAAACGCAGTGAAGCTGGATGCGATTAGGACCTAATTGTTCTCCAGCAATCCCGGGAAGCCACAGGACATGCTTGAAAGCTCAGAAAGCCCTCCGCATGTTCAGCCACTGCTGCTAGACGGCAGTAGCGGCCAGTCTACCTGGTAATGAGCAATAAATAAAAAGAAAGGGAGAGATAAGAGAACAGAGGCAGAGTGAAATAGAAAATAAGGACGCCTATCATTTTTTCTAACTACCTTTCCACATTGGAATAACTGTTTAAAGCCGTTTTTTAGACGTCTGATATTCTTGTGCTTTTCAAGTATAGCACTCATACTTGTGATAGTCTATGGGGCCATTCACGTTAGTGATTTTTTGGGAGACCTGTCCGATTTTCATCTGAGAGTCAGATCAGAATTGGCAATGCAAGTCTACGAGTCCCTGAAAAAAATCGGACCTCTTTCAAATGACATCCAAGTGTGGCCCCATTCTCATGGACTGTCAGAAGGGAGGAGGTAGAGAAAGGGTTTTTTAATGTCCACTTGCTAGGTAACAGATTCTTTACAGCATGTTCACAAGAGCTTACAATTAGAGATGAGCGAATATGTTCTGAAAACGATCGCCGAATCCGAATGTGCCATATTCGTACCATATTCGTGCTGAATTTATGTTTGATGATCGTTTCTGAACCTATTCGCTCATCTGTGCTCCCATTTGACTCCAGTGGCGTTTGGCGAATATTGAAAATACGTCGATCGTAATCCGAAATATTCGCTCATCTCTACTTACAATGTAAATGGTTAAATTTATATGCTTCACCCTGAAACCCTTTTCAGCATAGTCCAACTCTTTCCTTGCCACCTTAGATAGCGCGACCATGACTAATGCTGCAATCTCTGTTTAGTATTTGATCAGCCATCACAAATGTATATTACACATGCGTTATTGTGTCGGTTGTGTTGATATTTATGCCCCGCGATCCTTTGTGTTAGTAGAATGGGGAGCCGCCGCGCTGTTTATTTTGCTTCCATTTATGTTCCTTTGATCTTTTGTAGGCGAGTGAGGGAACTGAACAGCAGCAACACAAAGAAATTCCTTGAAGAAAGGAAAAGAGTAAGTGGAAATGAGTCACTATCTTGTCATCCCGTGCAGCCGAAAATGATGGCTTGCTGCTTGTTAATCACGTGATGCATCTTGTAGCCCGGCCGCCGCCTCTCTTGCCCTTTTCCTACCAGCTGGATTGACAAGTTCTTGAGAGGTTGTTTTGTTTTTAAATAAAAATAAACCTTTTAGTCACCAATCCACCGGATCATTGAGGAAGACAATGCATTTCATTTATCCAATCCTCTGGAAATATGGTTAATTATAGTGAAATATTCGAGATTCGACTTTCTTTAGAAATTCAAAAATAAAAGGCTCATTTGTTGGATTCCCCATCTCTGCTCACAGAGGTTTTGCACACTGAGGCAGCTACGTTCATGTGCAGAATGAATGGAGAGGTGGTCACACATGTGCATCTCTTGCTTATTCTAAATATATAGTATCCCCCTCCTATAACAACTTAAAGGGAATCTGACAGTAGGTTTTTATTATTTATTTTGAAATAATCATATTATAGGACAGAGACCCTGATTCCAGTGATGTGTCACTTGCTGTAGTTTCAAAACAATCAAGTGTTTTATCATCAGTATTTGATTATCACTAGGTGTTGTATGCAAGGCAAGCAGGCAGGCTAATCTGTGTAGCTTGCTGAACAGTGTACAAAGAAAGCTACCAATCAGGGTGTGGGCGGGGATATACAGGGCTCAGCATTTAGAGCACTGCTACATCTACAGCAGAGAAAACAAAGAATCTATCAAAACTGCACTAAGCCATCCAGTAAATGACGCATCACTGGAATCGGGGTCTCTGCCCCTACATCATGCTTCTCTCAGATTACACAGCAAAAACCTTCGGATAAATTACCTTTAATTACATAAAAAAAATGGGAAGCAAAAGGTCAGCTTACCTAATTATAAGATTCGATGCATGGAAGTTTGTAATGCTGCAAGTGGCGTGAAAAAACAATGGTTCCAGTGTACAGACTACCTCCTAAAAACACTTTATTGTAGAAACATTAAAATCCACAGTTTCCATCACCAACATGAATCGTCATAAATACCAGTGATAGAAATAGTGGATCTTAACATGTTTCTAAAATAGAGTGTTTTTAAAATACAATCTGGATGCTGGAATCTTTTTTTTTCACAACTTTATTAAATATCCTGTAGGTATGTCTAAAATGGGAAAATTCCTTTACAGATGACCTGTCATTTGTCACAAATATGTAATTTCTTTACTTAGTGTAAATGATGCTGTTTATTTGTTCCTGCACCTTTACGATCCTGAGAGATGGCCCTCTCTTACCTGTGTATAAATCTAGTATTTTTAGTCAATTGGGTGGGGTCCTCAAGAAAACTCTTCTGGAAAAATATCACCCCAATTTGGCTAGATTTATATACAGGGAAAAGAGGACCATATTGCAGGAACACAAGAAAAACAGCTTGAGATTCAGGAAAACAGTGGCATTTAGACCAGGTTGAAAAAAATGCATATTTTTGGCAAATGACAGGTCTTTTTTAAAGCCTTTTAGCAATACTTATAGGGGTGGAGTAGAGGTGAATGTATGTAAAAATGAAAAATATTTATAGTCTGCTTATCGGGGGCCTTATAGGTGGCCTTTTAGGCCGGGTTCCCATTAGTGTATGGCATCCGATGATTCTCTCATGCGAGAGTATTACATGCGATATGCTAATAACCCTCCAGCTCTGCTGCGAGCGTGAGACGAGCGTCATTGCTCTCTGTTCCGATCCCCTTGCATGAGACAGTCGGAAAACAGCTGTGGCGGACACGGAGAAAGTAATTTCTCCATCTCCTCAAGTGCCTGTGCCCACTGCTAAAGAAATGAATATTCACTGTGCTGGCAGTGAATATTTATTTCTCTTATAGCGCGCACAGTTGCAGCCGCCGGCTTCCAGCACACATCCTACTTACCCTCCCTTTGCGCCCTCGCTGCATCTCGTTCTGGCGCCAGCAGCTCTTCCGGCCGAGCGATCACGTGGCCCCACTCATTAAGATAATGAATATTCACCTCTCTCCACTCCCATAGGCGTGGAGTGAATGCATACAGGGACTGGGAGCCATGCATAAAAGGACGGGGATGCAGAGCCATGCATAAAAGGACGGGGATGCAGAGCCATGCATACAAGGACAGGGATGCAGAGCCATGCATACAAGGACAGGGATGCAGAGCCATGCATACAAGGATGGGGATGCAGAGCCATGCATACAAGGACGGGGATGCAGAGCCATGCATACAAGGAGAGGGATGCAGAGCCATGCATACAAGGACAGGGATGCAGAGCCATGCATACAAGGACGGGGATGCAAAGCCATGCATACAAGGACAGGGATGCAGAGCCATGCATACAAGGATGGGGATGCAGAGCCATGCATACAAGGACGGGAATGTAGAGCCATGCATACAAGGACAGGGATGCAGAGCCATGCATACAAGGACAGGGATGCAGAGCCATGCATACAAGGACGGGGATGCAGAGCCATGCATACAAGGACAGGGATGCGGAGCCATGCATACAAGCATAGGGATGAGGGGATAATGCATACCTGGCTTAAATTCGATTCAATAAGTTTTCCCAGTTTTTCATGGCAAAATTAGGTGCCTCGGCTTATACTCGAGTCGACTTATACTCGAGTATATACGGTATTTTGTTATTGTCACATATGTAACTTTGTATAATATAGTTTGCTATTTGTACCGCAATTTTAATGATATAAAAGAATAATGAGAAGTTGGAATAGACCCATATTAAAAAAAAATTAAAGACAGTCAATGGATTAGATGTTCCCTCAAAGCGGTACAGTTTTAAAGGAACCTGTCAGGTGAAAAAACTTCTGAAACCATACAGCCGCTGCACTGAAAGCCCCTCTGCCTGGAGGAAATAAACTGTATTCCTTCCTGCAGCCTCATGCTTTTAGTCATGCGGCCAGCGCAGTTTCCGTCCCTGCTCAATACATAGTCAGCGGAGGCAGTAACCGTGTCACAGCTCTGACTGACAGCAGACTCTGTACTAATGCACTGCTGAGGCGGCTGCGAGTCAGGGTGCGGTTACAGCTGCCGCTCACTATGGACAGTGACTGAAAGCCAGAGGCTGCCACAAGGAATAAAGTTCATTTTCTCCCGGAAGCCGGGCTTTTATTAAGGGCACCAGGCAGCTTCAGAACACTATAAATGAGGTTGTCCACTACTTTTACATTTATGGCCTATGTTTAGGATAGGTTAGCAATGTGGGGTCCCCCTGATATCGATGGTGGCAGCTGCCAGCCGGAAGTTCTTACTTGGTAGTTGGCTGTCTACTTGTAGGGGCCACTGCAGGGTACTATACATCTGCCTCCTATACAAATCAATAGGAAGTGGATGTGAGGTAACAAGCCCCAGACACTACAAGTAGACTGCCTGCTCCACAAGTGCTATCATCCGGTGGCCACATCCACCGATAAAGCTGATCGGCAGGGATGCCGGGTGCTGGACCCCTGTTGATTAGACATTGATGACCTATCCAAAGGACAGGCCATCATTGTAAAAGTAGTGGAGAACCTCTTTAATCAGCAGGTCACCCCCATATTTGCAAATTAATAGCGATTTCTCACCCGGTCAAGAACGAGCCCTCATACTGCAAAATAGCATGAGAAAAGGAATCCGTTTGTTATGACACACAGACATTCCCCTAGCACACCCAACACCACGCTGTATGGAAATTCACTTAAAATAATAGGTAAAATGACTCTTTTTATGTAGAATTATTAGGGAATGATTTGAAGACCTTGGCTTCCCTCCATCCATATAGTGTAGAGAGCTGGAGATGTTCTTGTGTTAACAGCAACGCATGAAATTGTGCAGAGAATGGAAGCGAACTGCTGATCTCAGGCAGGAAGGAGCGGTGCGCCCGGCGCGGTGCCGGCCTCACCATCCCCATGACAACCGCTGCAGCCTGGCACTACTCTGCTTAGTGGAACGCTTTATTTCCTGACATCTCTAACTGCAAAATAACAAGCTGCAATTGTCTAATGGAAAAGGATGAAAGTCTTAATTTTGTCACCTTGATTAATAGCAGTGACATTTCACATATTCTGTTTTTTTTTTCCCTTTAGCTGGCAATGAAACAGTCAAAGGAAATGGATCAGTTAAAGAAAGCCCAGCTGGAACATTTAGAAATTCTGGAGAAGCAGAATGAACAGGTATAGAGGTCCAGAGCCCAGATTCTCCATTTCTGCTTTTCTCTTACCTTTCATGTTGGCTCAAAATATATCCCAAGATAGGTGGAGAGGTAGATGACTATTAGTGATGAGGGAACGTGCTCTGATGAGGTGTTATCTGAGCATGCTCATGTGACAACTGAGTGACTTCGGCATGCTCCAATAATATGTTTGAGTCCCCACGGCTGCATGTCTTGCGGCTGGTGCGGCAATCCCTGCATGTGTTGCAGCTGTCTAGCAACCATGAGACATGCCGGCACGGGGACTTGAACATGTTTTGTACACTGAAGACCTTTGGTTAGCACATGAGCATATCCGAGCATATTCGCTCATCACTAATGACTATCTTTGAAAAAAAATCTGAAAATACTTGTCTACTTCGTCAAACATCACATCACAAAGTACGATAAGAGAAGATGAGGCCGCAACAGCCATACAGAAGTCCCAAAAATCTCAGTGATTTGGGTTTCTTTGTAATTTGCTTGCCATAGTCATGGGAACTTGCACATCCCTGTGCACCATTCATTTACATTATGAGAAGCTGTAGCTGTGGCATATTGCAATATTTGGCCACACAACATAGCACATGACTATAAGCCGGGTCCATCATTGGTTCTACAATTGTCTAAATGATCACAAAGTCCTGCATCCATCCAAGGTCTAGTACAGTCATGGACAAAAGTTTTGAGAATGACACAAATATTAATTTTTACAAAGTCTACTGCTTCACTTTTTCTAATGGCAATTTGCATATACTCCAGAATGTTATAAAGAGTGATCAGCTTAACAGCAATTACTTGCAAAGTTAATATTTGGCTAGAAAATGAACTTTATCCCCCAAAACACATTTCAACATCATTGCAGCCCTGCCTTAAAAGGACCAGCTAACCTCTTTTCAGTGATTGCTCCATTAACACAGGTGTGGGTGTTGATGAGGACATGGCTGGAGATCAATCTGTCATGATTAAGTAAGAATGACACCACTGGACACTTTAAAAGGAGGCTGGTGCTTGGCATCATTGTTTCTCTTCTGTTAACCATGGTTATCTCTAAAGAAACATGTGCAGTCATCATTGCAATGCACAAAAATGGCCTAACAGGGAAGAGTATCGCAGCTAGAAAGATTGCACCTCAGTCAACAATCTATCGCATCATCAAGAACTTCAAGTAGAGAGGTTCCATTGTTGCCAAAAAGGCTCCAGGGCGCCCAAGAAAGACCAGCAAGCGCCAGGACCGTCTCTTAAAAGTGTTTCAGCTGCGGGATCGGGCTACCAGCAGTGCAGAGCTTGCTCAGGAATGGCAGCAGGCAGAAGACAAGATGAGCGCTACCACCAGTCTTGTCTCATGCCAACTGTTAAGCATCCTGAAACCATTCATGTGTGGGGTTGCTTCTCAGCCAAGGGAATCGGCTCTCTCACAGTCTTGCCTAAAAACAAAGCCATGAATAAAGAATGGTACCAGAATGTCCTCCAAGAGCAACTTCTCCCAACCCTCCAAGAGCAGTTTGGCGATCAACAATGCCTTTTCCAGCATGATGGAGCACCTTGCCATAAAGCAAAGGTGATAACTAAATGGCTCAGGGAACAAAACATAGAGATTTTGGGTCCATGGCCTGGAAACTCCCCAGATCTTAATCCCATTGAGAACTTGTGGTCAATCATCAAGAAACGGGTGGACAAACAAAAACCTAAAAATTCTGACAAAATGAAAGCATTGATTGTGCAAGAATGGACTGCTATCAGTCAGGATTTGGTCCAGAAGTTGATTGAGAGCATGCCAGGGAGAATTGCAGAGGTCCTGAAGAAGAAGGGTCAACACTGCAAATATTGACTTGCTGCATTAACTCATTCTAACTGTCAATATAAGGTTTTGTTACTCATATGTTTGCAATTATATTTCTGTCTGTGATAAAAACATCTGTCAAACACACATAAAAACCAGAGGGCAGCAGATCATGTGAAAATATAATATTTGTGTCATTCTCAAAACTTTTGGCCATGACTGTAGAAGCTTCCCGAACTTCACAGAATCTCCATGTTAGTGGCCATATTTTTTAGGAGGTGTTCAAGAAGCCCCTACGCAAGCGGTGTTTGGGTGTCCACATACACTGTAACACCAGATTAGAAATTTTGCCTATGTTACCGCAGCTCCGAGTGCTTATTCTCTTCGCTCTGAACTTCATTTGGGTCTCGGATCGCTGATCCCATCTGTTTTTATTACGCGACTGAACGTTTCAAACCTGGAGGACCCCATTACTAATAGATTAGAATGAATTGGATGGTTCACTTGTATCTCTGATCTTTTGCTAAGTCAGTTTTCCCTGTGTGACGGGATTATCCCTTTGTATGTGTTTAGTGTTGGAGAAACTTGGGAGAAAGTATTTTTTTTGCAATTAAGTATAAACTTATATTGGGAACTAGAACCTGGATGAAAGCAGTACGGTCCTTCACCTTATAGTAGCCGGCATTGTGTTGCATATTTCGGTGTTTATCATACATTCTTCAAGCTTTCAGTACTTTTATTTTCTACTTTCGTTGCTTCATATCATGCTGCATAATTTTGACATTGTTGTTTTTGTACAAACAGCTTTTGAAATCGTGTCACGCTGTGTCTCACTCACAAGGTACGGCCGATCCTCCATTGCTTATTGTCATTAATTGGTATTTTACAGTCAGCGAAGAACACAAACGCCATGTTCTTACCGTATTGCATGAATGAATGTATTTTGGCCGGGGCTAAACGGGGACAATGGTTGTGCAACAGCAACTGCGAGATCGTTTTGCTGCCCGCTCAGCCCTCCATCAGGGGCCTCCGTCTGAATATGCAAAAAATTGTATTCACATATTTACGATTGTGCACATTGATGGGACAAACAAAGCCCTAAATCCCAAACTTTGGCCTCCGTTTGACCATTTTTCTGGTGGTACCTGTCTCTTTTTAGCTGAAGACTCTACTGCAGTCTACTACCATAATGTGTCCGAAAAAAAAAGATGACGCTGCTGGAAAGAAGTTCAGACGGAATCTATAGTTTCATATTTTGGATTCCGTTTGCCTCCATGTAAGGGATTTCTCAATGCCGGTTTTCACTAATTCAGACTGGGGTCCTCCACGGACTCCTAAATGAGCAGCCAAACATGTGAATACTGCCTTAGAATAGTCTTGACAAGTATATAACAATTTGTTGCTGATTCTATTATTTCTGTCAGCAAAAAAAAAAAAGACCAATGTGAACAGAGCCTTAGTTTTATTTTTAGAAACTTATAGCACTATCCATCATTTTTAAGAAAATGCGATTTTGATTTATTTTAGTACCATTTGCCATACTAATGATGGAGGTCTAACGTGCTGTAACTGCTTAAACTTCATTTAATGATTGTTAACTACCTGCTGAGAAGGGCACGCAGAAAGTTAGTAAAAATTGCTATAAGTCAAGAGCATAAAGCGTTAACATAAAACTTACTTTTTTATCATGTCTATAAAAACATACTTAAAGGGAATCTGTCACCAGGATTTTGCTATGGAAGAGAGGTGCATAATGTAGGGACAGAGACCCTGATGCCAGTGATATGTCACTTGGCTGCTTGGTGCAGTTTTGAATGGATCCTTGTTTTCTCTGTTGTACATGTAGCAGTGCTGTGAATGCTGAGCTGTGTATAACCTCGCCCGCACCACTGATTGGCAGCTTCCTGCGTACACTGTACATTGCCAATCAGTGATTGGGGTGGGGTTACACAGATTAGCCGGACTTCCTGGCACATTACAACTAGTCCTGCGGTAATAATCTACTGCTGATAAAACACTGATTGTATTGAAACTACAGAAAGATGCTGAGCAAGTGAGACATCCCAGGTATCAGGGTCTCTGCTCCTACATTATACTAGTCTCAGATTAAATAGACTGTAAAGGGAATCTGTCAGCAGACTTTTGCTATTTTGGACCCCCTACTTAAAGCTCATTTTTTTTGTTTTGAGAATTTTGACCTCTCATTCCCATCACATTCCCAAATCCTATATATAAGGGAGCACTTAGTGCATTTGCCCAGTGTGAGCAGCAGGGCTGTGGAGTCGGTAAGCCAAACCTCTGACTCCCAACTCCTCAATTTCTATGACACCGACTCCACGACTCTGACTCCTTCACACCAGGGCTGTGGGATCAGTAAACCAATCCTCCAACTCCTCAATTTCCATGACACTGACTCCAACTCCGACTCCACCAAAATGGACTCCGACTCTGACTCCACAGCCCTGGTGAGCAGGTAAGCCAATATCAGTCAGTGGGACTGGGGGCCATAACCATTCCTCTTCTAAGCC
>JARQOD010000005.1:497188462-497226204 GCA_033576555.1 Oophaga sylvatica
TTGATGCCAATTTATTTTCTTAACCTAAACCAAATTTGGGAGGGTTTCAGCTTTCAAAAGAGTAATTTATAAAACCAATGGTGAATTTAACGTCAGGTTATAAGCTTTGATTTACATAACATGGATAAGTGACATAACTTCTGTCAGGGACTGTATACGAAATGTGATGTATTGTCTTCAGATTGTTGATCATTTTGACTTCAATAATACTAAGAATTGTTGTTTTAGCGTCATACATATCAATTATTATTAAAGGGGTTGTAAACTTAGAATGTGTCATTATATAAAAAATAAGGTATTGAGGCTTGTAATTTGTATGCGGGAGGTCATTGGCCCCATATACATTTACTTGTATTTTCTGGTTTGAGGATTATGTACCAAATATAGGAACATCTCACACTCCAAATACTGAATAAAGCCGCTCTCCTCCTTCAAGCAAGGACTGACAGCTGGATGCGGAGTACCAACGAATCCGCGGAAGGACATTGTAGCCATCAGATGCCTGCAAAAAAAATCCTTGTGTTGCTATTGGCTTGCAGCGAAGGCCTCTCTTACAGTGCGGGTGTCAGCAGACCTGTGCTGTCAGCAGACACTTAGGGAAGCTGCAGGAATGATTGGGGCAGGTAAATGAGCTTCTGTCACTATCAACTAAAAAAGATATATATAAAAAATAAAAAATATTATCACCTTGATTGGCTGCTGTAGCCGAACATGTATTGTGTGTTTTAGCATTGTGCGGTTTACAACCCCTTTTATGAAGAACGTTTACTGTATTTGTCAAAATGCCCACTTGGCACCAAAGATTATTCAGTGGTTCAGTGTAGAGGTCTCGGATATGTTTAGAATAAACATAAAGAATATTTTAGAATTACTTGAATTTTAAGAAACCTAATAATAAAGTGCTTTAATAGTAAATATGCCTAATTTATTTTCCCTAAGATGTATGGAATAGACAGACATATTTTGTGGATTTAATCTCCTAGAGCAATAAACACAAAGCTCAGTGATACCAGTGCTCACATGTTAAAAGGATCATGCATTCGGCACTTTAAGAAAAGTTTACATCCAATATTGTACAGAAATTGCAATTTAAGGTTTAATGCTGCAGAATCAAAACCATTCAATTTGTCGCATTTTTGAAGACTGCAAAGGGGGGAAGGAAAATTGTTTGTAACTGTGAAGATGTATAAAGTATTTATACTTGTACTCCAATAATGTAGAAATTTCCATATTCGAGCAGGGAAAGCAATTTTTAAACAAAGCTGTTATATGATATTTGCATGTTATACAGGCACCACTTTTATGCATAAGATCATAGCCATGATGTCTTTTAAGTAAATGTTTTGACGTTTCTCACAAATTGACTTTTTTTATTAATGCAATTCTGTGGCCATTATTGTTATGTGATTCATACAAATTGTAGGATACTTTTGAAAAAGAGTAAAAATTTATGTATGCCGAAATTATAAAGTGTCCAATGTTTTATGTCCATTTTGTTTGTCCCAATAGTTGATTAGGCAGATTCTGTAATTTGCATGGTCCTTAAGCCTGCAGTATACTTAATTTACAGACAAGTGCATGTAAAGTACTAACTAGCAACAGATCCATGTTGTCAGTGCAGGAATGTGTTAAGGAACCTTTGTAGCTTAGGAAAAAAAATCAAATGACTATTTACTGAATTTTTTTTGTATTCTCCAGCCCATATTTTTTTGTATGCACTAATCTGTTCTAAGCTCCCTCAATACCCAGAACCCTTGTCTTTTATAATCCTTACTGCAAGTGTGTGAAATGAATTCTTTATAAATGTCACATACTGTATTCATTTGAGATTTCATTTATTATATCTCCAGAACAATTTCAATAAATGGTGACAGATTTGTCTACAAATTCCGTCATATCAATATTTTGTAACTCCTGTATTAACCTGTAGGTGACTTCCTCAATTTAGTGGTTTTAAAAATGTAGAATTTATAGTGATTATTAACCTTTCTGTGCCTAAATTTGCTGATTATTAGTCACAGTCTTCCAGTAACTCAAAATCGCCTTTGGTGCCCCACTTCCCTCGGTGTGCAGCCTGTGTGTACAATGACTCTCTCCTCTCACTGTGTTTTTGTCCGTTTTCTATCGTCCCATTAACAAGGTCATTGTGGGTGCTTTCTAATCCGTTCGGTGGGACTGCTTATTATGACTTGTGATGTTGCGGTAGAAGCAGAACAATGTCAAATGGTGTAATATATCTCTTGAAACACTTTGATGCTCCTAGAAATAAACCTTTGAAGCTTTCAATCGTATTCGGTAGTACATAGCTTTCGCTTGCATGGGGTTACTACTGTGAATTTCATTATTTTTCTAAGGTTTGATTTTAAAATAAAATGACATTTTATTTCCTATTTCTTTCAAGTATTGTCTAGTTACTTTTTACTATTTGTAAATTCTTCATACACGAGACTGTATTCATTAAGTTAACGGTTCATTTATTTTATCATGGTGGTAATTTAGTAATTGCAGTAAAAGTTATTGCAGAGATATTCATAATTAATATTTGTATTGTGTGGTAAAAGGGTTTTATCATATTCTTTCTTCAGGAGCACACTGCTCCCTGCCTCATAATTTCCTGTTTGCCTTAGAGCGGTGTGCTCCTGAAGATTGCCGGTTTGGGCCAGCTGCATAATCGCACCATTAGTCCGAACTGTGGGCTTCCTATGCTGTAAGCAAAGGCAGATTTGCCTGTGAAGCATCATGGAAGTGCAAGCGACTGAAGCTCAACAGATTCAGCAACCCATCCTGCTGTAGGGCAGCGCTTACAAGCTCTATAGCAAGGAGCTTCCAAAGCGCAATCCTTCCTAGGAAACTGGACAGCAATGATGTACTGCAGAGCTGGCAGGCAACCTAGGGAAAGAGAAGTAAACTATACAATTGAGAACAGAATGTATTTTATATTGAGTCATTCAGCAAGATGAGAATAACCTTTAATAGCTCAGATTTAGATATGTTGAGCATTTCTTTGCTTCACATGTGATTAGAAAATTAAAGGGATTCTACGATTTTAAAAACTAATTTTCATGTATCCTTTCACTACAGCAGACCTGTCTTGTCCTGCATTACACAGACTTTACATTGATGTGATTGGGCATTGTGTAATAATTAATTTCTCCTGTGGTGGTGCCGCAGGGAAATTGAACTTGGTTATAAATTACAGTGGCTTGCAAAAGTATCCACTCCCTTGTTTTTTTTTACTTATTTTGTTACATTACAACCTGTGTTTAATTATTTTTGTAATCCGATTTATGTGTGATGCGTCAGCACTAAATAAGTTGGAGAAGTGAGAAAAATGTAGGCCAAAATTAAATTTATGGGATCAAATAACTAAAAATTGGCATGTGCATATGTATTCACCCCTTTTGCTATGAAGCCCCTAAAAATTCTGGTGCAAGCAATTCTATTCATAAGTCACATGATCAGTGAAAGGAAATCCCCCTGTGTGCGATCTTTGTCACATATCTGTCAGTATATATACTTTACCTTTTCTGAAAGGCCACAGAGGCTGCACCACCATTAAGCAAGAGGCACCACTAACCAAAGAACATCATGAAGGCCAAGGAAATCTCCAAACAAGTCAGGGACAAAGTTATTGAGAAATACAAAAATATTTAGACTTGAGAGTCCTCAGTGGATACACATCTTTCCTATGAGAAATACAAGTCAGGGTTGGGTTATAACAAAATATCCCAATCTCTGATGATCCCCCAGAGCGCCATCAAATCCATTATCATCAAATAAAAGAACATGGTACCACAACAAACTGCCAAGAGAGGGCTGCCCACCAAAGCTCTCAGTCCGGGCAAGGAGAGCATTAATCAGAGAGGCACCAAAGAGACCAAAGGTAACCCTGAAGTATCTGCAGAGTTCCCAAGCACAGACTGGAAAATCTGTTTATATGACCGCAATAAGCTGTATACTCCATAGTGGTGGCCTTTTTGGAAGAGTAGGCAGAAAAAAGCATTTACTTACACACACAAATTGTAAAGCTCGTTTTGAGTTTGCCAAAACATGTGGGAGGTGCTATGGTAAGATAAGACCAAAATATAATGTTTTGGCACCAATGTAAACGCTATGTCTTGCACCAAACCAACACAGCTCATCACTCCAAGAACACCATCCCCACAGTGAAACGTGTTGGCAACATCATGCTGTGGGATATTTTTTAGCAGCAGTGACAGGGAAAATGGTCCGAGTAGAGAAGAAGATGAATGTGAAATACAACATCAACCTGTTTCAGTCTGTAAGTGATTTGAGACTGGGATTGAGGTTCACCTTCCAACAAAACAATGACCAAAGCATACTGCTAAAGCAACACTCGAGTGGTTTAAGGTGAAATGTGTAAATGTTTTGGAGTGGCCTAGTCAAAGCCCAGACCTGAATCCATTTGAGAATTTGTGGTCAGACTTAAAGATTCCTGTTCACCAGAGGAAACCATCTAACTTGAAGGAGCCGGAGCAGTTTTGCCTTGTGGAATGGACACAAATCCCAGTGGCAAGATGTGGAAAGCTCATAGAGACTTATCCAAAGCGGCTTGTAGCTATAATTGCCACAATAGGAGGCTCTAAAACGTACTGACTTTAGAGGGATGAATAATTATGCACACTGAAAGTTTTTAGTTATTTTTTCCTATTTGTTGTTGCTTCACAATAAAAAGAAAACCAAATGTTCAGTTGTAGGCATGTTCTTTACATGAACTGATGCAAGCCAAAAAAAATCAGCGAAATTTCAGGTTGTGAGGTAGCAAAACCCCAAAGATTCCAAAGGGGTGAATACTTTCACAAGCCACTGTACATCTGATTACTGCGGCTCCCAAAGTGGAGTATGTAATAAGTGATAAGATTATCATCAAGGAATTTTGTAACATATAAGTATTGTCAAAAATTGAGAAGCCTCCAATCTTTAAATCCAAAGAACTTGATCAATCCCCTTGTGTGCATCTATAAATACAGCTATCAGTAGGCCCAAGTCATCTAAGTGTTTATGCCAGAATTCTCTTGAAAAGTCACAAAAAATTGTGATTTGTGTCGCTATCATGCCACTTTCGGCCTGATCCGTCAATGCTTGCGGATCAGGAACATTGTGTGACACCACCAGCCCAACAAATTCTTCCAGAAGTCTGGCATACATTACGCCAGAAATGTTACTTCAGTCCCTGATAAGATGCACGAGACTCACTAAACCACTGATAAGATGCGCTGAATTCACTAATTGGTGTGCGCTTCTTAAAGGGAACCTGTCACCCCCCCAGGGCCTTGTTAAGTAAAAGAGCCACCTTCAGCAGCACTAAGGCTGCATTCTGTGAATGTGGCTCTTATGCTTCTGATCGCTAGGAACGCTGAAATATGCACTTTTATAATCTATCCGACATACCTCAATTCTGTCAGTGAGATATGTCTTCTCCCCCTGTGTCAGCGGTGTCCATCATCCCCTCTTGTTTCCGGCTCCAGCCTCCTCCCCTTGCGACGTCACCGGCCCTGCAGTGTGTTATGATGTATTCACACTGAGGGGCTGGGAATCTGGCGCCTGCGCAGTGAGGATCTCTGCGCCTGTCCCCCGTCTCCCTCCGCTGCTATCCTCACTGCGCAGGTGCCAGATTCCCAGCCCCGCAGTGTGAATACATCATAACACTGCGGGGCCGGTGAAGTCGCAAGGAGAGGAGGTGGGGGCCGGAAACAAGAGGAGGATGATTGACACTGCTGAGGCGGCTGACACAGGGGGAGAAGACATGCCTCCCTGACACAATAGAGGTATGTCGGACAGATTATAAAAGTGTATATTAGCGTTCCTAGCGATCAGAAGCATAAGAGCCACATTTCACAGAATGCAGCCTTAGTGCTGCTGAAGATGGCTCTTTTGCTTAAAAAGGCCCTGGGGGGTGACAGGTTCCCTTTAATGAATCCAGCACATCTCTTACTCCTCCATGCCCCTTATTAGGACTGGCGTGTTTTCCTCCCTTGTAATGATGTAATAAGAGGACTATTTAGATTAAAATATATAATAGTAATAGTATTCTAGATACTGTTTTTGCATTGGGAATAGTGTTGAGCGAACATGCTCAGATAAGATGTTATCCGAGCATGCTCGGGTGCTAACAGAATGTCTTCGGCATGCTCGAATACTATGTTCGAGTCGCCGCAGCTGTTCGACAGCCGCAACATATGCAGGGATTACCTACAAATAGACAATCCCTGCATGTGTTGCAGCTGTTGAACAGTCACGAGACATGCAACTGCTGGGACTCAAACATAGTATTCGAGCATGCCGAAGATATTCTGTTAGCACACGAGCATGCTCGGATAACACCTTATCCGACAAGTTCTGTCAACACTAATTGGGAACCCTCTTCTTCCCTTATCCATCCTTGCTGCTATGTAGGAGTTTACAAGATACTTATTTTTTATTATATGTGAATCTAATATTAGTTCCTTAATTTCTTGTAATTTAGAAAGCTGAAAAAAAGCTGGCCGTGCTCCCTGCCAGCATCGGACATGCATTGATGGTACACAGCAAAGCTTCAGGACAGCTTGACTTTAGGGGAGCTTGACCACACTTGCCCAATGGTTATTCTGACTCTAATAAAAATGTGTTGCTATACTATTAAATCTATCATCGATTGGCTGTGTTGCTATATTATTAAATCTGACGGTGATGGATATGTTGCTATATAATTATGAACTGACAGAGCTGGTAACATCAGGGATGTGCACTGCACGCTTATCTAATAACTCACAAAATTGATGTACGGTTCAGATTTCTTGTAGTTAGCTGTCATTTCCGTCAGATGAGTATTTACTTGCCAACATTTGCTTCGCTGAAGTTAATACTGAAAATGGAGGTTTCTCCTCTAATCCAACCACGCAGCAAAGCTGTATTGGACTGTTGCCGTAAAAGTATGGTACACAGGCCGATGTCAACCCACTATTTGGAGTTTTGGGCCATAATAGCACAATGCTAGATTCATCAAAATTCATGAAAAATCATGAAATTTTTGTGCAACGAGAGGTTGCCCAAAAAGGTCAACCTTTTGGTGTTTTCATTCCAGTTTGGGCAGCTCCGCCAAATTAGGCTGGACAGTTCGGGTGGCGCCGCTTGTTAGTTCACGACGAGATGTGGCATATCTTACGCCCGAAATCTTACTCAAGATTTGTGACAGGAGCATGAAGCCACATGCTATTTTCAGAGGCACTGATTAATTATGAAGTGTGAAAGTATCAGGCGCGTCTTACTCCAGCACACCCCTCATCAAAACTGGTCTGAAAAATGCCGCTCTTGAATCGGGGCCAATGTCTTTCAAAAATATAATTAGCTATTTATTTTGCTAGTAAAGTCTTTTTTTTTGGAATGTCTGTAAAGATAAAAAACATTGGATGAGAAACAATCATTAGTTTGGTCTAGATATTATTTAAAGGATATTAAGGTGTCCGCCTGATTACATGGTCGCTCTGTGGTCCCGACATTCTTAACCCCTTCACACCATGGCCATTTTCCATTTTTTTATTTTCATTTTTTCTCCTCTTTTTCCAAGAACTGTAACTTTTAAATTTTCTGCCCACACAACCATATGTGAGTTTGTTTTGTGCAGGATGAATTGTACTTGTGAATGACACCATTCATTTTGCCATATACTGTAGTGTACTGTAAAAATGGCAAAAACATTTCCAGTGCAGTGAAATTGCAAATGAAAGTGCAATTCCACATTGCTTTTTGTTTTTTTATTTACCATGGTCACTATATGATAAAACTGACCTGGTATTTTTATTCTCCAGGTCAGTACGAGTACGCAGATACCAAACATGTATAGTTTATTTTTTATTTTAGTGGAGAAAAAAAAATTCTGAAATTTGTATGTGAAAATTTTTGCGTTTTGTCACCATTTTCCGAGGACCGTAGCGTTTTCATTTTTCTGGATTGAGGCTGAGTGAGGGCTTATTGTTTGCTACTTGAGCTAAAGTTTTTATTTATTACCATTTTGGGGTAAATACAATGTGTTGATCGCCTTTATTGCATTTTATTGCAATGTTGCAACGGCGTAAAACCCATAATTCTGGCGTTTTGTCTCTTTTCTCATTACGCCGTTTACCAATCGGATTCATTTATTTTATATTTTGATAGATCGGACATTTCTGAACTGAGCTATAGCAAATGCAGTTCTTTATATTGTTTTATTTTAAATGGGCAAAATGAGGGTGATTTGAACTTTTGTTATTTTTTCATATTTTTCAAAACTTTTTTTTTCACTTTTTACTGTTTTCAATAGTCCCCTTAGGAGACTTGGAACTGCAATTGCCTGATCTCCTGTGCTGGAGCCCTGCTATGTGTAGCAGAAATCATCATTTGCTTTGAACACCAACGACGGGCTGGCGTCCATCGGAAATCTGCAATGACAGGCATGGGGGTCTTCTGCAGACCCCTGCTGTCATGCCCAAACCCCAAAGGATTGTCAGGATGGTTAACAGCAGTGACTGAGCTTCGATCTTCCCGTGGCTGTTAAACGCACATGAAAGCTGATTAATTCATCTGTCATGTGCGGGGAAAAGAAGCGGGCTCAGCGCCGCAGCATGCATCAAAAACAGGGAATGACATATGGCATAAATATACGTCGTCAAAGATGGTGACATGACATATTACGTAAATATATGTCATATGTCATGAAGGTGTTCATTTAGCTACAGTATGAATTGTCATTACTGGATAAAATTTTTTGCTTCATATAGAATGGATTAATAATTGATTTCTTTTTTAATTTATAAATTATACCATATTGATCTTTCACTGTACTCATTCTGAAACCTCTTGGTCCCCTATTGATAATTTCTTTTTTATCTCTATGGACACACAGAAAATGACTGCTTAGTCAATCATCACCGCTTTTTTGATCTGTCTCAGCCAATGATTGACTCCAACAGTACATATGCTAGTGTTGAAAAGTAGAGGCCAGCAAGAGCCCAGTCATCAGAAAAGAGAGATGGAGGAACAATGAGATTCTGAAGCTTTTGAAGTTTGTCTTCTCTAGCAACGTCCTAGCCAGATACTTTAAAACAAGACAAACATATTACTACCACCAGACGGTATGAGATTTTTATGCTTTAATGCAGCGTTTCTTTCTCAAAAATAACGTTTTTTAACCAAAAAGCTCTATTTTGGCCTTATCGTTCACAAGACATTGTTTAAATAACCTACTGGCTTGCCAACATCAACTTTAGTAAAATGTGGATGAGCAGCAATGTTCTTTTGAAGAAAGTGGCATTCTGAAAACCTGCCCTGCCACCATGTTGCTCGTGTCACTGATGGTGGGCTCATGGCATTAAAATTAGAATGTGAGCAAAAGCCTTTAGCGCTTAGAGGTTCTTGGGTTTCCTTTGGACCTGCTGACTTGATATGCGTTGCTATGGAGTGATCTTTGTTGGTTGACCATTTTTGGGAGGGTAATAATGCCCTAAATTTTTCTGTATTTGTACACAATTGTGAATTTGTGGCTTTAAACTCTTTTAGATGGTTTTGTTACCAATCACTTGTGAGCAGCAAAACTCTTTGAGACCCCAAATCCCCTTTGTTTGTCCCAATAATGATTTTAAAATGTCTTTGATAAATCCTGTTCTTTAACCAAAAGCAATTCCCATTCACACTGATTTTTCCTAGTGATTGAAAAAACAACCCCAATTTCCCCCAAATTATCCGTACGGTTATCACTTGTGCACTAGACATGGATAATTTTTTTGACTCGTTTGTCCTATTTGGTTCTTTTTATTAATTTTAGGACTTTTGTAAAAAATTGATGTTTTTAGATCAATTTAAGTAGAAATTTTGAAATTTGAACTTTCAGCACCATTGTATCTTCTCAATATTTTGGGTCTTGGCTATGAATAACAGAGGGCCTGACATGTAATCATTTGTCTGGATACATTAATGTGCAAACTAGGAAAATTTGAAAGCTGCAACCACATCGTACGTTACAGTTTCATATTCAATGTGAATACTTTTCTGCCCATGATGACAAAAGTATTCTCGGAGTTATACCTTTATTGGCTAACCAGAAAATATAGTTTGCAAGCTTTCAGAGCACAGGGGCTCCTTCTTCAGGCAGGGATTACAATCTTTAAACTTGCCAGAAGAAGGATCCTCTGTGCTCTGAAATTTTGCAAACATATTTTCTGGTTAGCCATTAAAGGTAACACTCTGAGAATATTTTTATCATTGGGCAGAAAAGTATTCATCAATTTTTCTGGCTAACACTGTACCACAATATATTTTTTATTGTGCTGCTTTCATATTTGAAGTTATAAGTTACTTATAGGCAAGGAGGCACATTTTTACACTTGGTAGACTCTTTAACCTTATGCTACAATACATTATGTCATATATCTCAATGATTTATTGGTGTATTGATAACAATATTTTTTGTATCTTGATGACTTACGTCTTTCTGCTTGTGTAGTAATCATCCAATTTATGTAATATAGTTGGGTCTCACATAACAACTAGATTACAGTTATCTTATTGCACCTAGAACACTTGATATTCCTTAACTACTCAAAGTCATGAAACCATCAAATCAATCTGCCCACAATATTGTTCACAAATTCTGGTCTGGAGTTCCCTGGTTGATATGGTAATTGTTTATGGGGAAATGATTCCTGAGTGGCGTTTTTTTTATTTTGGTGAAGAAATGTTTAGAGTTACATATTTATCATTTTATTATTACATTCAGCAAAACAATACAAATTTGTATATTTTATATCATCAAATAGATACCATTCATTAATAAAAATGACATGAAAAACATTTTGAGTGGGCTAAAGTTACCAATGAATTACTTGGTTGAGATTTTTGCACTTGACATAATGCTAGTTTACTTCAAAAAATGTTTCACTTGAGCCTCAATATATAACCTTCTTGAAAAGTAGTGCTTACTAGCAAGTTCCACCACTTAATAATATCATTCTATCATAGGGCCCCCTGCTGTAGCTCTTTGTTCCACTTCTGAGCACATCAGATCAGCGTCCTTATTGTGCTCGCCACATCATCAACGCTGTGTGCAAGGGGGTTGGCTGACATTCTGATTTTAATAGCTAGGTCAATGGTAACACCATGTTATATGTTTATGGAATGTGGTAACTACATGTGTAATTATAGAAATGTCTTTAGACTGCATTTCCGTGGGATTAAGGCTATGCACACATCACATTGAAGCTTTTATTACTGTTGATTTGCCTCCTTTTAGCTATTGCAGAGTTCTGTAAGTCCGTTAATCTAGTTGAATGTGTTAGGCTCACCTTGTGAAGTGGACCACTAAGCCAGGTCCCGGTGGGTATGCAGACCCCTGGCATTGGTGTAGTGGCATGATGGCATGTGGGGAGCAAGGACGAGGCAGCAGCAAAATCTTGGAGCTGCAGAATGGATGAAGTGAAGTCAGCAGAATTGAAGCAGGTTGCTTGGTGTGTCACAGGAGGTGGAGATCACATACTAGAGTCTTGAATCACAATTCGAAGACACAAGTGTATGCCCTACTGAGCCTTCAATAGGATCATGGAGATGATGTCACTGAGCCATGCTGGGAAACCTGCCCAACCCAATGTGGAGCACAACAGAAGGCAGCAGATGGAGGTGAAGAAGCGAGCTGGATTCCCAGGATGGTGTTTGTAACAATGCTTTGCAGAAAATGATACAAATCCACCAGGCAGCTTCTGATGAAATTTTGTTCTCCTCCCTTCTCTCATTGATAACGATGGCAACAGGGAGGAGGTTGTACACAGATTTAAGGGGAGAGAAGATCTTGGGGCTGTGGACAACAGGTAATAGAACGGAGTGTGTTATGATACATAAAAGCAAGAAAAGAAAAATGGAAAGGACAGCAGCACCCTGGATACACCCGTATCTCACATCCAGCCTATATTACTGGGAGGGACATCCCAATGAGAAAAATATTAAGCTTGGATTAGGATGAAACCGCTTATCAGGGGGTATGAAATGAGTAAAGGAATGAAGAGTGCAGACTGAAACTTAGTGAAATTTTATTTTACTAAAGGTAACAACTAACATATGAAAAAAATTTTTTCCATGTTAATGATATCCATAGTCCTTAATGTTAGCATTCTGCCATAACTTTTGTGCTAATTTTCTTGGTGGATCACTAAGGGTCACTTCAGCTTGAGATATGGATTGCTGCCCTTACATTTTTAAGTAAATTTTTTAATACACCTTTGAATTCGTTATTTCCTTAATAATTGCCAGGCATTCAGATCCTGAGATTGCAAAGAAGGTCCAAGCCATAATGGATGAAAATTATGGTCTTCTAAAAACGTTTGCTTGGAGACATAGGTCACATTAATCTCTCTTGAGATGAGCAGATTTGCTAGTAACCAGGCTTTGTATGCCTTTATTTAGGGCCCCCCCCGTCACACTAAGCGAGATTGCTAGCGAGATTGCTGAAAGTCACCGATTTTGTGACAGTAGCAGCGACCTAGCAAGCGATCTCGCTTAGTGTGACACGCAGCGACGATCAGCCCCCTGCTGGGTATCACTGTTCGTCGCTGAATGTTCTTTTTTCATCGTTGGTCTCCCTTTGGCCAGCGCGCATCTCTGCATGTGACAGCGGGAGACCAACGATCAGCGAGTGGAGCTGGTAACCAAGGTAAACATCGGGTTCTAGGCGCCGCCAGGCGCTAGAAACCCGATGTGTATGTTAGATACCAGCGCACTGGTGCAGGGGGCTGGTAACCAAGGTAAACAGCGGGTTTCTAAGCACCGCTCCCTGCACCAGTGTGCTGGTATCTAACGTACACTGCGGGTAACTAAGCGACGTGCATCGCTTCTTACCTGCATAGTCGCTGTCCTGATCGCTGCTGAGAGCTGCCTGTTTGGCAGCTCATCAGCGATCATGTAGTGACACACCAGCGATCCTAACAAGTTCATATCGTTGTCGGGATCGCTGGTGTGTCGCTATGTGTGACGGGGCCCTTAGTGAGCAAGTCACCTATGAAATCCCCATTC
The DNA here is from genome assembly GCA_033576555.1 of Oophaga sylvatica. Lineage (NCBI taxonomy): Eukaryota > Metazoa > Chordata > Amphibia > Anura > Dendrobatidae > Oophaga > Oophaga sylvatica. The sequence continues at coordinate 497,201,495 of JARQOD010000005.1, forward strand.
CAATCTTATCTTAATTAAAACACATGTCAAAGAAATCATTAACACATTGGTTTACTTATTTTTCCTCTCTGCGCTGTATTTTTACATAAAGAATACAACTGTTTATCTGTCACTGGTTTAATTAGATTGTGTTTATTTTTTAAGTGACAGTAATAGACAATGTATAAAAATCACATTTTATTACTAATCAATGGAAAAATTCAGATTTATTCAATTGTTTTACTTTTTTCACTTTATAAACATTGCTAATCCTCCTGTTAAATCTGACAGAATTTAAACTTGACCTATCAATTAAATATCTCCATCTTACTATCTACTCATTGATGTTATGGTTCCCTCACTTCAACATATAGGGAGAATCATATTCTGCAGTAGTGACATTTCTAGTTTCCTGAAAAAAACAGGGATTTTGTAAAAAATATCAGCAAGCAGGACTGAAAGTGACCTATCACTGGAATCAGGGTCTCTGTCCCCACATAATACTGCTTTCAGACTACATAGCAAAAACCAAAAATTCAGAGATATAGAATGCACAAAATAAATAATAAAATAAAAAATTATATATATATTAATAATATAGATATATTACGTGCCTATATGCCCTAAAAAAATAAGATGGCAGACCACCCGGAAATAGTTAAACAAATTCACCCAGGTTGTGGAGGAAGTGCCTTATTAGAAGGGAAAAGGACAACGAGACCAGGAGTATAGAGTAAAAAATACGCCTTTATTAAACACAATTTTGGCTTCACAAATATACAATATAACCATGTGATTAAAATAAGTGTAAAAAAGCAGAGCACAGCAATAAGATACAATCTAATAATAAACAAATATAATAATAAATCTGATATAACCTAGTATATATATATATGTACTATATATATGAGCAGTATATTAACACATATAGTATAGTATATATATATACTAGGTTATATCAGATTTAATAGCAAAAACCAGATGACCGATTCTCTTTACTGGTAGTTTAATGTGGATTTTTTTTATTTCGATGCTGACTAATACTTATTAAAACACTAATGTTATGTTCACACTTTGCATTTTTGCTGCATTTTTTTTCTGCAGGCAAAACCTGCTCTCTTGGCAGTAAAGTAGCAACATAAAAAACAGGTTTTACTGAGTCTTTGTCACGGTTTTGGTGCTTTTTTTTACTGCATTTTTATCAGGGCACATTTGTCTCTTGTGGGATCAATTTGATCTGAGACACATGCATGTTATATACAGTATAATAGTACATTGCACAGCCTAATGCCCGAATCAAGGCTGTAGTGCATTCACTAATAGGACACTCCTTAATAGATAATTCCTACAAGAGACATGGAGTCCAAGTCCATACATATTTAAAATATATTAAAATTTATTAAATAAGGTACAACAAAAACAGGCAACAATTAGACATAATTATTGTCACGCATAGGTGTGGGAAGGCTGAGTGCAAACAAGGGGAAAAGGGGAAGGAAGACCAAACACTAGGGAAAAAGGGAGTGGAGACCCTAGGTAGATCTAATAGCACTCTTCCTTCCCTACCATCCCTATATTGGTTCCACACCAATCGCCAAGCAGGAACCTAAACCCTGTATATCTCTAGAGCTAGGTCCTGAATAAGGAAGGGGTAGATGGCAACTGGTCAGTTCCCACTGTACACTAAAGAGAAGAAGGGAGACAAACAAGGGGGAAGCAACTAATCTTGAGCAGACACAGAGAGGTAACACCAAACATCCTCCAACAGCACCAGAGAGGAAGTTAGCCAACTGCTATTTCTCCAAGCCTTCACAAGGGAAAATTTGAATATCACTGGTGATTCCCTGAAGCAGACTGGGAGTTTATAAATACCAATGTCCAGGTGCATTAATTAGAGCCGGAGGGAAGTTGCCACTGGGTTCAAAAGTCAAGAATTAAGAAGGCGACTGCAATGCCAAACGCAGAGACCTTCTGCAGCCAGATGCAGAGCACCCGTGACTGTACCCCACCTTCTACGAGTGGACTCCGGACACTCAGGACCAGGTTTCTCAGGATAAAAGGAATGAACAAACCAGCCAGATTGCATTCACCTCTGATTCTGAAACCCATATCCTTTCCTCTGGGCCATAACCCTTCCAGTGCACCAAGTATTGTAGGGAACGACATTGGAGGCAAGAATCTACAATCCTCAAAATCTGAAACTCTAAATTTCTACCAATCATTATTGTGGGTGGTGGTAGGTGTGAGGACTCAAGAGGTTCCACATATTTCTTGAGCAGAGACCTGTGAAAGACATTGTGGATCTTAAGGGCCTAGGGTAGCTCAAGAATAAACGCTGCTGGGTTAACAACGGTGGTTATTTTATAGGAGTCAATAAATCTAGGACCCAACTTCCAGGAAGTAACCCTCAACTTGATATTCCTAATAGACAACCACACAAAGTCACTCACATTCAGGTCCGAACCTGGCAAGCGTTTTCTGTCAGCCATATATTTGTACCTGTCTCCCATGATCTTCAAAACCCCCCACCACACCAAAGAGAGCGACGAAGCAAACCGTTCCTCCTCAGGAACTCCCGAAGCCCCTCCACTGCTGAAAATACCAAACTGCGGGTGGTAACTGTAAGCACTAAACAACGGTGACCTGCCAGTACACTCCTGACGATGATTATTAATAGCAAATTCTGCCAGCAGTAAGTAGGGTGCCCAATGATCCTGATTCTTGGAGACAAAACTTCTGAGGCAAGTCTCCAAATTCTGATTAATGTACTCGGTCTGTCCATTCGATTGAGGATGGAAGGCAGAGAAAAGGAACAGCTGCATCCCCAGTTGAGAACAGAACGCCTTACAGAACTTGAAAAACAAATTGGGTCCCCCGATCTGACACCACATCGAAGGGAGCCCGTGAAGCTTTACAATCTCATTTATATAAACACCTGAGTAAGAATCTTGGCATTTGCCGGTAATGCGACAAAATGAACCATCTTACTGAACCTATCTACAACCACCAAAACCACAGTCTTGCCTGCAGATACCGATAGGTCACTAATAAAATCCGTGGACAAGTGCCTCCATGGCCTGCTAGGAATAGGTAGCAGAAGAAGAGTACCAGATGGACAGGTATGCGATACCTTAGAACGCACGCAGATACTATAAACAGATACGTGTTCAACCACATCCCGATGCAACCACGGCCACAACGAGAAATGAGGTCCGCAGTTGCCTTACCACCTAGATGACCAGCAATCACAGAGTTGTGATATTGCTTAATTACTTTGCGGCACAGATTAGATGGTACAAATAACCTTCCTGAAGGGCAGGAGATGGAGGAGTCCCCCTGGGCCTCCAACACCTCAGTCTCCAGCTTAGGGTACAATGCTGAAATGACGACCCCCTTCTGCAAAATTGGGACAGGTTTCTCATGGTCACTACCACCAGGGAAGCTCCTGGATTCAGCATCAGCCTTGACATTTTTGACTCCTAGATGGAAAGTAACAACAAAATTGAAACTAGTAAAAACTGACCATCTAGCTTGCCTAGGGTTGAGACGTTTAGCCAATTGAAGATATGAGAGAGTCTTATGGTTAGTAATAACTAATGGGATGGATCAGGGCCTCCAACCAATGTTGCCATTCTTCAAAAGTCAATTTAAACACCAAAAGTTTCCTATTGCCCGCGTCAAATTTCCCTCAGCCGAAGACAATTTCTTAGAAAAGAAAGCTCATGAACACCATTTTCCTGAAGACGGACCTTAAGACAACACAGCCCCAATCCCCACCTCCGGCGCATCAACCTCCACAACAGAGGACTGGGAAACATCAGGTTGACTGAGTATAGGGGCCGTTAGGGAGGAAAAAAGACTGCAGGGCGGCATCCAACCATTTGGAAAAATCAGACCCCTTTCTTGTCATGTCAGTAAGGGGTTTCACAACTACAGAATAATTTTGGATGAATTTCCAGTAAAAATTAGTAAATCCCAGTGTCATGATTAATTTTTGGATTTGTAGCAGCTCTGGTTCCGCTATAATTTAAATGTAGCTTTTTTCCTTTCAGCCCAGCAAAGGTTAATGTAGTTTGGTTGCTGGCAGCTGCTTTGTTGCTAGTCAGAAGGACCTGAATAGAGCGTTAGGGGGGCTTAGGGATAGACACAAGTTGTGTTAGGAGGTGCCCCATCCCTCGTTCCCTATTGTTAGGGCCTCCATCTCCCTTTTTCCATCCCCACTGTTTGTGTTTGTTGTGCTGTCCGCTGGACTGACCATTATGGGTCGTGACACCCAGAAAACATTGTAGAGACTTCAGGTTCTCGGGACGGTCCCAATCAAGGACAGCACGGACCTTCTCCAGATCCATCTGAAAACCCGAACATGACAACAGGTACCCCAAAAACTGTACCTTATGGACAGCAAAAACACATTTTTCTAGTTTTGCATATAGTTTGTTATCCCTTAATATTTGCAACACCTGTTTAACATGCAAAAAACAAACTCTCACAATGCTACATCAATGGAAAAATAAAAAAAGTTATGGATTTTGGAAGAAGGGGAGAAAAAGAACGAAGGCACATAAGCGGCAGATCGCTCAGTTGGGAAGGGTTGAATCTTTACTTTCTCTGGATTGATTAGTTTACTAGTAGAATTGTTGCACATAATACATAACCTTTCTCTTTTATCCTATGAAACCAAGATGTGACTATAAAAAGTCCTTTTTCTTTTTAAATGTCCTAAACTGGATGTAGCCCTGACATTGTGTGGAAATATCAAACCTAATTTTCTTTCACTATCAGATCACTATATAAAGAGAACACAGGATCACTTAGTAAAGCAAAGTTAAGACGAGCGTTAATTGAGCTGCTGTCCAAAAAACTCCATGTGCGGCATTATAGAACAGCAATCGCTGTCCTTGGTGCTGAACACCTCAGTGAACCTCTAATTGTACACAGGAAATATAATTTCTTACTAAACATTTACAAAGGACTCTGCCATTATCATGTTAAATGAAAAGGTTGCCATGACAATCAGTGAAAGGATGTAAGAGTACCACACAGGAAAAACAGCAGTGTCTTCTGAAGAATGAGTACTAAAAGGGGCTCAGATCACTTTGTTAAGATACATCTCAATATTTTACATTTTGACTGTCATTTCAACAAATATTGCATAAGGCAATAATACAAGTTTAGGAGAAACTTTGTAATATATCCTATTAGAGAAATATGCTACGCTCCCCATTTTTGGGCCACTTTTCCTCCTTTCTCCAACTACAGTAATTATTCAATCTGAAAAACAGCTAAAATTTGTCCTACTCACAGAAAAGATGGACCAGCTCACTTAAGGAACAAGTTACAACTGTCCATTGAAATCTATGCAGAGGCAAAGAATGATGGAAAACTGCACATACTGTTTTCTACTCAGAGTTTTGTCTCATCCCACGTCTGGATGCATAACTACACTGCTCAGTACTGCTGGATTCCTTCATGTGTAGGAAGATGTATTCTCAGTGATTTGATCTAATACTGTAGATACCAGAGGTGCTAAAGTAAGGAGAAGTCACTCACACTGCTGTCCACCCTAACTATCTGATTTAATCCGGAGATACTGGTGATGCTGATGTAAGAAGAGGCTACTTACACTGCTGTCCACCCTGTCTATCTGATCTAATACTAGAGATATCAGGAGTGCTGAGGAAAAGAAGCTGCTTACACTGCGTCCACCCTGTCTATCTGATCTAATACTAGAGATATCAGGGGTGCTGAGGAAAAAGAAGCTGCTTACACTGCGTCCACCCTGTCTATCTGATCTAATACTAGAGATATCAGGGGTGCTGAGGAAAAAGAAGCTGCTTACACTGCGTCCACCCTGTCTATCTGATCTAATACTAGAGATATCAGGGGTGCTGAGGAAAAAGAAGCTGCTTACACTGCGTCCACCCTGTCTATCTGATCTAATACTAGAGATATCAGGGGTGCTGAGGAAAAGAAACTGCTTACACTGCGTCCACCCTGTCTATCTGATCTAATACTAGAGATATCAGGGGTGCTGAGGAAAAAGAAGCTGCTTACACTGCGTCCACCCTGTCTATCTGATCTAATACTAGAGATATAGGGGTGCTGAGAAAAAGATGATCTGTTACCATCGCGTCCATACCTGTCTATCTGATCTAATACTAGAGAGGTCAGGAGTAGAGTTGAGCGATACTTTCCGATATCCAAAAGTATCGGAATCGGAATGGTATCGCCGATACACAAAAAATATCGGCGATACCCGATACCGATACCGGAAGTCCCATGTAAGTCTATGGGAACAAAATATCGAAATAAAAAAACCCCATTCTTGCCTTGTAGGTTAATTGTACATGAAGGAAAACAACAAAGAGTAATGTAGAATGTATTGGGGGAGGTTGAGGAGACATTAAAGGCATAGATGTTTAACCCAATCCAATGGAATAGCATTATTTTTTTTTTTTTAGGAAATACTTTCGGATTGACGAACAAATTGACAATGTTGTTAACCTTTTTTCTATTTTGTCAAATATGTCTGTTTCACAACTTCCATGGTCTTCACCTTTTTAACTTTTCACACACTTTCTCCTTCATAATCTTCAGCAGCATCATCTTTCTCATCAAATTATTCTTCATCTTCACCTTCTTAATCTTCTAAAACTTCTTGCTATTCATCTTTTTGTTAACATTACTTATATTGTTCTTATTAAACAGTTATTATTCTTCATATTCTACTTCTTCATCTTCTTCCTATTCATCCTTTTCATCATATTCTTATTTGTGACAGACATTCCTGTACTTGTAATCTGTAAAACTCTGAATTTTCATCCTTCCGTTCTTGCTGTCACGAAAGATTTTAATTACAACAGTATTTGTCCGCGTTCAGTTTAGCCTGCAGCAGCATCAGGCATTTTCCAGGGGCACCACGAGGAGGAACGGACTCACCCCCATACACTGCTTAGTCTTCTTCTGCTTAGAATTTAGAGCATATATTTTGCTCTTCATTTTGGTCTTATACTTAATGTTCTTCTGCTTTTTGATCTTCTGCTTATTGTTCTTCTGTCTCTTGTTCTGTATCTTGTAGTTTGTCTTAACCTTCTTTGTCCTGTTGGTGATGGTACAAAAGCCAATGGAAGTAACGAGGACCAGCTGACTGTGCTGGAACCCGGAGGGTCAGCAGAAGGAAAAGAGCCAATGGCACAACCGAGGACCAGCTGACGTTACTGGGACAGGGTTACTAAGCAGGAGGTACCTGTGCTCCAAAGCACTACCAAGGACCAGCAGACGTTGCTGGAACTCGGATACCGACATGGAGGCACCTAGGCCAAAGGCACTGCGGAGAACCAGCTGACGGTACTGGAACCCGGATGGGTAGCAGAAGGTACAAGAGCCAATGAAAGTAACGAGGACCAGCTGACTGTGCTGGAACCCGGAGGGTCAGCAGAAGGAAAAGAGCCAATGGCACAACCGAGGACCAGCTGACGTTACTGGGACAGGGTTACTAAGCAGGAGGTACCTGTGCTCCAAAGCACTACCAAGGACCAGCAGACGTTGCTGGAACTCGGATACCGACATGGAGGCACCTAGGCCAAAGGTACTGCGGAGAACCAGCTGACGGTACTGGAACCTGGATGGGTAGCAGAAGGTACCCATGGAAATTAAAGTTGAGGCAGCAGGACTGTTTGCCGTTCACACAGCAGGGGAACAGCTGACATTACTGAACCCCAGTAACACAGGAGCAAGTGTAGACTGTGCTAACAGCACTTCCGAGAAACAACTGGCGGTGTTGTAACCCAGGGATGAGAAGAGAACATGGTGGAGGCAGCAGGACTGTTTGCCGTTCACACAGCAGGGGAACAGCTGACATTACTGAACCCCAGTAACACGGAGCAAGTGTAACTGTGCTAACAGCACTTCCGAGAAACAACTGGCGGTGTTGTAACCCAGGGATGAGAAGAGAACATGGTGGAGGCAGCAGGACTTTTGCCGTTCACACAGCAGGGGAACAGCTGACATTACTGAACCCCAGTAACACGGGAGCAAGTGTTAACTGTGCTAACAGCACTTCCGAGAAACAACTGGCGGTGTTGTAACCCAGGGATGAGAAGAGAACAGGTGGAGGCAGCAGGACTTTTTGCCGTTCACACAGCAGGGGAACAGCTGACATTACTGAACCCCAGTAACACGGAGCAAGTGTAACTGTGCTAACAGCACTTCCGAGAAACAACTGGCGGTGTTGTAACCCAGGGATGAGAAGAGAACATGGTGGAGGCAGCAGGACTTTTTGCCGTTCACACAGCAGGGGAACAGCTGACATTACTGAACCCCAGTAACACAGGAGCAAGTGTAGACTGTGCTAACAGCACTTCCGAGAAACAACTGGCGGTGTTGTAACCCAGGGATGAGAAGAGAACATGGTGGAGGCAGCAGGACTTTTTGCCGTTCACACAGCAGGGGAACAGCTGACATTACTGAACCCCAGTAACACAGGAGCAAGTGTAGACTGTGCTAACAGCACTTCCGAGAAACAACTGGCGGTGTTGTAACCCAGGGATGAGAAGAGAACATGGTGGAGGCAGCAGGACTTTTTGCCGTTCACACAGCAGGGGAACAGCTGACATTACTGAACCCCAGTAACACAGGAGCAAGTGTAACTGTGCTAACAGCACTTCCGAGAAACAACTGGCGGTGTTGTAACCCAGGGATGAGAAGAGAACAGGGTGGAGGCAGCAGGACTTTTTGCCGTTCACACAGCAGGGGAACAGCTGACATTACTGAACCCCAGTAACACGGGAGCAAGTGTTAACTGTGCTAACAGCACTTCCGAGAAACAACTGGCGGTGTTGTAACCCAGGGATGAGAAGAGAACAGGTGGAGGCAGCAGGACTTTTTGCCGTTCACACAGCAGGGGAACAGCTGACATTACTGAACCCCAGTAACACAGGAGCAAGTGTAACTGTGCTAACAGCACTTCCGAGAAACAACTGGCGGTGTTGTAACCCAGGGATGAGAAGAGAACAGGGTGGAGGCAGCAGGACTTTTTGCCGTTCACACAGCAGGGGAACAGCTGACATTACTGAACCCCAGTAACACGGGAGCAAGTGTTAACTGTGCTAACAGCACTTCCGAGAAACAACTGGCGGTGTTGTAACCCAGGGATGAGAAGAGAACATGGTGGAGGCAGCAGGACTTTTTGCGTTCACACAGCAGGGGAACAGCTGACATTACTGAACCCAGTAACACGGGAGCAAGTGTTAACTGTGCTAACAGCACTTCCGAGAAACAACTGGCGGTGTTGTAACCCAGGGATGAGAAGAGAACATGGTGGAGGCAGCAGGACTTTTTGCCGTTCACACAGCAGGGGAACAGCTGACATTACTGAACCCCAGTAACACAGGAGCAAGTGTAGACTGTGCTAACAGCACTTCCGAGAAACAACTGGCGGTGTTGTAACCCAGGGATGAGAAGAGAACATGGTGGAGGCAGCAGGACTGTTTGCCGTTCACACAGCAGGGGAACAGCTGACATTACTGAACCCAGTAACACGGAGCAAGTGTTAGACTGTGCTAACAGCACTTCCGAGAAACAACTGGCGGTGTTGTAACCCAGGGATGAGAAGAGAACAGGTGGAGGCAGCAGGACTTTTTGCCGTTCACACAGCAGGGGAACAGCTGACATTACTGAACCCCAGTAACACGGAGCAAGTGTTAACTGTGCTAACAGCACTTCCGAGAAACAACTGGCGGTGTTGTAACCCAGGGATGAGAAGAGAACATGGTGGAGGCAGCAGGACTGTTTTGCCGTTCACACAGCAGGGGAACAGCTGACATTACTGAACCCCAGTAACACAGGAGCAAGTGTTAGACTGTGCTAACAGCACTTCGAGAAACAACTGGCGGTGTTGTAACCCAGGGATGAGAAGAGAACAGGTGGAGGCAGCAGGACTTTTTGCCGTTCACACAGCAGGGGAACAGCTGACATTACTGAACCCCAGTAACACGGGAGCAAGTGTTAACTGTGCTAACAGCACTTCCGAGAAACAACTGGCGGTGTTGTAACCCAGGGATGAGAAGAGAACATGGTGGAGGCAGCAGGACTTTTTGCCGTTCACACAGCAGGGGAACAGCTGACATTACTGAACCCCAGTAACACGGAGCAAGTGTTAACTGTGCTAACAGCACTTCCGAGAAACAACTGGCGGTGTTGTAACCCAGGGATGAGAAGAGAACATGGTGGAGGCAGCAGGACTGTTTGCCGTTCACACAGCAGGGGAACAGCTGACATTACTGAACCCCAGTAACACAGGAGCAAGTGTAGACTGTGCTAACAGCACTTCCGAGAAACAACTGGCGGTGTTGTAACCCAGGGATGAGAAGAGAACAGGGTGGAGGCAGCAGGACTTTTTGCCGTTCACACAGCAGGGGAACAGCTGACATTACTGAACCCCAGTAACACGGAGCAAGTGTAGACTGTGCTAACAGCACTTCCGAGAAACAACTGGCGGTGTTGTAACCCAGGGATGAGAAGAGAACAGGGTGGAGGCAGCAGGACTTTTTGCCGTTCACACAGCAGGGGAACAGCTGACATTACTGAACCCCAGTAACACGGGAGCAAGTGTTAACTGTGCTAACAGCACTTCCGAGAACAACTGGCGGTGTTGTAAACCAGGGATGAGAAGAGAACATGGTGGAGGCAGCAGGACTTTTTGCCGTTCACACAGCAGGGGAACAGCTGACATTACTGAACCCCAGTAACACGGGAGCAAGTGTTAACTGTGCTAACAGCACTTCGAGAAACAACTGGCGGTGTTGTAACCCAGGGATGAGAAGAGAACAGGGTGGAGGCAGCAGGACTTTTTGCCGTTCACACAGCAGGGAACAGCTGACATTACTGAACCCCAGTAACACGGGAGCAAGTGTTAACTGTGCTAACAGCACTTCCGAGAAACAACTGGCGGTGTTGTAACCCAGGGATGAGAAGAGAACATGGTGGAGGCAGCAGGACTTTTTGCCGTTCACACAGCAGGGGAACAGCTGACATTACTGAACCCCAGTAACACGGGAGCAAGTGTTAACTGTGCTAACAGCACTTCCGAGAAACAACTGGCGGTGTTGTAACCCAGGGATGAGAAGAGAACATGGTGGAGGCAGCAGGACTTTTTGCCGTTCACACAGCAGGGGAACAGCTGACATTACTGAACCCCAGTAACACGGGAGCAAGTGTTAACTGTGCTAACAGCACTTCCGAGAAACAACTGGCGGTGTTGTAACCCAGGGATGAGAGAGAACATGGTGGAGGCAGCAGGACTGTTTGCCGTTCACACAGCAGGGGAACAGCTGACATTACTGAACCCCAGTAACACAGGAGCAAGTGTAGACTGTGCTAACAGCACTTCCGAGAAACAACTGGCGGTGTTGTAACCCAGGGATGAGAAGAGAACATGGTGGAGGCAGCAGGACTGTTTGCCGTTCACACAGCAGGGGAACAGCTGACATTACTGAACCCCAGTAACACAGGAGCAAGTGTTAACTGTGCTAACAGCACTTCCAAGCAACAACTGGCGGTGTTGGAGCCCAGGGTCAAGGAGGATGTTTAAATACTAGATGAAGTATTTTCCTTGTTACGTGTCAATTAAAAATGTCTATACTCCAAACAAGAGAAATATAACCTTTAGTACCATAAGATGATGATTTTACTTTAAAAAATATATGTAAATTAATAATTGACAAACATAAACGCATACATTAACATGTTGAAAAGCAATGCAAACCACAATAAAAATAGGTTAAATAATCTGCTATACGGTTTTAAATAAAAGCATACAAGTACATATCAGAATCCATTAATGATGGATAAGTAACAGTATGTACACCATTTTCATTTGCTGAATAATATCACTAAAAAGTTTTTAAAAATATCTAAAATTTCCATCATGTAATACTGATAATATGTGCCAATCATTTATATTAACAAAAAAAACCTTTAAAAAGTGCATAGTGAAAACAGCTATTTATGCCTGACTGTGGACTTGCAAGCATGACAACGGATAGATAAGGTATATATAGATGACACTGCATAGCCACAGATGGTGAATGGCGATGTAATACTGTACCTCAATAAAGTGTGTGTTACTAAGTACTACATCCTTATTTTTATATAGCTTTATAAAAGGGTACGTGCATGTATGCTTGCGCCTTTGTTTGGACGCACAGACTGGCTTCCTGCTGTGACGCGTTGGGTATTGGAGCGTCTGTGCGTCTTATGACGCAGACTAACATTCACGGTGCGCATCGTTCATCATCGCAAGCGTACCGACAACACAAAGGCGTTGTCATGACTGCTTTACTCAGTAAACATGCACCTATGATGAAACATACACGCATGTGCCCTATTACATAACAAGCTACAAGAAAAATGCGTGTGAGGTGTGACACAGCTGTTTTGTTAAGGTACAGTATTATATCGACATTGTACAGGTGTCGCTATTCAGTCTGATAAATAGTATCATTCACCTATTCTATCAGTTGTCGTTCTTTCAGCACACTTACAGGTATATATTTTGCTATTGTGACTATGCACTATTGACTTTACCAAGGTATGCTGATTTTTGTTAGCGATTATCATGTTTACATGAAGGACCTTTATGATATGGGCTGTTAACTTTCTAATCAAATATGTATTTTTTAAAATGACACAAATATAAGTAATGTTGAAGAGGACTATTCCTACATGCATTGTTTTGCACAATTATTACAGGTGTAATCACGTCCTTAATCAACATTGGATATTATATTTACTTGTATGCTTTTATTTCAAAGGCAAGAACACTGAAGTATAACCTTCGCACTGCGCAGTTGTCAAAGTTCAACCACATTATGCACTTCAACATTGCAGTATTTGAGTCATCATGATGTGAGTTGGATTTGTCTAAGCTATGGAGTGACAAGGTTGACCATCAGTATCCTATAGCTAAGTAGGCTTTTGTGTTTGCATTTGTTTTCGACATGTGCATATCTGTAATAATATGTCACAATTATTTTGTTACAGATTTGTGACAAAGACAAATCATTTTATGGTTTGAAGTTGACGTTTCAAATGTTTACAGCTTAGAATCATGGTGTAGCCTCATATCTATGTGTAGCATAGACACTTTGAGATGTAATTTTTTTTTTTCCCATGATTAGGTAGCTAGCAGTAATTTTTGCCGGAACACACAGCAGGGGAACAGCAGGCGTTACTGAACCCACAACACATCAGCGATTGTTTTCATCTGTGCATCTAACACTTCTGAGCAGCAACTGGCGCTGTTGAAGCCCAGGGTCAAGGAGGGTGTAGGCAGAGGCCTAGTATGAGGACGTTTGAAGTTGAAGTTGTAGTTAGCAGCAGTAATTTTTGCAGACACACAGCAGGGGAACAGCAGGCGTTACTGAACCCACAAAACATCAGCGATTGTTTTCATCTGTGCATCTAACACTTCTGAGCAGCAACTGGCGCTGTTGAAGCCCAGGGTCAAGGAGGGTGTAGGCAGAGGCCTAGTATGGACGTTTGAAGTTGAGTTGTAGTTAGCAGCAGTAATTTTTGCAGACACACAGCAGGGGAACAGCCAGGCGTTACTGAACCCCACAAACACATCAGCGATTGTTTTCATCTGTGCATTCTAACACTCTTGTGCAGCAACTGGCGCTGTTGAAGCCCAGGGTCAAGGAGGGTGTAGGCAGAGGCCTAGTATGAGACGTTTGAAGTTGAAGTTGTAGTTAGCAGCAGTAATTTTTGCCAGACACACAGCAGGGGAACAGCAGGCGTTACTGAACCCCACAAACACATCAGCGATTGTTTTCATCTGTGCATCTAACACTTCTGAGCAGCAACTGGCGCTGTTGAAGCCAGGGTCAAGGAGGGTGTAGGCAGAGGCCTAGTATGAGACGTTTGAAGTTGAAGTTGTAGTTAGCAGCAGTAATTTTTGCCAGACACACAGCAGGGGAACAGCAGGCGTTACTGAACCCACAAACACATCAGCGATTGTTTTCATCTGTGCATCTAACACTTCTGAGCAGCAACTGGCGCTGTTGAAGCCCAGGGTCAGGAGGGTGTAGGCAGAGGCTAGTATGAGACGTTTGAAGTTGATGTTGTGTTAGCAGCAGTAATTTTGCAGACACACAGCAGGGGAACAGCAGGCGTTACTGAACCCACAAACACATCAGCGATTGTTTTCATCTGTGCATCTAACACTTCTGAGCAGCAACTGGCGCTGTGAAGCCCAGGGTCAAGGAGGGTGTAGGCATAAAATATTGAGTTATTGCTTGTTACGTGGCCTTTGCAATGTATGTACTTCAAACAAGAAAATGAAGTTTTCATACACAATAAAATGATAAATTTCAATTACAAGAATAGAAAATATTTATACTTGACAGTCCTCTGTGGTGATAACGTTTAATGGCTAACTGAAAATATGGTAACAAATTCAAAGCTTTCGAGACTATCAGGTGTCTTCATCAGGCTAAGAGTAAAGCCAAAAATGAAGAATCACATATTTCTACACACACAGGACACAGGAATAGCTAAGACAAGTGAGGGAGGGACAAGTGAGGGGAGACGGCAACAAAAAGGAGAACAAGGATGAATTATCAGCGCCACACAATCACAGATAAATTAATGAATTTACCTGTGGCAAAAGACTTTTGTATGCCGGTCATAGCATCATGGTATGGAATTTACTGGTATTAAATATAACTTCAAATATGAGAAACGTACAAAGGTTTCAGAATTAAGCTCATCATGACCTTTGACACTGTTAGTGATGGAATGAATAGATCACATGGATTTATGTCATTCTATATCAATTAAGGAATCTGCGTCTATGCCCTTGCAGGGTCATGAAAACCAAAAAATACGCCAATGAGAGGGCAATCAAACTTTCTATCCTTATCTAGGAACTGTTCCAATATTTTGTTCATCCTGTGAGATAATGACAGTTCTGATACACGTCACTTACTTGTCTTACCTATTGCACTATTCCTGTGTCCTGTTCTGTATAGAAATATGTGATGCTTAATTTTTTTAGTTAGTCTTTCCTGATGAAGAGACGTGAGTGCCTTGAAGCTTGCAATTTGTTTCCATCTTTTCAGTTATCCATTAAAAGGTATCAACCACTGCTGACTCTGAAGTTAATATTTTTTTTATCTACTGGCTAACACGGTACAAGATACACATGTTTTCTAATTTCAAGAAGGAAAAATAAAGAAAATACAAATATAAACGCATAATGCAAATGCCAAAAATAAATGGAACAAACACACACCAAAAAATTGGTAACAAAATATAGTGTTGTAATTTAAGAATAAAGTCAATTTTTTTTATGAATAATGCTTAGGAACGCTATGTTAAACCATAACATAGTGAAGGACATGGATTTTGTAATAGTCATCATCATCTCATCGCAATTATTTTTATGTGACAGTCACAGACATTTCATTATTTAAGTTCATAAATCGTAACTTTCTATGCATGTATGACATGTCCAGCATGGACTCATCAATGTGATTGATGACACAATTATGTACAATAAAAAATAACCATTTAAAAAACATTAGGATTGTTTGTCACAATTTAAGTGTGTGCCTGCAGTGTAGGTGAAACAAGGCTACGGTTAGCAAAGGTATATTCTATGTCTGTATCAGACAGTGGACCAGCCTGATGGGTAATGCCGATGTTATACTGTACGTCAATAAAGTTGCGGCTGAAATCATGCATTTTTTGCTTGTAGAGTGTTGAGAGGGTAAAAGAATGTCTGGTTGCGCAAAGCTTTATCCGTCAACACTACCTTCCTACTGTCACGCGTAGGGTAGGGTAGCGTTGTGGCAATTAGCTGCTATCAAATGTGAGGTTTAGCTGCGTTATTGCGCACTAGGGACGCAAAAAAAAAATACAGCAGTAATAATTTAATGTGTATTACTCACTATGGACAAACCAAAAATTACGTTCCTCTTTAACAATGTACAAGACTAACAAGCCTAATGGTTGACGCTGACTTATTGAGATACAGTATTACATCAACATTGTCTTGAGTAACTATGCACTGTGATACCTATATACGTATTAATTTATATCTCTTGTGGTTGTTTCAACAGCACTTGCAGGTATAACTTACCTATTTCAGTATGCATGATGCACTTTCTAGATGTAATAATTTTATTATTGGACATTATTAACATGTTTACATGCTGGCCATTTCATATATGGTGTTTGAAGTTACAGTTGGCATCAGTATGTGTATTTTATAATGTCTGTCATAAATAAAACTGTGATGATGATGATGAGGATTTAATGATTCGTACATCATTGAGTGCATTATTCTTACAGGTACAGTTAAAGTTCCTTAAAAAGCATTAATTCATAAGTCTGAAATGTACTTTTATGCATTAATTTCAAATGTGAGAGTAGACTATGTTTTATTTTTGTTACATTTCTATAGACATGTGCAGATATTGCGCTGTGATGACAAATTATTATTTGTCCATATTTGTCATTAAAAAATTTATCATTCTAGGCCTGCAAAACTTCACAATTTCATGTTTTCAGCATAACAAAGCAGGGTGACGGCTCTTCCTATTTGGAGCATGTTGGTCATTGTGTTTTTCTGTCCATGTGTCGGGAACAGGACACTTCTTGCGTGACACAGAGGGAACAGTGGCGTTACTGAACCCCACTAACAGTAGAGCTTGTGTTTTGTTCTGTGGACACGACACTTCTGAGCAGCAAACTGCAGTGTTGGAGCCCGGGAGTAGAGTTCAGGTGGTAGGAAAGATGATCATAACAGGAGACATGGATAACGTTGCGAACCAGTTATTTAATCTGAAAAACGGAACGACAATTTGCCGGATCCATGCCTTGTTCATTTTCAGAAAAGTAAGCCGGTCTACATTATCGGAGGTAGTCGCATGCGACGGTCTGTTAGTACACCACCTGCGCACTAAAGACGCGCTCCGATAATACACTGGCAGCAGGGCAAGCCAGCACCTCCAATGCATACTGGCTAAGCTCTGGCCATGTATCCAGCTTAGGACCAAAACTTGAATGGGGAAGAGCCATCTGGGAGTACACTGAGGGCAAGCCAAGTAGTCTGTCACCATCTGACGGATACGTTGCCTCCCGCTGACCTGGAGCCTCTCGGATGGTTGTAGACATTTGTGGCGCTGCCACAAACTTTGCCACATTTTTAACATACTGGTCTTTCCCTGTGCAGAGGCACTGCGTGTGCTCCCTCTTGTTGCAGAGCTCTCTACACTGCCTCGACGCACAGAGCTGCTTTGTAAAGCAGTTGCAGCAGCAGTGCTCTCGGACAGTAAGGTAGAACATTAGGGATTGCACAGTGTGTCTTGGTACTCCGCCATTTTACGCTCCGGTTCAACGGTGTGATGAGGCTTTTGACGTTTGTCCCGGTAGCGAGGGTCTAGGAGGGTGTACACCAATAATCAGACGTCGTGGAATGTGGGCGATGCGGCGGTCGTTTCTTAGGCACTGCAGCATGAAATCAACCATGTGCTGCAGACTCCCAACTGGCAAAGAAACGCTGTCCTCTGCAAGAGGCGTTATCTCTGCTGCTCTGCATCACCCCACCCTCGCTCTACATATGACTAGAGCGTTGTGTACTCCCTTGGAGCGATGTCTTCTCCTCCATTGATCTCTCCTATCCTCCTCACAAAGTGAGCCCTGCCCAGCCTTTGTGAGGAACACGTTGCGCTGACTTTCCAGAAGGTGATGGAATTTGTGACTCTCATCCTCACCTCTTCCAAAAACTCATCCTTATTGTTGCAGTGTTTTTTGAAGCAGGCAGATAAGGGGGACAGTCAGGCTGACTAGTGCATCATCTGCCATCGCATCCGCGTTGACTCATCAACGCACGCAAAACGTGGCACATGTCTTATAGTGGCCCACTCATTAATGGTGAAGTTCGTGGACGGCGCAAAATTGGTGTTGATTGCGCCTGATGCAGCTGATACTCCATAACTGCTGGCTGTGATCACACACCGCTCCAACTTATGTTACGTTGAATTCCACCTGGTGGATACGTCCATATTGATGCGATGTTCAGGAAGGCGCAATCTGCGTTGCAGAGCTGCAATGCGCGGATCTGGCCATGCTGGAACGTGCAGTGAGCGCACTTAGGCGGACCTTGTGCAGCAGTGCATCAAGATCGGATAGTCCTCAAAAAACTCTGGCACGACCAAGTTGAGCACATGGCCAGCATGGTATGTGAGTGAGGTTGCAAGGCCCGAGCTGCACAGATTTCGGCCATTGTCACACACTACCAAGCCTGGCTGGAGATTCGCTGGCAAAAAACCACACGTCGCTCTCCTGCTTGATGGCATTCCAGACCTCCTGCGCTGTGTGGCTTCGATTCCCCATGGGAATTAATTTCAGAACGGCCTGTTGCCGTTTGGCCACGGCTGTGCTATATCGGTCGCATCAGGTAAGCGTCCACGGGTTTCCAGGGTTGGGGTTGGCCCGTGACGGCTCCTGCAGCGATGTTTTTGGGAGGAAAACTGGGTTGGGGGGAGGAGTCAATGTGGACAGACTTGATTCCAGCAACCTTGGATTTGGGCAGAACCGTTACAGCCCCACTCGCAAGATCTTGTACCCGGCTCCACAATCATTCACCCAATGGGCAGTGAGTGAAGGTATAGTCCCGGGCAAGGGGGTTATGGTTCCACGATCGGTTGGTCAGGGGGCCCTTGCTACTGACGGCGTTTAGTAGCGCATTTTTTAATTTTTTCCCTAAACATGCTTTTGCGGACGGGGGACGGCTTGCCTGCTGAATAAAATCGGCTGGGCACATTGTTTTGTGGGACTGCCAATGCCATTAATTCACGGAAAACTGCAGTCTCACCAGCCTGAATGACAGCATTTCAAGGGACAGGAGTTTTGCAATCCCCAGCATTCAGAGCTGTGCGTGGTGGTTTGGAGTTTGGCGTTTTTTATCCCAGGGCCTTGCTCCCGATGGCTGTTTTGTGGCCGGGGGGTGTGTGGGATGACAGGGAACGCAGCTGTGGGTGGAATAACACTGTGTCTTGGCAACAGTGACAGAGGTCTTCCATGGCGATCCTTTGAGGAAGCCGAACCAGCGGGTGTGTGATTGGAGGAAGAGGCTCAACAGGAGCTGAAGATTTTGGTGTGCTGTGGGGTTGGCCTACTTCTCCAGTGTGTCTTTTTTAACTCAAAAAAAGTGCTTTGCCCGCACTGTTTCCACATATTTTTTGGGTTTAGGTTACGGGACACTTTTACCTCTTTTAATTTTTTGATTACACAGCTTGCATTTTACAAGCAAATATCATCTGAACTGTAAAAAAAAGGACCACGCAGGCAAGTCTGGGAGCGCCCGGTTTGGCTGTTGGAAGAGAAACTGCCCCGAACGGGTCCCAAAATGGAGGCTACAGGCAAGCGTGTCTCAGCCTACCCCTCCCTAATGTTTGGACCGTTGGTGCAATCTTTCCTCGAGCTGCTCCACCACCTTCCTGTTCCCCCGCCATGTTGGGTCTTGGACCTCATCTTTTCACCATACTCTTCCAACACCTGCCCGGGTTTTTGGGGGGTTGGCCAGCACCATGCTCAACAGAAACTGGCAAATGAGTCTCATCATCACAGATGCGTTCTGCGGTGTGCTGCCCTCGGCACTGGCTCACGCCTCTTCTGATTCAGAGAGACACAGCTGTTGCGCATCATGCATACTGCCTTTCTTAAAATTCCGAATGCTGCTTGGCTGGGCCCTGTTTCCAAGCCAACAATTCTGAGAACAGAAGCAGAGACTAGCTGGCTCTGTACAAGAGCTCTCTGACTGCCTGGGCCAAATTTTGGAAGGCGGTGAAGAGACTGATGGGTTTTTCAACAGTGATGTGGTCCTTTAGGAGGGGGGGTGGAAGCTATTTAAGTCGAAAGAAATTGGCTGCAACCAACACAACGGCTTCAATTTTTTTCCGAAACAGGGGGGTACGCTGAGCTCCTACAAAAAGTGCGCATTTAAAAGGGAAAGCTCACGGGGAAAATGGTGGATGCCCGTTTTACTGGGTGCGGCGCAGCCAAGAATCCCCACGTCCTCTCCCTGCTGCAATTTCCCGGCCTCGACCCGCCCGTGCCTTACTCAATGACTTCTTCATCTTTGGGAGTTTTATAAAGAAAGTCAGAAAATTTAAAGGCCTAAGTGTGGTTATTCCTCACAGACTACAGTGAAACCCAGACAAAATGTTCAGTATCTGTGAAAGGCCCTTTTGTGTATTCTATTGTGTTTGCAAACCAATGTATTGTATACGGATGGAAGCGCGGGACCCCTAATAGATTAGATTTTTTTCCACTAAAATGGGCAGCCCAATTAGAGAAAAATGTGAAAAGGGTGAAGGGGTGACACAAGCTTTAGCCCGACTACAACCCGGCAGTGGTTGAAATTTCAAACTGGAGCGTAATCTGCACTCACCAAAAAGAAAAACTCACAGAAAAAAAAGTGAAACTTGGGAAAAAAAACTATTCACTATCTGTTTAAAGCTCCTTTGTGTACTTCTATTGTGTTTTCAACCATTTTATTGGGTTTTCGGATGGAAGCGCGTCACACTAATAGATTAGATTTTTTTCCCCTAAATGGAGCAGCAACCATTAGAGAAAAATGTGAAGGATGAGGCGTGACACCGCTCAGCAGACTACAAAACCGGGCAGTGGTTTGAAGTACAAACGGAGCGTAATCTGCACTCAAAATGAAAGCTCCGACAAAAGTGAACACTGAAACACAACTGTTCTGTTGCTGTTAAAGGCCCTTAGTGTTTTTCTATAGTGTTTGCAACCAATGTATTTTATACGGTTGGAAGCGCGTCACCACAAATTAGATTAGATTTTTTTCCACTAAAAGGGAGCAGCACCAATTAGAGGAAAAATGTGAAGGATGAGGAAAAGTGACACACGTCAGCGGGCTACACCGGCAGTGGTTGAAGTAAAAACTGGAGCGTAATCGGGCACTCACAAATAAAAACTCACAGACTAAGTGAAACACTGAAAACAACTGTTCTGTAGCTTTTTAAAGGCCCTTGGGGTGTACTTCTATAGTGTTTGCCCCCAATGTATTGTATACGGATGGAAGCGGTCACACTAATGGATTAGATTTTTTTCACTAAAATAGGCGACAATTAGAGAAAAATGTGAGGATGGGGGCCATTTGACACAGCTCAGCAGACTAAAACCCGGCAGTGGTTGAATTTACAAATGGAGGCTTTAATCTGCATCACAAAATGAAAAGCTCACGGATACAGTGAACACTGAAACAAACGTTCTGTAGTGTTAAAGCCCTTAGTGTATTTTCTATAGTGTTTGAAACCAATGAAATTGTATACGGATGGAAGCCCCGTCACCCCTAATAGATTAGATTTTTTTCATTTAAATGGAGAAAGCACCAATTAGAAGAAAAAGTAAAGGATGAGGCAGTGACACACGTCAGCGGGCTAAAAACGGCAGTGGTTGAAGTCCCAAACGGGAGCGTTAACTGCATCACAAATGAAAGTCAAGACTACAGTGAACACTAAAACACAAAGTTCTGTAGCTGTTAAAGGCCTTAGTGTATTCTATAGTGTTTGCAACCAATGTTTTGTATAGGGGGGAGCGCGTCACACTAATAGATTAGTTTTTTTTTCCACAAATGGAGCAGCACCAATTAGAAAAAAACGTGAAGGATGAGGCAGTGCCACACGGCTCAGCAGACTACAACCGGCAGTGGTTGAAGTACAAATGGAGCGTATCTGCACTCACAAAATGAAAGCTCACAGACTACAGTGAACACTAAAACAACTTTTCCTATCTGTGAAAAGTTTCCTTTGTGTACTTCTATAGTTTTTTGAAACCAATTTTATTGTATACGGATGGAAGCGGTAACACTAATAGATTAGATTTTTTCCACTAAAATGGAGCAGCACCAATTAGAAATAGTGAGGGAGAGGCAGTGACACACGCTCAGCAGACTAAACCGCGGGGTTGAAGAACAAACTGAGCGTGATTTTGCACCCCAAAAAATCAAACCTCCACAGCTGCAGTGACACGGGAAACACAAACTATTCACTATCTGGGGAAAAGTCCTTTGTGTACTTCTTAGTGTTTGAAACCCAATGTATTGTATACGGATGGAAGCACGTCACATAATAGTTTTGTTTTTTTTTAAATATAATGGAGGCTGCCCCAATCCACAAAAATAAAATAAAAAAAAAAAGAGTCATTTCCCCGTGCAGATGCCTACAAACGCGGTGGATGCAGAAACAAACTGCAGCGTCACCTGCACTGTCACACACACACCTTGCACAGAGCTGTTTAAAACAACATGGCCAAATGAAGCTTTACACACGGTTGGTAATTTGCCTGCCTCAAGCAAAGTAGTACACAAATCGCAATATCTAACTGTCCCCCAGAGTCAGACACAGCAGGTTCTGTCCCTTTTCTGAGTTCACAGAAAAGTGGCGCTAAAATGGCTTCCGGGGGCCTTTTATTGTGGGATTCGACTTTATTTCAGCAGCCAATCAAGCCATGCCATTTGTTAAGATGACCGCGCTTTACGGAGTGCCCATGTGTCGACCGCCACCCCAATTTTTTGGGTTACCAGGGCAATGGGGTACCAGAGCGAGCCATGGAAGTCTTTTGGGGTTTGTTGTCACAGGTAGGTTGGGGTCGGTCTGTGGCCCTGGGTCTGGGGTATGTTGTTGGGGGATATTTACAGGGGAAAAACTATATACAGTTCGTGACGCCACCTGTATTTTTTGGTAATGGGTACCAGGGGTGTGGAGATCTCTGAGGGGAAGGTGAGGCCCGCTAGATGTGGGGCCCCTACAGGTGGGGGCTCTTCCCTCAAAATCTGTTAAAATGGTGGAAAGTCGTGTTTCCGGTAAATTAAAAACAGTCTCACACAGTCATGTTTTCCATACCTTTACTTGCAGAAAGATAAGGCAGGTCCAGGGAGGCTAAACAAGGGGAGTGTATATTGAGACGGCAGCTGGCAAGTTAGGGGGCCCCCTTTAACTCCAATAAACGAGTACAACCCGCCTGAAGCGTGTTCCCTCTTGATTCCAGCAAAACTTAGCTGTAACTGCCCAGTCCTTAGTGTTAGGGCCTTCCTGTGAAGGAGCTGAATCTTATGTTTGCCTGCAGAACTCCAAGTCTTCACTCCCTCGCCCCAGCTACGTCCACTTAAGGGGCTTGTTGCCGGACCTGGGTCGGTAGTTCCTGGTTGTCCTGTTCTGTGCCTGAAGCAACAGGACTCTTCGGCCCAGGACCGGTAAAGGGCGCTGGACTTCTGCAATCCTGTAGCACCAAATTCTCTAATCCACTTGCCCTTTTGCCTTGTCCACGCTGGTAAAATAAACACTCTTAAAAGCCAGGGGTGAGCGTCACTTCCAATCTTTTTCCTTCCAATCAAGCCAACCCAGATGCTCAGTTATCCGGGAGGAGCAGTCTTGTACCTGATCTGTCCTTTAGACAGGAATGCTGAAGACTTTCTGGGTTACAACTTGTTTTTCCTTTTGGTAGCTGAGGAGGATGACACAGCTTGCCAGATAAGGTGTATATCACACCTTACCAGACTCCACTTTCCAAAAATGAAGAGATAGCAATCTAGCTCCTTCTCCTCCAGATGCAGACTCTCTCAATGTCGTCCAGACGCAGACTCTCCCGTCCTTACTGCCCCAAGACAGGAAATACTCCTAAAAACAGCCTCACAACCTTTTTGACCACTCCCAAATTTTCTCCTCCCCAAGGGTGTTCTAGTGTGTGAGAATGAAAGATATGACTTTAAGCCGCCGTCTCGCCATACCTCCCCAGGGTTGGGGTACCACCAGGGCTACCATTTTCCCCCGGGAAACACACACCCCCGGTTGAAATACAAAAAACAAAAAATTTTGTTTTTTGCAATAACATTTGGGAAAAATAAAATCTTCCCCCCAGGTAAGAAAACTTTGAAGTTTAAAAATTTAAAACAATAGTATCAAATAATTTCAAAAAAATAAAAATCAAGAAATTGTGAAGGCCCGCACCCAAAACCCTTTAACTGGGTCCCGGGGGGGTGCAGGAATCCAAGGCAGCCTCACTCGTCCACACCACAGGGTTTTTGTTTTTTTGAGGTAGTAGGATGGCTTATGTAAAACCAAAATAGGGCGCCAAAGCGCACTTGTACAAAAAGTTTGGTAACATATCCTTTACCCAAAAAGTCCATTTTTAAAAAAAGACATAAAAATCACAGTAATTATTCATTATCAATTACCATCTTCAAAAACCCAATTTCCCGGGGCATTCATAATAAATATATATTCATTATATATAACTTGTCAAAACTCTTTTTCAAAATTTAAACTTCTACTTTTCACTTTGGTAGATCCCATAGGGATCTCACCAACTTTTTTCTTATTTATTATCACTACTAAGACATTTTCCACCAATCTTTCCCCGCCGGGGGCTGGGAACAACGCAATGGGGCCCCTTTATCCCCGGGCCACAAACATTGCCGAAGGGGGCTGGGTTGCGAAGTTCTGGTTTTTAAACCCCCAGGGGCGCAACGGTAACTTTTTTTCGCAGACACCGATTGCTCCCCTTACTCAACGATAAGACCCCGCAGGGGTTTTCGATCAGACGGGCGCATTTGGCGATATGGGAAGGGGTTTTTCTTGCGATAGACCTTGGGGCGCATGTTCGATGCTTTGAAGGGGCGATGCGGGGGCCCGGGCCCGATG
>JARQOD010000005.1:497226304-497341285 GCA_033576555.1 Oophaga sylvatica
CATAAGAGCCATCTTCACAGAATGCAGCCTTAGTGCTGCTGAAGATGGCTCTTTTGCTTAAAAAGGCCCTGGGGGGTGACAGGTTCCCTTTAATGAATCCAGCACATCTCTTACTCCTCCATGCCCCTTATTAGGACTGGCGTGTTTTCCTCCCTTGTAATGATGTAATAAGAGGACTATTTAGATTAAAATATATAATAGTAATAGTATTCTAGATACTGTTTTTGCATTGGGAATAGTGTTGAGCGAACATGCTCAGATAAGATGTTATCCGAGCATGCTCGGGTGCTAACAGAATGTCTTCGGCATGCTCGAATACTATGTTCGAGTCGCCGCAGCTGTTCGACAGCCGCAACATATGCAGGGATTACCTACAAATAGACAATCCCTGCATGTGTTGCAGCTGTTGAACAGTCACGAGACATGCAACTGCTGGGACTCAAACATAGTATTCGAGCATGCCGAAGATATTCTGTTAGCACACGAGCATGCTCGGATAACACCTTATCCGACAAGTTCTGTCAACACTAATTGGGAACCCTCTTCTTCCCTTATCCATCCTTGCTGCTATGTAGGAGTTTACAAGATACTTATTTTTTATTATATGTGAATCTAATATTAGTTCCTTAATTTCTTGTAATTTAGAAAGCTGTAAAAAGCTGGCCGTGCTCCCTGCCAGCATCGGACATGCATTGATGGTACACAGCAAAGCTTCAGGACAGCTTGACTTTAGGGGAGCTTGACCACACTGCCCAATGGTTATTCTGACTCTAATAAAAATGTGTTGCTATACTATTAAATCTATCATCGATTGAGCTGTGTTGCTATATTATTAAATCTGACGGTGATGGATATGTTGCTATATAATTATGAACTGACAGAGCTGGTAACATCCAGGGATGTGCACTGCACGCTTATCTAATAACTCACAAAATTGGATGTACAGGTTCAGATTTCTTGTAGTTAGCTGTCATTTCCCGTCAGATGAGTATTTACTTGCCAACATTTGCTTCGCTGAAGTTAATACTGAAAATGGAGGTTTCTCCTCTAATCCAACCACGCAGCAAAGCTGTATTGGACTGTTGCCGTAAAAGTATGGTACACAGGCCCGATGTCAACCCACTATTTGGAGTTTTGGGCCATAATAGCACAATGGCTCAGATTCATCAAAATTCATGAAAAATCATGAAATTTTTGTGCAACGAGAGGTTGCCCAAAAAGGTCAAACCTTTTGGTGTTTTCATTCCAGTTTTGGGCAGCTCCGCCAAATTAGGCTGGACAGTTCGGGTGGCGCCCGCTTGTCTAGTTCACGACGAGATGTGGCATATCTTACGCCCGAAATCTTACTCAAGATTTGTGACCAGGAGCATGAAGCCACATGCTATTTTTCAGAGGCACCTGATTAATTATGAAGTGTGAAAGTATCAGGCGCGTCTTACTCCAGCACACCCCCTCATCAAAACTGGTCTGAAAAATGCCGCTCTTGAATCGGGGCCAATGTCTTTCAAAAATATAATTAGCTATTTATTTTGCTAGTAAAGTCTTTTTTTTTGGAATGTCTGTAAAGATAAAAACATTGGATGAGAAACAATCATTAGTTTGGTCTAGATATTATTTAAAGGATATTAAGGTGTCACGCTGATTACATGGTCGCTCTGTGGTCCCGACATTCTTAACCCCTTCACACCATGGCCATTTTCCATTTTTTTATTTTCATTTTTTCCTCCTCTTTTTCCAAGAACTGTAACTTTTAAATTTTCTGCCCACACAACCATATGTGAGTTTGTTTTGTGCAGGATGAATTGTACTTGTGAATGACACCATTCATTTTGCCATATACTGTAGTGTACTGTAAAATGGCAAAAACATTTCCAGTGCAGTGAAATTGCAAAATGAAAAGTGCAATTCCACATTGCTTTTTGTTTTTTTTATTTACCATGGTCACTATATGATAAAACTGACCTGGTAATTTTATTCTCCAGGTCAGTACGAGTACGCAGATACCAAACATGTATAGTTTATTTTTTATTTTAGTGGAGAAAAAAAAATTCTGAAATTTGTATGTGAAAAAGTTTTTGCGTTTGTCACCATTTTCCGAGACCCGTAGCGTTTTCATTTTTCTGGATCTGAGGCTGAGTGAGGGCTTATTGTTTGCTACTTGAGCTAAAGTTTTTATTTATACCATTTTGGGGTAAATACAATGTGTTGATCGCCTCTTATTGCATTTTATTGCAATGTTGCAACGGCGTAAAACCCATAATTCTGGCGTTTTGATCTCTTTTCTCATTACGCCGTTTACCAATCGGATTCATTTATTTTATATTTTGATAGATCGGACATTTCTGAACTGAGCTATAGCAAATGCAGTTCTTTACATTGTTTTATTTTAAATGGGGCAAAATGAGGGTGATTTGAACTTTTGTTATTTTTTTCATATTTTTCAAAACTTTTTTTTTCACTTTTTACTGTTTTCAATAGTCCCCTTAGGAGACTTGGAACTGCAATTGCCTGATCTCCTGTGCTGGAGCCCTGCTATGTGTAGCAGAAATCATCATTTGCTTTGAACACCAACGACGGGCTGGCGTCCATCGGAAATCTGCAATGACAGGCATGGGGGTCTTCTGCAGACCCCCTGCTGTCATGCCAACCCAACGGATTGTCAGGGATTGGTTAACAGCAGTGACTGGAGCTTCGATCTTCCCGTGGCTGTTAAACGCACATGAAAGCTGATTAATTCATCTGTCATGTGCGGGAAAAGAAGCGGGCTCAGCGCCGCAGCATGCATCAAAGACAGGGACATGACATATGGCATAAATATACGTCGTCAAAGATGGTGACATGACATATTACGTAAATATATGTCATATGTCATGAAGGTGTTCATTTAGCTACAGTATGAATTGTCATTACTGGATAATTTATTGCTTCATATAGAATGGATTAATAATTGATTTCTTTTTTAATTTATAAATTATACCATATTGATCTTTCACTGTACTCATTCTGAAACCTCTTGGTCCCCTATTGATAATTTCTTTTTGATCTCTATGGACACACAGAAAATGACTGCTTAGTCAATCACTCACCGCTTTTTTGATCTGTCTCAGCCAATGATTGACTCCAACAGTCACATATGCTAGTGTTGAAAAGTAGAGGCCAGCAAGAGCCCAGTCATCAGAACAAGAGAGATGGAGGAACAATGAGATTCTGAAGCTATTCTGAAGATTCTGCTCTTCTCTAGCAACCGTCCTAGCCCAGATACTTTAAAACAAGACAAACCATAATACTACCACCACAGACGGTATGAGATTTTTATGCTTTAATGCAGCGTTTCTTTCTCCAAAAATAACACGTTTTTTAACCAAAAAGCTCTATTTTGGCCTTATCCGTTCACAAGACATTGTTTAAATAACCTACTGGCTTGCCCACATCAACTTTAGTAAAATGTGGATGAGCAGCAATGTTCTTTTTGAAGAACAGTGGCATTCTGCAACCCTGCCATGCACACCATTGTTGCTCAGTGTCCACCTGATGGTGGGCTCATGAGCATTAATATTAGCTAATGTGAGCAAAGCCTTTAGCTGCTTAGAGGTTACCTTGGGTTCCTTTGTGACCTCGCTGACTATGATATGCGTTGCTACTGGAGTGATCTTTGTTGGTTGACCATTTTTGGAGAGGGTAATAATGACCTTGAATTTTCTGTATTTGTACACAATCTGTGAATTTGTGGCTTTCAAACTCTTTTAAGATGGTTTTGTTACCCATATCACTCTGATGAGCAGCAACAACTCTTGAGATCCTCAAAAATCTCCTTTGTTTGTGCCATAATAGACTTTTACAAATGTACTTTGATAAATACCTGTTCTTTAACCAAAAGCAAGTCTCCCATTCACACCTGATTTTCTCCCTAGTGATTGAAAACACAACTCCAATTTCCCCTCCAAATTATCCGCTACAGGTTCTCATACTTGTGCCACTCAGACATGTGATAATATTTTTGACTCGTTTGTCCTATTTGGTTCTTTTTATCTAATTTTAGGACTTTTGTAAAAATCTGATGTTTTTAGATCAAATTTAAGTAGAAATTTTGAAATATTGAACTTTCAAGCACCATTGTATCTTCTCAATATTTTGGTCTTGGCATGAATAACAGAGGCCTGACAATGTAATCATTTGTCTGGATACATTAATGTGCAAACTAGGAAAATTGAAAGCTGCAACCACATCGTAACGTTACAGCTTTCATATTCAATGTGAATACTTTTCTGCCCAATGATGACAAAAGTATTCTCGGAGTTATACCTTTATTGGCTAACCAGAAAATAATATGTTTGCAAGCTTTCAGAGCACAGGGCTCCTTCTTCAGGCAGGATTACAATCTTTTAAACTTGCCAGAAGAAGGATCCTCTGTGCTCTGAAATTTTGCAAACATATTTTCTGGTTAGCCAATAAAGGTATCACTCTGAGAATACTTTTGTCATCATTGGGCAGAAAGTATTCACATCAATTTTTCTGGCTAACACTGTACCACAATATATTTTCTTATTGTGCTGCTTTCATATTCTGAAGTTATACAGTTACTTATAGGCAAGGAGGCCACATTTTTACACTTGGTAGACTCTTTAACCTTATGCTACAATACATTATGTCATATATCTCAATGATATTATTGGTGTATTGATAACAATATTTCTTGTATCTTGATGACTTACAGTCTTTCTGCTTGTGTAGTAATCATCCAATTTATGTAATATAGTTGGGTCTCACATAACAACTAGATTACAGTTATCTTATTGCACCTAGAACACTTGATATTCCTTAACTACTCAAAGTCATGAAACCATCAAATCAATCTGCCCACAATATTGTTCACAAATCTGGTCTGGAGTTCCCTGGTTGATATGGTAAATTGTTTATGAGAAATGATTCCTGATGTGGCGTTTTCTTATATTTTGGTGAAGAAATGTTTAGAGTTACATATTTCATCATTTTATTATTACATTCAGCAAAACAATACAATTTGTATATTTACTATCATCAAATAGATACCATTCCATTAATAAAAATGACATGAAAAACATTTTGAGTGGGCTAAAGTTACCAATGAATTACTTGGTTGAGATTTTTGCACTTGACATAAATGCTAAGTTTACTTCAAAAAAATGTTTCACTTTGAGCCTCAATATATAACCTTCTTGAAAAGTAGTGCTTACTAGCAAGTTCCACCACTTAATAATATCATTCTATCATATGGCCCCCTGCTGTAGCTCTTTGTTCCACTTCTGAGCACCATCAGATCAGCGTCCATATTGTGCTCGCCACATCATCAACGCTGTGTGCAAAGGGGGTTGGCTGACATTCTGATTTTAATAGCTAGGTCAATGGTAACTACCATGTATATGTTTATGGAAATGTGGTAACTACCATGTGTAAATTTATAGAAATGTCTTTAGACTGCATTTCCGTGGGATTAAGGCTATGCACACCATCACATTGAAGCTTTTATTACTGTTGATTTGCCTCCTTTTAGCTATTGCAGAGTTCTGTAAGTCCGTTATCTAGTTGAATGTGTTAGGCTCACCTTGTGAAGTGGACCACTAAGCCCCAGGTCCCGGTGGGTATGCAGACCCCTGGCATTGGTGTAGCTGGCATGATGCCATGTGGGGAGCAAGGACGAGGCAGCAGCAAGAATCTTGGGAGCTGCAGAATGGATGAAGTGAAGTCAGCAGGAATTGAAGCAGGTTAGCTTGGTGTGCACAGGAGGTGGAGATCACATACTAGAGTCTTGAATCACAATTCGAAGACACAAGTGTATGCCCTACTGAGCCTTCAATAGGATCATGGAGATGATGTCACTGAGCCATGCTGGGAAACCTGCCAACCCAATGTGGAGCACAACAGAAGGCAGCAGATGTAGGTGAAGAAAGCCGAGCATGGGATTCCCAGGACTGGTGTGTAACAATGCTTTGCAGAAATGATACAAATCCACCAGGGCAGCTTCTGATGAATTTCTGTTCTCCTCCCTTCTCTCATTGATAACGATGGCAACAGGGAGGAGGTTGTACACAGATTTACAGGGGAGAGAAGATCTTGGAGGCTGTGGACAACAGGTAATAGAACGGAGTGTGTTATGATACATAAAAGCAAGAAAAGAAAAATGGAAAGACAGCAGCACCCTGGATACACCCGTATCTCACATCCAGCCTATATTACTGGGAGGGACACTCCCACATGAGAAAAATATTAAGCTTGGATTAGGATGAAAACCGCTTATCAGGGGGTATGAAAATGAGTAAAGGAATGAAGAGTGCAGACTGAAACTTAGTGAAATTTTATTTACTAAAGGTAACAACTAACATATGAAAAAAAAATTTTTTCCATGTTAATGATATCCATAGTCCTTAATGTTAGCATTCTGCCATAACTTTTGTGCTAATTTTCTTGGTGCATCACTAAGGGTCACTTCAGCTTGAGATCATGGATTGCTGCCCTTACATTTTTAAGTAAAATTTTTTAATACACCTTTGAATTCGTTATTTCCTTAATAATTGCCAGGCATTCAGATCCTGAGATTGCAAAGAAGGTCCAAGCCATAATGGATGAAAATTATGGTCTTCTAAAAACCGTTTGCTTGGAGACATAGGTCACATTAATCTCTCTTGAGATGAGCAGATTTGCTAGTAACCAGGCTTTGTATGCCTTTATTTAGGGCCCCGTCACACTAAGCGAGATTGCTAGCGAGATTGCTGAAACGTCACCGATTTTGTGACGTAGCAGCGACCTAGCCAAGCGATCTCGCTTAGTGTGACACGCAGCGACGATCAGCCCCCCTGCTGGGTATCACTGATCGTCGCTGAATGTTCTTTTTTCATCGTTGGTCTCCCTTTGGCCAGCGCGCATCTCTGCATGTGACAGCGGGAGACCAACGATCAGCGAGCTGGAGCTGGTAACCAAGGTAAACATCGGGCTTCTAGGCGCCGCCAGGCGCCTAGAAACCCGATGTGTATGTTAGATACCAGCGCACTGGTGCAGGGGAGCTGGTAACCAAGGTAAACAGCGGGTTTCTAAGCACCGCTCCCTGCACCAGTGTGCTGGTATCTAACGTACACTGCGGGTAACTAAGCGACGTGCGTCGCTTGTTACCGCATAGTCGCTGTCCTGATCGCTGCTGAGATCTGCCTGTTTGGCAGCTCATCAGGATCATGTAGTGACACACCAGCGATCCTGACAAGTTCATATCGTTGTCGGGATCGCTGGTGTGTCGCTATGTGTGACGGGGCCCTTAGTGAGCAAGTCACCTATGAAATCCCCATTCCAATCTTATCTTAATTAAAACACATGTCAAAGAAATCATTAACACATTGGTTTACTTATTTTTCCTCTCTGCGCTGTATTTTTACATAAAGAATACAACTGTTTATCTGTCACTGGTTTAATTAGATTGTGTTTATTTTTTAAGTGACAGTAATAGACAATGTATAAAAATCACATTTTATTACTAATCAATGGAAAAATTCAGATTATTCAATTGTTTTACTTTTTTCACTTTATAAACATTGCTAATCCTCCTGTTAAATCTGACAGAATTTAAACTTGACCTATCAATTAAATATCTCCATCTTACTATCTACTCATTGATGTTATGGTTCCCTCACTTCAACATATAGGGAGAATCATATTCTGCAGTAGTGACATTTCTAGTTTCCCTGAAAAAAACAGGGATTTTGTAAAAAATATCAGCAAGCAGGACTGAAAGTGACCTATCACTGGAATCAGGGTCTCTGTCCCCACATAATACTGCTTTCAGACTACATAGCAAAAACCAAAAATTCAGAGATATAGAATGCACAAAATAAATAATAAAATAAAAAATTATATATATATATAATAATATAGATATATTACGTGCCTATATGCCCTAAAAAAATAAGATGGCAGACCACCCGGAAATAGTTAAACAAATTCACCCAGGTTGTGGAGAGAAGTGCCTTATTAGAAGGGAAAAGGACAACGAGACCAGGAGTATAGAGTAAAAAATACGCCTTTATTAAACACAATTTTGGCTTCACAAATATACAATATAACCATGTGATTAAAATAAGTGTAAAAAAGCAGAGCACAGCAATAAGATACAATCTAATAATAAACAAATATAATAATAAATCTGATATAACCTAGTATATATATATATGTACTATATATATGAGCAGTATATTAACACATATAGTATAGTATATATATATACTAGGTTATATCAGATTTAATAGCAAAAACCAGATGACCGATTCTCTTTACTGGTAGTTTAATGTGGATTTTTTTTATTTCGATGCTGACTAATACTTATTAAAACACTAATGTTATGTTCACACTTTGCATTTTTGCTGCATTTTTTTTCTGCAGGCAAAACCTGCTCTCTTGGCAGTAAAGTAGCAACATAAAAAACAGGTTTTACTGAGTCTTTGTCACGGTTTTGGTGCTTTTTTTTACTGCATTTTTATCAGGGCACATTTGTCTCTTGTGGGATCAATTTGATCTGAGACACATGCATGTTATATACAGTATAATAGTACATTGCACAGCCTAATGCCCGAATCAAGGCTGTAGTGCATTCACTAATAGGACACTCCTTAATAGATAATTCCTACAAGAGACATGGAGTCCAAGTCCATACATATTTAAAATATATTAAAATTTATTAAATAAGGTACAACAAAAACAGGCAACAATTAGACATAATTATTGTCACGCACAGGTGTGGGAAGGCTGAGTGCAACACAAGGGGAAAAGGGGAAGGAAGACCAAACACTAGGGAAAAAGGGAGTGGAGACCCCTAGGTAGATCTAATAGCACTCTTCCTTCCCTACCATCCCTATATTGGTTCCACACCAATCGCCAAGCAGGAACCTAAACCCTGTATATCTCTAGAGCTAGGTCCTGAATAAGGAGGGGGTAGATGGCAACTGGTCAGTTCCCACTGTACACTAAAGAGAAGAAGGGAGACAAACAAGGGGGAAGCAACTAATCTTGAGCAGACACAGAGAGGTAACACCAAACATCCTCCAACAGCACCAGAGAGGAAGTTAGCCAACTGCTATTTCTCCAAGCCTTCACAAGGGAAAATTTGAATATCACTGGTGATTCCCTGAAGCAGACTGGGAGTTTATAAATACCAATGTCCAGGTGCATTAATTAGAGCCGGAGGGAAGTTGCCACTGGGTTCAAAAGTCAAGAATTAAGAAGGCGACTGCAATGCCAAACGCAGAGACCTTCTGCAGCCAGATGCAGAGCACCCGTGACTGTACCCCACCTTCTACGAGTGGACTCCGGACACTCAGGACCAGGTTTCTCAGGATAAAAGGAATGAACAAACCAGCCAGATTGCATTCACCTCTGATTCTGAAACCCATATCCTTTCCTCTGGGCCATAACCCTTCCAGTGCACCAAGTATTGTAGGGAACGACATTGGAGGCAAGAATCTACAATCCTCAAAATCTGAAACTCTAAATTTCTACCAATCATTATTGTGGGTGGTGGTAGGTGTGAGGACTCAAGAGGTTCCACATATTTCTTGAGCAGAGACCTGTGAAAGACATTGTGGATCTTAAGGGCCTAGGGTAGCTCAAGAATAAATGCTGCTGGGTTAACAACGGTGGTTATTTTATAGGAGTCAATAAATCTAGGACCCAACTTCCAGGAAGTAACCCTCAACTTGATATTCCTAATAGACAACCACACAAAGTCACTCACATTCAGGTCCGAACCTGGCAAGCGTTTTCTGTCAGCCATATATTTGTACCTGTCTCCCATGATCTTCAAAACCCCCCCACCACACCAAAGAGAGCGACGAAGCAAACCGTTCCTCCTCAGGAACTCCCGAAGCCCCTCCACTGCTGAAAATACCAAACTGCGGGTGGTAACTGTAAGCACTAAACAACGGTGACCTGCCAGTACACTCCTGACGATGATTATTAATAGCAAATTCTGCCAGCGGTAAGTAGGGTGCCCAATGATCCTGATTCTTGGAGACAAAACTTCTGAGGCAAGTCTCCAAATTCTGATTAATGTACTCGGTCTGTCCATTCGATTGAGGATGGAAGGCAGAGAAAAGGAACAGCTGCATCCCCAGTTGAGAACAGAACGCCTTACAGAACTTGAAAACAAATTGGGTCCCCCGATCTGACACCACATCGAAGGGAGCCCCGTGAAGCTTTACAATCTCATTTATATAAACACCTGAGTAAGAATCTTGGCATTTGCCGGTAATGCGACAAAATGAACCATCTTACTGAACCTATCTACAACCACCAAAACCACAGTCTTGCCTGCAGATACCGATAGGTCACTAATAAAATCCGTGGACAAGTGCCTCCATGGCCTGCTAGGAATAGGTAGCAGAAGAAGAGTACCAGATGGACAGGTATGCGATACCTTAGAACGCACGCAGATACTATAAACAGATACGTGTTCAACCACATCCCGATGCAACCACGGCCACAACGAGAAATGAGGTCCGCAGTTGCCTTACCACCTAGATGACCAGCAATCACAGAGTTGTGATATTGCTTAATTACTTTGCGGCACAGATTAGATGGTACAAATAACCTTCCTGAAGGGCAGGAGATGGAGGAGTCCCCCTGGGCCTCCAACACCTCAGTCTCCAGCTTAGGGTACAATGCTGAAATGACGACCCCCTTCTGCAAAATTGGGACAGGTTTCTCATGGTCACTACCACCAGGGAAGCTCCTGGATTCAGCATCAGCCTTGACATTTTTGACTCCTAGATGGAAAGTAACAACAAAATTGAAACTAGTAAAAACTGACCATCTAGCTTGCCTAGGGTTGAGACGTTTAGCCAATTGAAGATATGAGAGAGTCTTATGGTTAGTAATAACTAATGGGATGGATCAGGGCCTCCAACCAATGTTGCCATTCTTCAAAAGTCAATTTAAACACCAAAAGTTTCCTATTGCCCGCGTCAAATTTCCCTCAGCCGAAGACAATTTCTTAGAAAAGAAAGCTCATGAACACCATTTTCCTGAAGACGGACCTTAAGACAACACAGCCCCAATCCCCACCTCCGGCGCATCAACCTCCACAACAGAGGACTGGGAAACATCAGGTTGACTGAGTATAGGGGCCGTTAGGGAGGAAAAAAGACTGCAGGGCGGCATCCAACCATTTGGAAAAATCAGACCCCTTTCTTGTCATGTCAGTAAGGGGTTTCACAACTACAGAATAATTTTGGATGAATTTCCAGTAAAAATTAGTAAATCCCAGTGTCATGATTAATTTTTGGATTTGTAGCAGCTCTGGTTCCGCTATAATTTAAATGTAGCTTTTTTCCTTTCAGCCCAGCAAAGGTTAATGTAGTTTGGTTGCTGGCAGCTGCTTTGTTGCTAGTCAGAAGGACCTGAATAGAGCGTTAGGGGGGCTTAGGGATAGACACAAGTTGTGTTAGGAGGTGCCCCATCCCTCGTTCCCTATTGTTAGGGCCTCCATCTCCCTTTTTCCATCCCCACTGTTTGTGTTTGTTGTGCTGTCCGCTGGACTGACCATTATGGGTCGTGACACCCAGAAAACATTGTAGAGACTTCAGGTTCTCGGGACGGTCCCAATCAAGGACAGCACGGACCTTCTCCAGATCCATCTGAAAACCCGAACATGACAACAGGTACCCCAAAAACTGTACCTTATGGACAGCAAAAACACATTTTTCTAGTTTTGCATATAGTTTGTTATCCCTTAATATTTGCAACACCTGTTTAACATGCAAAAAACAAACTCTCACAATGCTACATCAATGGAAAAATAAAAAAAGTTATGGATTTTGGAAGAAGGGGAGAAAAAGAACGAAGGCACATAAGCGGCAGATCGCTCAGTTGGGAAGGGGTTGAATCTTTACTTTCTCTGGATTGATTAGTTTACTAGTAGAATTGTTGCACATAATACATAACCTTTCTCTTTTATCCTATGAAACCAAGATGTGACTATAAAAAGTCCTTTTTCTTTTTAAATGTCCTAAACTGGATGTAGCCCTGACATTGTGTGGAAATATCAAACCTAATTTTCTTTCACTATCAGATCACTATATAAAGAGAACACAGGATCACTTAGTAAAGCAAAGTTAAGACGAGCGTTAATTGAGCTGCTGTCCAAAAAAACTCCATGTGCGGCATTATAGAACAGCAATCGCTGTCCTTGGTGCTGAACACCTCAGTGAACCTCTAATTGTACACAGGAAATATAATTTCTTACTAAACATTTACAAAGGACTCTGCCATTATCATGTTAAATGAAAAGGTTGCCATGACAATCAGTGAAAGGATGTAAGAGTACCACACAGGAAAAACAGCAGTGTCTTCTGAAGAATGAGTACTAAAAGGGGCTCAGATCACTTTGTTAAGATACATCTCAATATTTTACATTTTGACTGTCATTTCAACAAATATTGCATAAGGCAATAATACAAGTTTAGGAGAAACTTTGTAATATATCCTATTAGAGAAATATGCTACGCTCCCCATTTTTGGGCCACTTTTCCTCCTTTCTCCAACTACAGTAATTATTCAATCTGAAAAACAGCTAAAATTTGTCCTACTCACAGAAAAGATGGACCAGCTCACTTAAGGAACAAGTTACAACTGTCCATTGAAATCTATGCAGAGGCAAAGAATGATGGAAAACTGCACATACTGTTTTCTACTCAGAGTTTTGTCTCATCCCACGTCTGGATGCATAACTACACTGCTCAGTACTGCTGGATTCCTTCATGTGTAGGAAGATGTATTCTCAGTGATTTGATCTAATACTGTAGATACCAGAGGTGCTAAAGTAAGGAGAAGTCACTCACACTGCTGTCCACCCTAACTATCTGATTTAATCCCGGAGATACTGGTGATGCTGATGTAAGAAGAGGCTACTTACACTGCTGTCCACCCTGTCTATCTGATCTAATACTAGAGATATCAGGAGTGCTGAGGAAAAAGAAGCTGCTTACACTGCGTCCACCCTGTCTATCTGATCTAATACTAGAGATATCAGGGGTGCTGAGGAAAAAGAAGCTGCTTACACTGCTGTCCACCCTGTCTATCTGATCTAATACTAGAGATATCAGGGGTGCTGAGGAAAAAGAAGCTGCTTACACTGCGTCCACCCTGTCTATCTGTCATCTAAAAAATACTAGATGATTAATCAGCAGGGTGCTGAGGAAAAAGAAACTGCTTACACTGCGTCCACCCTGTCTATCTGATCTAATACTAGAGATATCAGGGTGCTGAGGAAAAAGAAGCTGCTTACACTGCGTCCACCCTGTCTATCTGATCTAATACTAGAGATATCAGGGGTGCTGAGGAAAAAGAAGCTGCTTACACTGCGTCCACCCTGTCTATCTGATCTAATACTAGAGAGGTCAGGAGTAGAGTTGAGCGATACTTTCCGATATCCAAAAGTATCGGAATCGGAATGGTATCGCCGATACACAAAAAATATCGCGATACCCGATACCGATACCGGAAGTCCCATGTAAGTCTATGGGAACAAAATATCGAAATAAAAAAAACCCCATTCTTGCCTTGTAGGTTAATTGTACATGAAGGAAAACAACAAAGAGTAATGTAGAATGTATTGGGGGAGGTTGAGGAGACATTAAAGGCATAGATGTTTAACCCAATCCAATGGAATAGCATTATTTTTTTTTTTTTAGGAATACTTTCGGATTGACGAACAATTGACAATGTTGTTAACCTTTTTTTTGCAATATGTTTTTCACAATCATGGTTTCACTTTTAACTTTTCACACACTTCTCTCATAACTTCAGCAGCATCATCTTTTATCAAACTTCTTTCTCACCTTCTAATCTTCAAATTTTGCTTTTTTTGTAACACATGCATTAACAGTATATTTTCTATTCATACTCTTATTCTTCCTATTCATCCTTATCTATCTTATTTGGACAGACATTCTGTACATCTGTAAACTGAATCATCCTTCGTATCTTGCTGTCACAAAGTTTTAATTACAACAGTATTGTCCGCGTTTCAGTTTAGCCTGAGCAGCATCAGGCATTTCCAGGGGACTCGAGAGGAACGGACTCACCCATACGTTAGTCTCTTCTGCTTAATTAGAGCATATTTGCTCTCATTTGTCTTATACTTAATGTCTCGCTTTTTGATCTTCTGCTTATTTTCTCGCATTTGTCTGTATCTGTATTTGTCTAACCTTTTTGTCCTGTTGGTGATGGTACAAAAGCCAATGGAAGTAACGAGACCAGCTGACTGTGCGGAAACCGAGGGTCAGCAGAAGGAACCCCATTCTTGCCTTGTGTATTGTACATGAGAAACAACAAAGAGTAATGTAGAATGTTATGGGGGAGGTTAGAGAGACATTAAAGGCTAGATGTTTAA
Organism: Oophaga sylvatica; assembly: GCA_033576555.1. Taxonomy (NCBI): domain Eukaryota; kingdom Metazoa; phylum Chordata; class Amphibia; order Anura; family Dendrobatidae; genus Oophaga; species Oophaga sylvatica. The sequence continues at coordinate 497,240,709 of JARQOD010000005.1, forward strand.
CCCAATCATAATGGAAGCATATTTTTTTTTTTAGAAATACTTTCGGATTGACAACAAGATTGAACAATGTTTAACCTTTTTCTATGTCAATATGTCATGTATTCACAATTCCAATGCTTCACGCTTAACTCACACACTTTGCTGAACCCAGGATCTTCAGCAGCATCATTTTCGATCATCAAATTATTCTTGCATCTTCACCTTCACTTAATCTTACTAAACTGTCTTGCTAATTCAGTACTTTTTGTCTTACACTTATATGCACGTTCTGATGAAACAGTTTTATCTGGCTCAAACTACTTCTACATGCTTTTAACCTAGTTACAGTACCATGTTTGATCAGATTATGCTTCACAATCGGGACATGACATTACTGAACCTCGTAATCGTACAAGCTGCTGAACTTTCTACCATCACTTGCGATAACAAAGGGTTTTAACCAGATGTAAGAGAACTACAAGATTTTGCCTTCACAGCAGGAAGCTATTATTGAACCCAGTAACACGGAGCAGGAACTGATGCTCAGCACTCCGAAACAACTGCTTGATTTACCCAGGATTAGAGCAACATGATGGCACAGACATTTTGGCGTTACACAGCAGGGTACAGCTGACATTACTGACCAGTAACACGGTACTAAGTGTTGTACTGTGCTAAGCACTTCCGACGCACTGGCGGTGTGTAACCCAATAGGAAAGTGGACAGCAGGACTTTATGCTAACAGGGACAGCTGCTACTGAACCCAGTACAGACAAGGAACTGGAAGCACTTCCGAGAACAACGGCGGTACCAGGATGAAGGACATGGTGAGCAGCAGGACTTTGCCGTCAAGCACATCCACGAGGCCTACCAGCAGGACAGTGACTTACTGAACCCCAGTAACACAGGAGCAATTAGACTGTGCTAACAGCACTTCGGAAACAACTGGCGGTGTTGTAACCCAGGGATGAGAAGAAGGAACATGGTGGAGGCAGCAGGACTTTGCCGTTCACACAGCAGGGAACAGCTGCATACTGAACCCAGTACCAGCGACAGTGTAACTGTGCTAACAGCATTCAACAAGGCTGTGTCCAAGATACAAGGACAGGAGGCAGGACTGGTACCACAGGAGGCACCTAACCAGTAACCGGAGAACAGCTGACGACTGGAACTGGTGGTAACCCAGGTGAGAAAATGAGCAGCAGGACTTTTGCCGTTCACACAGCAGGGGAACAGCTGACATTACGAACCCCAGTAACACGAGCAAGTGTAACGTGCTAACAGCATCGAAACAACTGGCGTGTGTAACCAGGATGAAGAGAACAGGTGGAGCAGCAGATTTGCGTTCACACAGCAGGGAACACTGACATTACTGAACCCAGTAACCGAGCAAGTGAACGTGCTAACGCACTTCGAGAAACAACTGCGTGTTGTAACCAGGTAGAGAGAACAGTGAGCACAGGACTTTTGCGTTCACACAGCAGGGAACAGCTGACATTACGAACCAGTAACACGGACAAGTTAACTGTGCTAACAGCACTTCCGAAACAACTGGCGGTTGTAACCCAGGATGAAAGAGAACAGGTGGAGGCAGCAGACTTTGCGTTCACACAGCAGGGAACAGCTGACATTACTGAACCAGTAAACGGACAAGTGTACTGTGCTAACAGCACTTCCGAGAACACTGGCGGTGTTGTAACCAGGATGAGAAGAGAACAGTGGAGGCAGCAGGACTTTTGCCGTTCACACAGCAGGGGAACAGCTGACATTACTGAACCCAGTAACACGGAGCAAGTGTAGACTGTGCTAACAGCACTTCCGAGAAACAACTGGCGGTGTTGTAACCCAGGGATGAGAAGAGAACAGGTGGAGGCAGCAGGACTTTTGCCGTTCACACAGCAGGGAACAGCTGACATTACTGAACCCCAGTAACACAGGAGCAAGTGTAACTGTGCTAACAGCACTTCCGAGAAACACTGGCGGTGTTGTAACCAGGGATGAGAAGAGAACAGGTGGAGGCAGCAGGACTTTTTGCCGTTCACACAGCAGGGGAACAGCTGACATTACTGAACCCAGTAAACGGGAGCAGTGTTAATGTGCTAACAGCACGGAAACAATGGCGTGTGAACCAGGGATAGAAAACATGGTGGAGGCAGCAGGATTTGCCGTTCACACAGCAGGGGAACAGTGACATTACGACCCATAACACGAGCAAGTGTAACTGTGCTAACAGCACTTCGAGAAACAACTGGCGGTGTTGTAACCCAGGATGAGAAGAGAACAGGGTGGAGGCAGCAGGACTTTTTGCCGTTCACACAGCAGGGGAACAGCTGACATTACTGAACCCCAGTAACAGGGAGCAAGTGTTAACTGTGCTAACAGCACTTCCGAGAAACAACTGGCGGTGTTGTAACCCAGGGATGAGAAGAGAACATGGTGGAGGCAGCAGGACTTTTTGCCGTTCACACAGCAGGGAACAGCTGACATTACTGAACCCCAGTAACACGGAGCAAGTGTTAACTGTGCTAACAGCACTTCCGAGAAACAACTGGCGGTGTTGTAACCCAGGGATGAGAAGAGAACATGGTGGAGGCAGCAGGACTTTTTGCCGTTCACACAGCATGGGGAACAGCTGACATTACTGAACCCCAGTAACACAGGAGCAAGTGTAGACTGTGCTAACAGCACTTCCGAGAAACAACTGGCGGTGTTGTAACCCAGGATGAGAAGAGAACATGGTGGAGGCAGCAGGACTGTTTGCCGTTCACACAGCAGGGAACAGCTGACATTACTGAACCCCAGTAACACAGGAGCAAGTGTAGACTGTGCTAACAGCACTTCCGAGAAACAACTGGCGGTGTTGTAACCCAGGGATGAGAAGAGAACATGGTGGAGGCAGCAGGACTTTTTGCCGTTCACACAGCAGGGGAACAGCTGACATTACTGAACCCCAGTAACACAGGAGCAAGTGTAGACTGTGCTAACAGCACTTCCGAGAAACAACTGGCGGTGTTGTAACCCAGGGATGAGAAGAGAACATGGTGGAGGCAGCAGGACTGTTTGCCGTTCACACAGCAGGGGAACAGCTGACATTACTGAACCCCAGTAACACAGGAGCAAGTGTAGACTGTGCTAACAGCACTTCCGAGAAACAACTGGCGGTGTTGTAACCCAGGGATGAGAAGAGAACAGGGTGGAGGCAGCAGGACTTTTTGCCGTTCACACAGCAGGGGAACAGCTGACATTACTGAACCCCAGTAACACGGGAGCAAGTGTTAACTGTGCTAACAGCACTTCCGAGAAACAACTGGCGGTGTTGTAACCCAGGGATGAGAAGAGAACAGGGTGGAGGCAGCAGGACTTTTTGCCGTTCACACAGCAGGGGAACAGCTGACATTACTGAACCCCAGTAACACGGGAGCAAGTGTTAACTGTGCTAACAGCACTTCCGAGAAACAACTGGCGGTGTTGTAACCCAGGGATGAGAAGAGAACATGGTGGAGGCAGCAGGACTTTTTGCCGTTCACACAGCAGGGGAACAGCTGACATTACTGAACCCCAGTAACACGGGAGCAAGTGTTAACTGTGCTAACAGCACTTCCGAGAAACAACTGGCGGTGTTGTAACCCAGGGATGAGAAGAGAACATGGTGGAGGCAGCAGGACTTTTTGCCGTTCACACAGCAGGGGAACAGCTGACATTACTGAACCCCAGTAACACGGGAGCAAGTGTTAACTGTGCTAACAGCACTTCCGAGAAACAACTGGCGGTGTTGTAACCCAGGGATGAGAAGAGAACAGGGTGGAGGCAGCAGGACTTTTTGCCGTTCACACAGCAGGGAACAGCTGACATTACTGAACCCCAGTAACACGGGAGCAAGTGTTAACTGTGCTAACAGCACTTCCGAGAAACAACTGGCGGTGTTGTAACCCAGGGATGAGAAGAGAACATGGTGGAGGCAGCAGGACTTTTTGCCGTTCACACAGCAGGGGAACAGCTGACATTACTGAACCCCAGTAACACGGGAGCAAGTGTTAACTGTGCTAACAGCACTTCCGAGAAACAACTGGCGGTGTTGTAACCCAGGGATGAGAAGAGAACATGGTGGAGGCAGCAGGACTTTTTGCCGTTCACACAGCAGGGGAACAGCTGACATTACTGAACCCCAGTAACACGGGAGCAAGTGTTAACTGTGCTAACAGCACTTCCGAGAAACAACTGGCGGTGTTGTAACCCAGGATGAGAAGAGAACATGGTGGAGGCAGCAGGACTGTTTGCCGTCTCACACAGCAGGGGAACAGCTGACATTACTGAACCCCAGTAACACAGGAGCAAGTGTAGACTGTGCTAACAGCACTTCCGAGAAACAACTGGCGGTGTTGTAACCCAGGGATGAGAAGAGAACATGGTGGAGGCAGCAGGACTGTTTGCCGTTCACACAGCAGGGGAACAGCTGACATTACTGAACCCCAGTAACACAGGAGCAAGTGTTAACTGTGCTAACAGCACTTCCAAGCAACAACTGGCGGTGTTGGAGCCCAGGGTCAAGGAGGATGTTTAAATACTAGATGAAGTATTTTCCTTGTTACGTGTCAATTAAAAATGTCTATACTCCAAACAAGAGAAATATAACCTTTAGTACCATAAGATGATGATTTTACTTTAAAAAATATATGTAAATTAATAATTGACAAACATAAACGCATACATTAACATGTTGAAAAGCAATGCAAACCACAATAAAAATAGGTTAAATAATCTGCTATACGGTTTTAAATAAAAGCATACAAGTACATATCAGAATCCATTAATGATGGATAAGTAACAGTATGTACACCATTTTCATTTGCTGAATAATATCACTAAAAAGTTTTTAAAAATATCTAAAATTTCCATCATGTAATACTGATAATATGTGCCAATCATTTATATTAACAAAAAAAACCTTTAAAAAGTGCATAGTGAAAACAGCTATTTATGCCTGACTGTGGACTTGCAAGCATGACAACGGATAGATAAGGTATATATAGATGACACTGCATAGCCACAGATGGTGAATGGCGATGTAATACTGTACCTCAATAAAGTGTGTGTTACTAAGTACTACATCCTTATTTTTATATAGCTTTATAAAAGGGTACGTGCATGTATGCTTGCGCCTTTGTTTGGACGCACAGACTGGCTTCCTGCTGTGACGCGTTGGGTATTGGAGCGTCTGTGCGTCTTATGACGCAGACTAACATTCACGGTGCGCATCGTTCATCATCGCAAGCGTACCGACAACACAAAGGCGTTGTCATGACTGCTTTACTCAGTAAACATGCACCTATGATGAAACATACACGCATGTGCCCTATTACATAACAAGCTACAAGAAAAATGCGTGTGAGGTGTGACACAGCTGTTTTGTTAAGGTACAGTATTATATCGACATTGTACAGGTGTCGCTATTCAGTCTGATAAATAGATATCATTCACCTATTCTATCAGTTGTCATTCTTTCAGCACCACTTACAGGTATATATTTTGCTATTGTGACTATGCACTATTGACTTTACCAAGGTAATGCATGATTTTTGTTAGCGATTATCATGTTTACATGAAGGACCTTTATGATATGGGCTGTTAACTTTCTAATCAAATATGTATTTTTTAAAATGACACAAATATAAGTAATGTTGAAGAGGACTATTCCTACATGCATTGTTTGCACAATATTACAGGTGTACATCACGTCCCTTAATCAACATTGGATATTATATTTACTTGTATGCTTTTATTTCAAAGGCAAGAACACTGAAGTATAACCTTCGCACTGCAGCAGTTGTCAAAGTTCAACCCACATTATGCACTTCCAACATTGCAGTATTTGAGTCATCATGATGTGAGTTGGATTTGTCTAAGCTATGGAGTGACAAGGTTGACCATCAGTATCCTATAGCATAAGTAGGCTTTTGTGTTTGCATTTGTTTTCGACATGTGCATATCTGTAATAATATGTCACAATTATTTTGTTACAGATTTGTGACAAAGACAAATCATTTTATGGTTTGAAAGTTGACGTTTCAAATGTTTACAGCTTAGAAATCATGGTGTAGCCTCATATCTATGTGTAGCACTAGACACTTTGAGATGTAATTTTTTTTTTTCACCATGATTAGGTAGCTAGCAGTAATTTTTGCCGGACACACAGCAGGGGAACAGCAGGCGTTACTGAACCCCACAAACACATCAGCGATTGTTTTCATCTGTGCATCTAACACTTCTGAGCAGCAACTGGCGCTGTTGAAGCCCAGGGTCAAGGAGGGTGTAGGCAGAGGCCTAGTATGAGACGTTTGAAGTTAAAGTTGTAGTTAGCAGCAGTAATTTTTGCCAGACACACAGCAGGGGAACAGCAGGCGTTACTGAACCCCACAAACACATCAGCGATTGTTTTCATCTGTGCATCTAACACTTCTGAGCAGCAACTGGCGCTGTTGAAGCCCAGGGTCAAGGAGGGTGTAGGCAGAGGCCTAGTATGAGACGTTTGAAGTTGAAGTTGTAGTTAGCAGCAGTAATTTTTGCCAGACACACAGCAGGGGAACAGCAGGCGTTACTGAACCCCACAAACACATCAGCGATTGTTTTCATCTGTGCATCTAACACTTCTGAGCAGCAACTGGCGCTGTTGAAGCCCAGGGTCAAGGAGGGTGTAGGCAGAGGCCTAGTATGAGACGTTTGAAGTTGAAGTTGTAGTTAGCAGCAGTAATTTTTGCCAGACACACAGCAGGGGAACAGCAGGCGTTACTGAACCCCACAAACACATCAGCGATTGTTTTCATCTGTGCATCTAACACTTCTGAGCAGCAACTGGCGCTGTTGAAGCCCAGGGTCAAGGAGGGTGTAGGCAGAGGCCTAGTATGAGACGTTTGAAGTTGAAGTTGTAGTTAGCAGCAGTAATTTTTGCCAGACACACAGCAGGGGAACAGCAGGCGTTACTGAACCCCACAAACACATCAGCGATTGTTTTCATCTGTGCATCTAACACTTCTGAGCAGCAACTGGCGCTGTTGAAGCCCAGGGTCAAGGAGGGTGTAGGCAGAGGCCTAGTATGAGACGTTTGAAGTTGAAGTTGTAGTTAGCAGCAGTAATTTTTGCCAGACACACAGCAGGGGAACAGCAGGCGTTACTGAACCCCACAAACACATCAGCGATTGTTTTCATCTGTGCATCTAACACTTCTGAGCAGCAACTGGCGCTGTTGAAGCCCAGGGTCAAGGAGGGTGTAGGCATAAAATATTGAGTTATTGCCTTGTTACGTGGCCATTGCAAATGTATGTACTTCAAACAAGAATAAATGAAGTTTTACTACAACAATAAAATGATAAATTTCAATTACAAGAATAGAAAAATATTTATACTTGACAGTCCTCTGTGGTTGATAACGTTTAATGGCTAACTGAAAATATGGTAACAAATTCAAAGCTTTCGAGACTACTCAGGTGTCTTCATCAGGCTAAGAGTAAAGCCAAAAATGAAGAATCACATATTTCTACACACAACAGGACACAGGAATAGCTAAGACAAGTGAGGGAGGGACAAGTGAGGGGAGACCGGCAACAAAAAGGAGAACAAGGATGAATTATCAGCGCCACACAATCACAGATAAATTAATGAATTTACCTGTGGCAAAAGACTTTTGTATGCCCGGTCATAGCATCATGGATATGGAATTACTGGTATTAAAATATAACTTCAAATATGAGAAACGTACAAAGGTTTCAGAATATAAGCTCATCATGACCTTTGACACTGTTAGTGATGGAATGAATAGATCACATGGATTTATGTCATTCTATATCAATTAAGGAATCTGCGTCTATGCCCTTGCAGGGTCATGAAAACCCAAAAAAATACGCCAATGAGAGGGCAATCAAACTTTCTATCCTTATCTAGGAACTGTTCCAATATTTATGTTCATCCCTGTGAGATAATGACAGTTCTGATACACGTCACTTACTTGTCTTACCTATTGCACTATTCCTGTGTCCTGTTCTGTATAGAAATATGTGATGCTTAATTTTTTTAGTTAGTCTTTCCCTGATGAAGAGACGTGAGTAGCCTTGAAAGCTTGCAATTTGTTTCCATCTTTTCAGTTATCCATTAAAAGGTATCAACCACTGCTGACTCTGAAGTCTAAATATTTTTCTATCTACTGGCTAACACGGTACAAAGATACACATGTTTTCTAATTTCAAGAAGGAAAAATAAAGAAAATACAAATATAAACGCATATATGCACATGCCAAAAATAAATGGAACAACACAACACCCAAAAAATTGGTAACAAAATATAGTGTTGTAAATTTAAGAATAAAAGTCAATTTTTTTTTTTATGAATAATGCTTAAGGAACGCTATGTTAAACCATAACATAGTGAAGACAATGGATTTTGTAATAGTCACTCATCATCATCATCGCAAATTTTATGTGACAGTCACAGACATTTCAATTATTTAAGTTCATAAAATCGTAACTTTCTATAGCATGTATGACATGTCCAGCATGGACTCATCAATGTGATTGATGACACAATAATGTACAATAAAAAATAACCATTTAAAAAAACATTAGGCATTGTTTGTCACAATTTAAGTGTGTGCCTGCAAGTGTAGGTGAAACAAAGGCTACGGATAGCAAAGGTATATTCTATGTCTGTATCAGACAGTGGACAGCCTCTGATGGGTAATGCCGATGTTATACTGTACGTCAATAAAGTCTGCGGCTGAAATCATGCATTTTTTGCTTGTAGAGTGTTGAAGAGGGTAAAAGAATGTCTGGTTGCGCAAAGCTTTATCCGTCAACACTACCTTCCTACTGTCACGCGTAGGGTAGGGTAGCGTGTGGCAATTAGCTGACTATCAAATGTGAGGTTAGGCTGCGTTATTGCGCACTAGGGACGCAAAAAAAAATACAGCAGTAATAATTTAATGTGTAATACTCCACCTATGACAAACCAAAAAATTACGTTCCCTCTTTAACAATGTACAAGACTAACAAGCCTAATGGTTGACGCTGACTTAATTGAGATACAGTATTACATCAACATTGTCCATGAGTAACTATGCACTGTGATACCTATATACCAGTATTAATTTATATCTCTTGTGGTTGTTTCAACAGCACTTGCAGGTATAACTACCTATTGTCAGTATGCATGATGCACTTTCTAGATGTAATAATTTATTATTGGACATTATTAACATGTTTACATGCTGGCCATTTCATATATGGTGTTTGAAGTTACAGTTGGCATCAGTATGTGTATTTTATAATGTCTGTCATAAATAAAACTCGTGATGATGATGATGAGGATTTAATGATTCGTACATCCATTGAGTGCATTATCTTACAGGTACAGATAAAGTTCCTTAAAAAGCATTAATTCATAAGTCTGAAATGTACTTTTATGCATTAATTTCAAAATGTGAAGAGTAGACTATGTTTTATTTTTTGTTACCATTTCTAATAGACATGTGCAGATATGCGCTGTGATGACAAATTATTATTTGTCCATATTTGTCATAAAAAATTATCATTCTAGGCCTGCAAAACTTCACAATTTCATGTTTTCAGCATAACAAGCAGGGTGACGGCTCTTCCCTATTTGGAGCATGTTGGTCATGTGTTTTTCTGTCCATGTGTCGGGAACAGGACACTTCTTGCCGTTGACACAGCAGGGGAACAGCTGGCGTTACTGAACCCCACTAACAGTAGAGCTTGTGTTTTGTTCTGTGGACACGACACTTCTGAGCAGCAACTGGCAGTGTTGGAGCCCAGGGAGTAGAGTTCAGGTGGTAGAAAGATGAACATAACAGGAGACATGGATAACGTTGCGAACCAGTTATTTAATCTGAAAACGGACAGACAAATTCTGCCGAGATCCATGCCTTGTTCATTTTCAGAAAAGTAAGCCGGTCTACATTATCGGAGGATAGTCGCATGCGACGGTCTGTTAGTACACCACCTGCAGCACTAAAGACGCGCTCCGATAATACACTGGCAGCAGGGCAAGCCAGCACCTCCAATGCATACTGGCTAAGCTCTGGCCATGTATCCAGCTTAGAGACCCAAAACTTGAATGGGGAAGAGCCATCTGGGAGTACACTGAGAGGCAAAGCCAAGTAGTCTGTCACCATCTGACGGATACGTTGCCTCCCGCTGACTGGAGCCCTCTCGGATGGTGTAGACATTTGTGGCGCTGCCACAAAACTTTGCCACATTTTTAACATACTGGTCTTTCCCTGTGCAGAGGCACTGCGTGTGCTCCCTCTTGTTGCAGAGCTCTCTACACTGCCTCGACGCACAGAGCTGCTTTGTAAAGCAGTAGCAGCAGCAGTGCTCTCGGCAGTAAGGTAGAACATTAGGGATTGCACCAGTGTGTCTTGGTACTCCCGCATTTTACGCTCCCGGTTCAACGGTGTGATGAGGCTTTTGACGTTGTCCCGGTAGCGAGGGTCTAGGAGGGTGTACACCCAATAATCAGACGTCGTGAGAATGTGGGCGATGCGGCGGTCGTTTCTTAGGCACTGCAGCATGAAATCAACCATGTGCTGCAGACTCCCAACTGGCAAAGAAACGCTGTCCTCTGCAAGAGGCGTTATCTCTGCCTGCTCTGCATCACCCCACCCTCGCTCTACATACTGACTAGAGCGTTGTGTACCTCCCTCTGGAGCGATGTCTTCCTCCTCCATTGACTCCTCCTCCTCATCCTCCTCACAAAGTGAGCCCTGCCCAGCCCTTTGTGAGGAACCACGTTGCGCTGACTTTCCAGAAGGTGATGGAATTTGTGACTCCTCATCCTCCACCTCTTCCAAAACCTCATCCCTTATTGCTTGCAGTGTTTTTTGAAGCAGGCAGATAAGGGGGACAGTCAGGCTGACTAGTGCATCATCTGCACTCGCCATCCGCGTTGACTCATCAAACGCACGCAAAACGTGGCACATGTCCTTCATAGTGGCCCACTCATTAATGGTGAAGTGTGGACGGCGCAAATTGCGTGTTGATTGCGCCTGATGCAGCTGATACTCCATAACTGCTGGCTGCTGCTCACACAACCGCTCCAACATATGTAACGTTGAATTCCACCTGGTGGATACGTCACATATGATGCGATGTTCAGGAAGGCGCAATCTGCGTTGCAGAGCTGCAATGCGCGATCTGGCCATGCTGGAACGTCGCAAGTGAGCGCACTCTAGGCGGACCTTGTGCAGCAGTGCATCAAGATCCGGATAGTCCCTCAAAAAACTCTGCACGACCAAGTTGAGCACATGTGCCAGACATGGTATGTGAGTGAGGTTGCCAAGGCCCAGAGCTGCCACCAGATTTCGGCCATTGTCACACACTACCAAGCCTGGCTGGAGATTCGCTGGCAAAAACCACACGTCGCTCTCCTGCTTGATGGCATTCCAGACCTCCTGCGCTGTGTGGCTTCGATTCCCCATGGGAATTAATTTCAGAACGGCCTGTTGCCGTTTGGCCACGGCTGTGCTCATATCGGTCACATCAGGTAAGCGTCCACGGGTCCATGTGGAGGTAGACCGTGACGGCTCCTGCAGCGATGATTCTGAGGAACTGGAGTAGGAGGAGGAGTCAATGTGGACAGACTTGATTCCAGCAATCCTTGGAGTTGGCAGAACACGTACAGCGCCACTCGCAAGATCTGTACCCGGCTCCACAACATTCACCCAATGGGCAGTGAGTGAAAGGTATCGTCCCTGGCCATGGGTACTGGTCCACGCATCGGTGGTCAGGTGGACCTTGCTACTGACGGCGTTTAGTAGCGCATGTTTAATTTTTGCCTCAACATGCTTTTGCAGACCAGGGACGGCTTGCCTGCTGAAATAAAATCGGCTGGGCACATTGTATTGTGGGACTGCCAATGCCATTAATTCACGGAAACTGTCAGTCTCCACCAGCCTGAATGACAGCATTTCAAGGGACAGGAGTTTTGCAATGCCAGCATTCAGAGCCTGTGCTCGTGGATGGTTTGCCGAGTATGGCCGTCTTTTATCCCATGCCTGTGCTACCGATGGCTGTTTTGTGGCCTGGGTGTGTGAGGATGACAGGGAACTTGCAGCTGTGGGTGGAATAACACTGTGTCTCTGGACAACAGTGACAGAGGTTCTTCCATGGCGATCCTTTGAGGAAGCCGAACCAGCTGTGTGTGAACTGGAGGAAGAGGCTCCAACAGGAGCTGAAGATGTAGGTGCTGCTGTAGGTTGGCCTACATCTCCAGTGTGTCTTTGTAACTCAACAAAGTGCTTTGACCGCACATGTTTCCACATATTTGTTGTATTAAGGTTACTGACACTTTTACCTCTTTTAATTTTTTGATTACACAGCTTGCATTTTACATAGCAAATATCATCTGCAACTGTATCAAAAAAGGACCACGCAGAGCAAGTCCTGGGAGCGCCCGGTTTGGCTGTTGGAAGAGAACTGCTCCGAACGGGTGCCAAACTGGAGGCTACAGGCAAGCGAGTCTGCAGCCTACCTCTCCCTACTGTTTGGACCGTTGGTGCAATCTCTTCCTCAGAGCTGCTCCCACCACCTTCCTGTTCCTCACGCCATGTTGGGTCTTGGACCTCATCATCTCCACCACTACCCTCTTCCAACACCTGCTGTTGTTGGGTGGTCTGGCCAGCACCATGCTCAACAGAAACTGGCAACTGAGTCTCATCATCATCAGATGCGTTCTGCGGTGTGCTGACCATCGGCACTGGCTCACCCGCCTCTTCAGATTCAGAGAGACACAGCTGTTGCGCATCACTGCATACTGCCTCTTCTTCACATTCCAGAATGCTGCTTGGCTGGGCCCCTGTTTCCAAGCCAACAGATTCTGAGAACAGAAGCAGAGACTCAGCTGGCTCCTGTACAGAGCTCTCTGACTGCCTGGGCAATTTGGCAGGCGGTGAAGAGACTGATGGTTGTTCAACAGTGCTGTGGTCCTGAGAGGAGGTGGAAGCTATTGAAGTCGATGCATTGGCTGCCATCCAACCAACAACGGCTTCAATTTGTTCTTCACGCAGCAGGGGGGTACGCTGAGCTCCTACAAAAGTGCGCATAAAGGAACGCTCACGGGGAAAACTGGTGGATGCTGTGTCACTGGGTGCGGCAGCAGCCACAGAATCCCCACGTCCTCTCCCTGCTGCAAATCCACGGCCTCGACCACGACCACGTGCCTTACTCACTGACTTCTTCATCTTGGTAGATTGATAAAGAAAGTCAGAAAAGTTAAGGCCTAAGTGTGGTTATTCCTCACAGACTACAGTGAACCCTGCAGACAACTGTTCAGTATCTGTGAAAGGCCCCTTTGTGTACTTCTATAGTGTTTGCAACCAATGTATTGTATACGGATGGAAGCGCGTCACACTAATAGATTAGATTTTTTTCCACTAAAATGGAGCAGCACCAATTAGAGAAAAATGTGAAGGATGAGGCAGTGACACACGCTCAGCAGACTACAACCGGCAGTGGTTTAAGTACAAACTGGAGCGTAATCTGCACTCACAAAATGAAAAGCTCACAGACTACAGTGAACACTGAAACACAACTATTCACTATCTGTGAAAAGCTCCTTTGTGTACTTCTATAGTGTTTGCAACCAATGTATTGTATACGGATGGAAGCGCGTCACACTAATAGATTAGATTTTTTTCCACTAAAATGGAGCAGCACCAATTAGAGAAAAATGTGAAGGATGAGGCAGTGACACACGCTCAGCAGACTACAACCGGCAGTGGTTGAAGTACAAACTGGAGCGTAATCTGCACTCACAAAATGAAAAGCTCACAGACTACAGTGAACACTGAAACACAACTGTTCTGTAGCTGTTAAAGGCCCCTTAGTGTACTTCTATAGTGTTTGCAACCAATGTATTGTATACGGATGGAAGCGCGTCACACTAATAGATTAGATTTTTTTCCACTAAAATGGAGCAGCACCAATTAGAGAAAAATGTGAAGGATGAGGCAGTGACACACGCTCAGCAGACTACAACCGGCAGTGGTTGAAGTACAAACTGGAGCGTAATCTGCACTCACAAAATGAAAAGCTCACAGACTACAGTGAACACTGAAACACAACTGTTCTGTAGCTGTTAAAGGCCCCTTAGTGTACTTCTATAGTGTTTGCAACCAATGTATTGTATACGGATGGAAGCGCGTCACACTAATAGATTAGATTTTTTTCCACTAAAATGGAGCAGCACCAATTAGAGAAAAATGTGAAGGATGAGGCAGTGACACACGCTCAGCAGACTACAACCGGCAGTGGTTGAAGTACAAACTGGAGCGTAATCTGCACTCACAAAATGAAAAGCTCACAGACTACAGTGAACACTGAAACACAACTGTTCTGTAGCTGTTAAAGGCCCCTTAGTGTACTTCTATAGTGTTTGCAACCAATGTATTGTATACGGATGGAAGCGCGTCACACTAATAGATTAGATTTTTTTCCACTAAAATGGAGCAGCACCAATTAGAGAAAAATGTGAAGGATGAGGCAGTGACACACGCTCAGCAGACTACAACCGGCAGTGGTTGAAGTACAAACTGGAGCGTAATCTGCACTCACAAAATGAAAAGCTCACAGACTACAGTGAACACTGAAACACAACTGTTCTGTAGCTGTTAAAGGCCCCTTAGTGTACTTCTATAGTGTTTGCAACCAATGTATTGTATACGGATGGAAGCGCGTCACACTAATAGATTAGATTTTTTTCCACTAAAATGGAGCAGCACCAATTAGAGAAAAATGTGAAGGATGAGGCAGTGACACACGCTCAGCAGACTACAACCGGCAGTGGTTGAAGTACAAACTGGAGCGTAATCTGCACTCACAAAATGAAAAGCTCACAGACTACAGTGAACACTGAAACACAACTATTCACTATCTGTGAAAAGCTCCTTTGTGTACTTCTATAGTGTTTGCAACCAATGTATTGTATACGGATGGAAGCGCGTCACACTAATAGATTAGATTTTTTTCCACTAAAATGGAGCAGCACCAATTAGAGAAAAATGTGAAGGATGAGGCAGTGACACACGCTCAGCAGACTACAACCGGCAGTGGTTGAAGTACAAACTGGAGCGTAATCTGCACTCACAAAATGAAAAGCTCACAGACTACAGTGAACACTGAAACACAACTATTCACTATCTGTGAAAAGCTCCTTTGTGTACTTCTATAGTGTTTGCAACCAATGTATTGTATACGGATGGAAGCGCGTCACACTAATAGATTAGATTTTTTTCCACTAAAATGGAGCAGCACCAATTAGAGAAAAATGTGAAGGATGAGGCAGTGACACACGCTCAGCAGACTACAACCAGCAGTGGTTGAAGAACTAACTGGAGCGTGATCTGCACTCAAAAAATCAAAACCTCACAGACTGCAGTGAACACTGAAACACAACTATTCACTATCTGTGAAAAGCTCCTTTGTGTACTTCTATAGTGTTTGCAACCAATGTATTGTATACGGATGGAAGCACGTCACACTAATAGATTTGATTTTTTTCTAATATAATGGAGCTGCACCAATTCCACTAAATAAAATAAAAAAAAAAAAAGAGTCAGTGACACGTGCAGATGCCTACAAACAGCGGTGGATGCAGAGCAAACTGCAGCGTCACCTGCACTGTCACACACACACCTTGCACAGAGCTGTTAAAACAACACTGGCAAAATGAAGCTTTACACAGCGGTTGGTAAACTAGCCTGCCTCAAGCACAGTAGTACACAAAATCGCAATATCTAACTGTCCCTCAGAGTCAGCACAGCAGCGTTCTGTCCCTTACTGAGTTCACAGCACAGTGACGCTAAAATGGCTGCGGCGCCTTTTATAGTGCATTCTGACATCATTTCAGCAGCCAATCACAGCCATGCCATTAGTTAAGATGACCGCAGCATTACAGGATGTGCCCACACTTCGTAGGATTCCTCATTGGCTGACTAAAATCACATTGCCTCTCAAAGAATTATGGGAACTTCCGATTCCGGTATACGATATTGAAAAAGTATCGGAATTAAGTATCGGAATTCCGATAACGCGAATATCGGCCGATACCCGATACTTGCGGTATCGGAATGCTCAACACTAGTCAGGAGTGCTGAGGAAAAAGAAGCTGCTTACACTGCGTCCACCCTGTCTATCTGATCTAATACTAGAGATATCAGGGGTGCTGAGGAAAAAGAAACTGCTTACACTGCGTCCACCCTGTCTATCTGATCTAATACTAGAGATATCAGGGGTGCTGAGGAAAAAGAAGCTGCTTACACTGCGTCCACCCTGTCTATCTGATCTAATACTAGAGATATCAGGGGTGCTGAGGAAAAGAAGCTGCTTACACTGCGTCCACCCTGTCTATCTGATCTAATACTAGAGATATCAGGGGTGCTGAGGAAAAAGAAACTGCTTACACTGCGTCCACCCTGTCTATCTGATCTAATACTAGAGATATCAGGGGTGCTGAGGAAAAAGAAGCTGCTTACACTGCGTCCACCCTGTCTATCTGATCTAATACTAGAGATATCAGGGGTGCTGAGGAAAAAGAAGCTGCTTACACTGCGTCCACCCTGTCTATCTGATCTAATACTTGAGATATCAGGGGTGCTGAGGAAAAAGAAGCTGCTTACACTGCGTCCACCCTGTCTATCTGATCTAATACTAGAGATATCAGGGGTGCTGAGGAAAAAGAAGCTGCTTACACTGCGTCCACCCTGTCTATCTGATCTAATACTAGAGATATCAGGGGTGCTGAGGAAAAAGAAGCTGCTTACACTGCGTCCACCCTGTCTATCTGATCTAATACTAGAGATAACAGGGGTGCTGAGGAAAAAGAAACTGCTTACACTGCGTCCACCCTGTCTATCTGATCTAATACTAGAGATATCAGGGGTGCTGAGGAAAAAGAAGCTGCTTACACTGCGTCCACCCTGTCTATCTGATCTAATACTAGAGATATCAGGGGTGCTGAGGAAAAAGAAGCTGCTTACACTGCGTCCACCCTGTCTATCTGATCTAATACTAGAGATATCAGGGGTGCTGAGGAAAAAGAAGCTGCTTACACTGCGTCCACCCTGTCTATCTGATCTAATACTAGAGATATCAGGGGTGCTGAGGAAAAAGAAGCTGCTTACACTGCGTCCACCCTGTCTATCTGATCTAATACTAGAGATAACAGGGGTGCTGAGGAAAAAGAAACTGCTTACACTGCGTCCACCCTGTCTATCTGATCTAATACTAGAGATATCAGGGGTGCTGAGGAAAAAGAAGCTGCTTACACTGCGTCCACCCTGTCTATCTGATCTAATACTAGAGATATCAGGGGTGCTGAGGAAAAAGAAGCTGCTTACACTGCTGTCCACCCTGTCTATCTGATCTAATACTAGAGATATCAGGGGTGCTGAGGAAAAAGAAACTGCTTACACTGCGTCCACCCTGTCTATCTGATCTAATACTAGAGATATCAGGGGTGCTGAGGAAAAAGAAGCTGCTTACACTGCGTCCACCCTGTCTATCTGATCTAATACTAGAGATATCAGGGGTGCTGAGGAAAAAGAAGCTGCTTACACTGCGTCCACCCTGTCTATCTGATCTAATACTAGAGATATCAGGGGTGCTGAGGAAAAAGAAACTGCTTACACTGCGTCCACCCTGTCTATCTGATCTAATACTAGAGATATCAGGGGTGCTGAGGAAAAAGAAGCTGCTTACACTGCGTCCACCCTGTCTATCTGATCTAATACTAGAGATAACAGGGGTGCTGAGGAAAAAGAAACTGCTTACACTGCGTCCACCCTGTCTATCTGATCTAATACTAGAGATATCAGGGGTGCTGAGGAAAAAGAAGCTGCTTACACTGCGTCCACCCTGTCTATCTGATCTAATACTTGAGATATCAGGGGTGCTGAGGAAAAAGAAGCTGCTTACACTGCGTCCACCCTGTCTATCTGATCTAATACTAGAGATATCAGGGGTGCTGAGGAAAAAGAAGCTGCTTACACTGCGTCCACCCTGTCTATCTGATCTAATACTAGAGATATCAGGGGTGCTGAGGAAAAAGAAGCTGCTTACACTGCGTCCACCCTGTCTATCTGATTTAATCCCGGAGATACTGGTGATGCTGATGTAAGAAGAGGCTACTTACACTGCTGTCCACCCTGTCTATCTGATCTAATACTAGAGAGGTCAGGAGTGCTGAGGAAAAAGAAGCTGCTTACACTGCGTCCACCCTGTCTATCTGATCTAATACTAGAGATATCAGGGGTGCTGAGGAAAAAGAAGCTGCTTACACTGCGTCCACCCTGTCTATCTGATCTAATACTAGAGATATCAGGGGTGCTGAAGAAAAAGAAGCTGCTTACACTGCGTCCACCCTGTCTATCTGAGCTAATACTAGAGAGGTCAGGAGTGCTGAGGTAAGAAGAGGCTGCTTACACTGCTGTTCACCCTGTCTATCTGATCTAATACTAGAGAGGTCAGGAGTGCTGAGGTAAGAAGAGGCTGCTTACACTGCTGTTCACCCTGTCTATCTGATCTAATACTAGAGAGGTCAGGAGTGCTGAGGTAAGAAGAGGCTGCTTACACTGCTGTTCACCCTGTCTATCTGATCTAATTCTGGAGATACTGGTGATGCTGAGGTGACAAGAGGCCGCTCAAACTGAGTCACCCCCTCTTCAACTCTTGACCCAGCTGCTCCACTCCTCAACCATGCCAGTTACTTTGCAGTGATATAGAATTGTAGTTCTAACGATGACTCATGCAGGGAAAATTGACCTCTTTTTTGTACATAGAGCTTAGAAGAAGGGATGAGCGGACTCATGTAAGTTCAGGTTTCGGTACCCTACCCGAACTTTATTTAAAAGTTTGATCCTGGTAACAGACCTTTACCAGGACCCAACCCATTGAAAACGAAGAGTACCTGAACTTTTGAGCTGAAAATTCTCTCTCTCTCTGCAACGTTGCACATTGCAACGGCATGAACCCCAAACTTTTAAGTTTGGAATCGCTCATCTCTAGTTAAAAGGATTCAGCTAGTCTGTTTTTAATCACTTGATGTCATAGATCTAATGGAAAAGAGAAGATTTAACTAGGTTGAAGGGGAAAATGAGCTATTGTAAAGACACAGTGCTATATAATATGATGGCTGCAATATATTACAAGGATAAAAATTGTGATGGGAGTGCTTCTTTAACTATTTTTTAGTGTTTACACTAAAACATCTTCATGTTTTAGCATAAAAATACATTTTATACTATTCCAAGTTTATATACACTGCTCAAAAAAATAAAGGAAACACTTAAACAACAGAATATAACTCCAACTAAATCAAACTTCTATGAAATCAAACTGTCCACTTAGGAAGCAACACTGATTGACAATCAATTTCACATGCTGTTGTGCAAATGGAATAGACAACAGATGGAAATTATTGGCAATTATCAAGACACAATAATGGAGTGGTTCTGCAGGTGGAGACCACAGACCACATCTCAGTACCAATGCTTTCTGGCTGATGTTTTGGTCACTTTTGAATGTTGGTTGTGCTTTCACACTCGTGGTAGCATGAGACGGACTCTACAACCCACACAAGCGGCACAGGTAGTGCAGCTCATCCAGGATGGCACATCAATGCGAACTGTGGCAAGAAGGTTTGCTGTATCTGTCAGCGTAGTGTCCAGAGGCTGGAGGCGCTACCAGGAGACAGGCCAGTACACCAGGAGATGTGGAGGGGGCAGTAGGAGGGCAACAACCCAGCAGCAGGACCGCTACCTCTGCCTTTGTGCAAGGAGGAACAGGAGGAGCACTGCCAGAGCCCTGCATAATGACCTCCAGCAGGGCACAAATGTGCATGTGTCTGCACAAACAGTTAAAAACCGACTCCATGAGGATGGTCTGAGTGCCCGACGTCCAAGGATGGGGGTTGTGCTCACAGCCCAACACCATGTAGGACGCTTGGCATTTGCCACAGAACACCAGGATTGGCAAATTCGCCACTGGCGCCCTGTGCTCTTCACAGATGAAAGCAAGTTCACACTGAGCACATGTGACAGACGTGACAGAGTCTGGAGACGCCGTTGAAAGTGATCTGCTGCCTGCAACATCCTTCAGCATGATCGGTTTGCAGGGGGTCAGTAATGGTGTGGGGTGGCATTTCTTTGGAGGGCCGCACAGCCCTCCAAGTGCTCGCCAGAGGTAGCCTGACTGCCATTAGGTACCGAGATGAGATCCTCAGACCCCTTGTGAGACCATATGCTGGTGCGGTTGGCCCTGGGTTCCTCCTAATGCAGGACAATGCCAGATCTCATATGGCTGGAGTGTGTCAGCAGTTCCTGCAAGGTGAAGGCATTGAAGCTATGGACTGGCCCGCCTGTTCCCCAGACCTGAATTCAATTGAGCACATCTGGGACATCATGTCTCGTTCCATCCACCAACGTCACGTTGCACCACCGACTGTCCAGGAGTTGGTGGATGCTTTAGTCCAGTTCTGGGAGGAGATCCCTCAGGAGACCATCCGCCACCTCATCAAGTGCATGCCCAGGTGTTGTAAGGAGGTCATACAGGCACAGGGAGGTCATACAGGCACGTGGAGGCCACACACACTACTGAGCATCATTATGACTTGTTTTGACATTACATTCCACTTTAATTTTGTAGGTGACTCCAAATCCAGGCCTTATTTGGTTAATAAATTTGATTTCCATTGATGATTTTTGTGTGATTTTGTTGTCAGCACATTCAACTTTGTACAGAACAAAGTATTCAATGAGAATATTTCATTCATTCAGA
Organism: Oophaga sylvatica; assembly: GCA_033576555.1. NCBI lineage: Eukaryota > Metazoa > Chordata > Amphibia > Anura > Dendrobatidae > Oophaga > Oophaga sylvatica. The sequence goes on from JARQOD010000005.1 coordinate 497,261,523, forward strand.
TCTAGGATGTGTTATTTGAGTGTTCCCTTTATTTTTTTGAGTAATATATATATATAAATCTATCTATCTATCTACCAATGCTGTAACCCTATTATATTTGCATTCCAAATGACTTACCTATAGTTAGAAATAAATCATACAGATTGGACATTTTCTTTTCAATGCTATTGCTTCCAAATATGCATTAGAGGTGCTGTCAGGAAACACTGCCAATAGAAGGCTGGCAGCACTTAAAAAGGCTTCCACAGACAGTCTTTGTGCTAGTTACTCAGTCTAGCAGATCCCAGGGGAACCCTGGCTTTCATCCATTAACAATTATACAGGGTTGAGTTTATTGAGTGACTGCTGGCCGGTGGAGCTGACTTTCAGAGGATGGTCAGAAAGCCAGGTCAATACAGACAGTTCAGGACAGGAACAAAGTCGTCAAAAAGTAGAATAGTTAGAACAAAAGCTGAGGTCAGTAACAGAAATAAAACTATTGTAGCTGAGCAGGAGTCGCTTAACATGATTGAACGAGGGTAAGTAGAACTGGTAACTGGCAACCGGAAGCAGGGAGCTAGGGGCTTATATAGTGTGCAGCCTCATAGAAGAAAGTTAATGACAAAACCGTGTTCAGGAATTAACCCCTAATCTCCCTGCCTGGCTGGAAGCACAAGCATCGGATCAGTTGGGTGGTATTCCCGCTGTTGTCCGTTCTGCACGGCGTAAGTCAGGTTGGGTAGTCGGGTCAGGTTGAGTAGTGGAGTCAGGTTGAGTAGTGGAGTCAGGTTGAATGAGTGAAGACGGAGACACGCCAGGTTCTGTGGAGCAGCCATTTCAGGGGCTTCAGGCTCCTTTTCCTCTACTGGGTCGATGAGTGGCAGATCGGAGAATTCTTCCTTGTCACAGTGAAAAGCTGCAGCAGGGAGCATTTCAGGAACGATTTGTGGTCTCTCTAGTTGGTCAGGGTCTCGCGACAAGCAAGGACGTAGCATATTCCGATGAACTACTCGAGTGGGGGCATCTTCTTCCCTTCAGGTCGAACCTCATAGACAGGACCATCGGATCCGATTTGGTGTTTCACCCAATACGGGTGTCTTCTCCCACCGGTACTCCAACTTTCCTCGAGGATGTTTGTCTCGGACCAACATGCGGCCCACAGCTTTAAGAGCTGTCCCTCGCAGGGGAGTCGTTTCATGATGTTCAAGTTCCCTAAACGTAGTCTGCACAAGTCAGTGTAGGGTCTGCAAACGGTGATGATGTTCACGGATCCAGGTGGACACCCCTGTCCGCTGGTAGTCCTCCTCTGGGTCCAATTCCAGCTCGGTGATCTCTTGCCCTTTCCGGTCAAACAGCAGGGTGTATGGCGTGTATCCAGTTGTGCTGTGCACCTGATTGTTGTACACCCAGACTAATTCTGCCACAAACTTAGGCCAACGGACTTACCTGTCTTCCTCCAATGTTGTCAGCATCTTTCTCAATCTGATACAGATGATGCAGTTCTTCCACAAGCCGCCCTTGAAAGCAGGCACCTTGGTCAGAGTGAATTCTCTTCGGACAAGCGTACACTCAGATGAAGTCTCTGTAAATAGACTGGGCCGCTGATTCGGCTTTCTGATCCCAGGTTGAAGTTACCACAGAAAATTTAGTAAAGTGGTCGGTCATTACCAGTGAGCTGGACCTACAGTCAAGTAGTCAATCATCAGCACCTCTAGGGGAGCAGAAGTCACAATGGTTTGCATAGGGTCCCTCTGTTCTGGAGGCTTAGCTATCTCACAGTTCCTGCATTGTTGACAAGCTTCATACACTGCAGCTTTCAGCCGAGGATGGTAGACCAACTTCTGCAGCCACTGGAACATCTTCTCCGGGCCAAAGTGAGCCCCTCTTTCATGAACGTCTGTGGCCACCTTGCGGAGCAACTTTTCTGGGAGCACCACTTGCCAAGTGTCTCCCAATTCTCTTGCCAACTGCACATTCTGATACAGTAGGCCATCTTCCAGTTGGAGCCTCTCCCACTGCCGTAAGATTTGCAAGGTTCCCGGGGACAGGGCGCCCCTCTCTCTTTGGCTGGGAAGTTGTTTCAAAGCCACCCACTGCTTGATCTGAGCGAGTTCCCTATCTTCCTGCTGAAGCCGTACCCAGTCTTCACGGGGGCGTCCCAGCTTGTGTCTTCTGGACGCCTCCTCAATCTGTCCATGCGTTGCCGCCAACGTCCTGGTGGGTATACAAAACTCTGGGATCTCTTCAGACTCCAACTCTTCATCCCGATTAGGTCCAGGTTGCTCGTGAGTCACTTTTGATAACACATCGGCATGTGTATTCTCAGCTCTTCTTCGATAGGCGATCTTGTATCGGTACTTGGCCATGCGGGCCACCCATCTCTGCTCCATGGCCCCTAGTTTCGCGTTTTCCAGGTGAGCCAATGGATTGTTATCGGTGCATACCAAGACTTCAGACCCAGACAGGTACTCAGTGAATTTCTCAGTCATTGCCCACACCAACGTTAGTGGTTCCAGCTTGAAAGAACTGGAGAGACCGACTCGCATAAGCAATCACTTGCTCTTTTCCGTCCTGCATCTGTGACAAGACAGCTCCTAGTCCATGTAAGCTTCCATCAGTGTGAAGAATAAAAGGTTGAGAGAAGTCTGCATAGGTCAGTATGCGTGCTTCAGTCAGAGCCATCTTTAGGGCTCGGAAAGCTTCTTCCTGGCTATCTCCCCACTGAATGGTCCGATTCTGTGCGCCGGACGGCACTCCTTTAAATAACTCAAGCAACGGGTTAACAATGCGAGTGAAGTTTTTGTTGAACTGTCGATAGTACCCAGTGAGTCCCAGAAAGGCCCGGACATCTTTCACTGTCTTTGGGGTGGGCCAGTCCTGAACTGCCGCTATCTTCTCATACTACGGTCTCACCCTTCAGCGGATATGATATGCCCCAGATATTCGATCTGGTTGTGGAAGAGGTGACACTTCCAGGGTTTCACCTTCAGGCCGAGCTTCTGTAGCCGGTTCAACACTTGCTCCAGCCATCACAGGTGCTCCTCAAAGGTGGTTGCATAGATGATAATGTCATCAAAATAGATGACGGTAGCTTCAAAGCTCAAGTCTTCCAAGCATCTCTCTATCAATCGTTGAAAGGTCCCGGGTGTGTTGGTAAGGCCGAAAGGCATCCGATTGAATTCGAAGAATCCCATGGGCAGTATGAATGCTGTCTTCGCCCGGTCTTGCTCGGACATGGGCACTTGCCAATACTCTCTGGCCAGATCCAACGACGAGAAGTACTTGGCTTTTCCCAGGGCAGACAATGATTTCTCTATTCTCGGTAGTGGATACGAGTCGCAGGGTCCCGTCTTTTTTCCGTACTAGTACAATGAGCACAGCCCACGGACTTTGGCTCTCTCAGTTGACCCCACTCTGCAGCATATGCCCCAAAATATCCTTCACCTCCTGGTATATTTGTGGGAGTGCTGTGTTTCCCATCTGGATCTTGTGGGTGATAGCTGTGGTACACCCGAAATCATTGTCATGATGAGCAAAAACGTCCTGGTATCGCTCTAGTACCACCTCCACTTGATGTACCTGTTGGGGTGAGAGTTCTGTCAGCTCAGCACGCATCTGCTCCAGGATTTGGCGTCCTTCCTTTAGGTGATTAGAGACCGGTTCGGAGGACACTGTTACGGCCACTGTCCAAAGGTCCCCCTGTTGTACCACAAACTGAACAGCTTCCGGTGGTACAGCTCTTCCGGTATTCCCATTATCTGTGCTACTTCACTCTTGGGCATAAGCGTGAGATCATCTTCCCCGAGATTGACACATCGCACCGTTACATTACAGTCGTGGACAATGGCTAATGTCCATGCAACAAGAAGCACTGGAGGTAGCTGATCGATAGAAGCTGGTTCTATCTGGACTTTGAATCTTTCGAGGGGGGTACAGGCTTGGATAGGCAGAGTAAGCACAGTCTGTCCTGGTGGTAAGACGAGGTTGGCAGCGGCTGGAACAACCACCTTGCCCAATGTTTTTCCTTCACTCGATGTCTCTTGGGCCTGGGCCACCCGTATCAACTGTTGGAACACTTTTCTCTGGGGGTCATGAAGGCTCCATCGACTCAGAAACACATCTGCTGGCTTGCTGACCAAGATGTTTCCAAGTTCTTTCAGTACGTTCATTCCTAAAGTCACAGTGGGGCCATTGCCAGAATCTCCAGCGGCCCACATCTTTTCAGCACACAGTGATTTGCATCTAGACCACCCCTACGACCGGGATGGGCAACTGATCACTGGGCCCCATTCAGGCTGCATCATCTCGGGAAACTGATGTCTGAAATAAGTCTTGGGCATAGTGGTTACTTGAGAGCCGGTATCAACTAAACAGCGGACAGCCCGACCATCCATTTCGGCCCAAACGAGAGGACTCAGGAAAGCCAAACTTGTGGGACTTCTTTCTCTCCTTCTTGGCTGCTTAGGCTCCGGGCGGCGCCCCCCAACCACAGAGCCCCCAGTTTAACGGATGGTGGTTGAGGGATCTTCCACGGCGTGCGCTTCCTCAGACATAGTGTTCAGTGTTCCCGCAGGCGAAACAGGTCGGCCGCCTCTCTGCGCGAGGTTGTCTCATTTCCCGGTGAGGCTGGGGATCAGTCTTGCCTTCAAAGGGGTCCAGGGCTACTGAAGATTCCTTCTTTAAGCCGAACCATTCCTCTCGCATGTCCTGGATTTCCTTCCTGAGCTCTCTCACCCAACTTGGTTCCGTTTCCAGCGAAACGGATACCTGCCCGCTCCGAACCTTCCCCGCCGGGACTGTCATCCTCTGCTCCTGCTCACGTTCGTGCGCTTCTACCCCAACTTCCAAAAAGGACATACACGGTTTAACCCGCAAGCCCTCCCGCAAGGCCTGTTTAAGCAGCGCATCTCTAAAGCCTGCAACTAACTGGTCCCTCAGAACTACAGTACAGACCAAAAGTTTGGACACACCTTCTCATTCAAAGATTTTTCTGTATTTTCATGACTATGAAAATTGTAGAATCACACTGAAGGCATCAAAACTATGAATTAACACATGTGGAATTATACATTACACTTTACAAAAATATGTGAAACAACTGAAAATATGTCTTATATTCTAGGTTCTTCAAAGTAGCCACCTTTTGCTTTGATTACTGCTTTGCAGGCAGAAAAGGTGAACGTATGGACTCTACATGCCTGTTTCCCACCGTGAAGCATGGAGGAGGTGGTGTGATGGTGTGGGGGTGCTTTGCTGGTGACACTGTTGGGGATTATTCAAAATTGAAGCGGTGAGCGGTCCATCTCACCCCAAACCATCTAGATTGGATTCAGGTCTGGTGACTGTGGAGGCCAGGTCATCTGGCGTAGCACACCAACACTCTCCTTCTTGGTCAAATAGCCCTTACACAGCCTGGAGGTGTGTTTGGGGTCATTGTCCTGTTGAAAAATAAATGATGGTCCAACTTAACGCAAACTGGATAGAATAGCATTCCGCTGCAAGATGCTGTGGTAGCCATGCTGGTTCAGTATGCCTTCAATTTTTAATAAATCCCCAACAGTGTCACCAGCAAAGTACCCCCACATCATCACACCACCTCCTCCATGCTTCACGGTGGGAACCAGGCATGTAGAGTCCATCCATTCACCTTTTGTGCGTGCAAAGCAGTAATCAAAGCAAAAGGTGACTACTTTGAAGAACCTAGAATATAAGACATATTTTCAGTTGTTTCACACTTTTTTGTAAAGTGTAATGTATAATTCCACATGTGTTAATTCATAGTTTTGATGCCTTCAGTGTGATTCTAGAATTTTCATGGTCATGAAAATACAGAAAAATCATTGAATGAGAAGGTGTGTCCAAACTTTTGGTCTGTATTGTATATCAGGAGGTCCTACACCTACGCCATCCCACTTAGCAATCACATCATGGATCGACTGCAGTGCATTCATGTATTGGGTCACGGACTCCCCCCCCTTTGGACATGACTAAACAAGCACATGCGCAATTCTCTGACGTCCGTGGGGTCCCCATGCATTTCTTCTAAAATTTGTAACACCTTAGTGAAGGTACAGTATGTCTCTCATGGGGGGGCCGGAACATGACGGAGCTCCTCACCTTTCCGTCCAGGGCCATCATGGCAATCTTTGCCTCCATCACGAGAGTCATGGGGTGCATCCTCAACATAGTTCAGTCCCATAGCAGAGTGTTGCTCTCTGTAAGCTTTGGGAGGTTGCCCAGCATTGCCCCCAGGGGCATACTTCTTACAACAATGTAGGACAAAACAGTGTGCTTCACTAGCCCTGGAGTAGACTATAGAGGAAGGATACTGTGTGAAAGAGAATGAATGCTGTATGATTTAGCGGAAACGACTATAAGACTTTGTACCTGCTGTTCCTTGTAAATAACCGTCATCAAGTTATCGTTCAGAAAATACTTCATTTTTGAACAACGGTCTCCTTTGTTGAGCTATGGAACCTATGGTCCTGGCCAGCCCACACCACTGGCTACCAACAGCCTGCACTGGCATAAGGCCCTCACAGCACAAATCCACACAACCAGCCACGACCTACACTTTCATGTAGCGCGTTAGGGCTTAAAGGAAGATGAGTGTGTGTAGCCCTGGTGGTAGGCACACGTAGTACCCTGGAGAGTGTATGGCGAGACAGCAGCTTAATGCTCAATATGCATTCACTCTACACACACTAGACACACCCTTAGGGTAGTGGAGTATACTCTAGGGAGTGGTCAAGAAGGTATGTGTAGGAGTGATTTTAGTCAGTCAGTCTAGTTCCTGTCTTCGGGCAGTAAGGACGTGGAGAGTCTGCGTCTGGACTACAGTGAGAGAGTCTGTATCTAGAGGGAGGAAGGAGTCCAGATTGCTATCTCACCAGCTTGGAAAGTGGAGTCGGGTATAGGTGTTGGAATACACCTTAGTCTGGTCAGAGCTGTGTCATCTCCTCAGCATACATTGAAGGAAGGAACAAGTTGTAACCCAGAAAGTCTTCAGCATTCCTGTCTAGAGGACGGTATCAGGTACAGTGACGTGCTCCTGCCTGTGATAACTGAGCATCTGTGGCTAACTTGATTGGAAGGATAAAGGAAAGAAGTGACTGCTCGACCCTTGGCTAGTAAGAGTGCTTATGTTACAAGCGTGGACAAGGCGAAAGGCAAGTGGATTTATAAGATTTGTGCTTAACGGATTGCAGAAGTCCAGCACGTTTCTACCGGTCACTGGGGACCGAAGAGTCACTGTTGCTTCAGGCACAGTGACAGGACAACCAGGAATCTACCGGACCCTAGGTCGCGGCAGACAAGCCCCTTATAGTCAGCACGTAGCTGGGGTCAGGGGGAGTGAAGGCTTCGGAGTTCTGCAGGACTACATGAGTATTCAGCTCCTTCACAGGAAGGCCCCTAACACTAAGCTGACTGGGCAGGTACAGCAAGCATTGCTGAAGATCAGAGGGAACTACGCTTCATGCTAGTTGCACTCGTTATATTGGAGTTTAAGGAGGCCCCTAACTTGTCCAGCTGCTGCCTCAATATACACTCTCCGTGGGACAGCCTCCCTGGGACCTGCCTTAACATCTTGCAAGTAAAGGTATGGAAAGACGCTGACCGTGTGAGACTGTGTTCTTTAACCGCACTCGACTTCACTACTCACATAGACTTTGAGGGACCAGTCCCACCTGTAGGGGACCCGACATCTAGCTGCCTCACCATCCCCTCAGAGATCTACAGCAGCGCTGGTACTAATTACCAGAACACTACAGGTGGCGTCACGAACTGTACATAATCAATCCCCTGTAAATATATCCCTAACATACGCCAGACCGCCCGGGCCACAGACCGAGCCACAGCTACCTGTGACAAGAATCCCCATAGACTTCCATGGGCTCGGCTCTGAGTACCCCATTGCCCTGGTAACCCACAATTGTGGTGGCGGGTCGACACAACAAAACTTGGCGTCACGAACAGGATACCAAACTCGCGAAATTGCGAGCCCTGCGTGCCTAAGAACTTGTTTTTGTAAAAAGGACTGTTTGCACTTTTGGCGCCAAAATCGCCATTTTTGTCGCCATATTCGCGCCCTCAGGCGCTGGAGAAGAAGGTGGGCGTACCTTCGTGGGCGTCTACCCCCTGTGGCGCGAAGAAAATGCCTGCCCTCTCAAAGTGCTACTACAACATGCGGTCCTGCCCTACAGCAAAGGAGGTCCGCCTCCTCTTCACCTTCCCTGCGAGGAGGAGGAGACGCAAACCCCACCTCCACGGAAGAGACCGGATGTCTCCACAGAAAGAAGAAAGAGTCTTCTGGAAAATGATGGAGGCAGGACGTGCGCAGCCGAGTGGGGCAGCGGAGGCAGGCAGGCCCCGGGCCCCCGTCAAGCTGCCATCGGCATCGGACACTTATGCCATCCTGCACCTGCAACAGGCGTTGCTGGAGCTTCAGGAGGAGAACGCACGCCTAAAGATGTTCCAACCTGGCCTGGAGGAGATAGAAAGACGCCGCTGTAACCTGCTGAAGTGGCAAATGACGAACACGGCGTCCCCTCCCCTCAACGAACCCCCACGATTCCAAAAACCGAAAAGTCTGCTGCTAAAGGCGAAGGAGCAACCGGAGGCTGCCCCCGAAAGTACCGTTCCCGATCCCACTGGCGAAGCGGTGGATGCGGAGGAGGTTGAGGAGGTACAGCCAATCCCGGAACGCCCGCCCGGCCAAGAGGCCGCAGCAGATGATCGGTCCCCGGCAGGGACACCGGAGGGGTCCTGTCCGTCACTACCAGATGTGGACTGGGACGAAATGGCGCGCCTGGATGACGTCGCCTACACCGCCCAGTGGGAGCAAGAATGGCGGAGTCGTGAGAAAAAGAGGCGCCAGCAGGAGGAAGAGCGGGAAATCCAGAAGAACCGCCAGCGACAGTATGCCGAGCTGATTGCTGACAAGGAGACTGTCCGTCGCGACAAAGGTACCTTACGGGAACCGCGGCGGCGGGGGTGTGTGGCTGAGTTCCAGCTCCGGAAGGGCTGGGGCTTTATCCGTGAACCGGGCCTCTACCCAGCGGTCTTCGTCAGCAGGCGTGACGTGGAATCTCACCTGCCACAAGGCCATCCCGGGAGGGACTTAGTAAACGGCGACATAGTCACCTATACGCGGCATTGGGGAATGAAGGGGTGGTATGCCCTGAACGTCGCCATCGTCCGCGACCCCGTCCCAGACGCCGGTACCGTCACCATTGCCGCAGCGTCCCCGTTTCCAGCTTCAGCAGCATCCGGCCGTGCCCCAGCATCGCCCCCGTCAAAATCATCGCAATATGCGACCAAGAGTTCATCGCAAGTTGAAGCTGCTTCCACATCGCCAAATGCGACCCAGTCTAGATCGCAAACCCTGACGCGGTCTATATCATTAACAGTAATTGAGACGCAATCGGTGTCGTGTGGAGAGACTGAACCAGTTGCGCCCCTGGAGGTTCGCACCAGAACTGTCGCAACCCAGACCCTGATCGCAGCACATGATTTGCTGGTCTTAGGATCAAGGGCTCATTGCATCATTCCAGCCCCCGGCGTGGAAAATGTAGTGGAAAAAGTATTTGCAGAAAATGAATAAGTAGTAAGGAGTTGGTGAGATCCTTATCGGGTCTACCATCAGTACTATAGCAAAAAGTTTAAAATGTTTTTGAAAAGTTTGCACAGATATTATATATAGTAAATATATATTTCTAATTATAGAATGCCCGGCTGGGTAATTGGTAAATGATAGATGATAATTGATAATTGATAGATGAAAAACAGTTGCACTTTTGATAATGTGATTTATTATGTCTTTCTTTATAAATGACTTTTGAGGTTAAGGACTATGCTAACCCGGAACATTCTTGTATATAGTTGCACTCCGGTGCCCTATCTTGGTTTTACATAAGCCATTCATATCTACCTCTGAAAAACAAAACCCGTGTGGTGTGGCACTGATTGAGGTCTGCAATCGGACGTCCTGCAGCCCACCCAGGACCCACGTTGAAGGTTTGGTGCGGGTCCTTCACAAGTATATTGTAAATTTATTTATTGAATGACATTTGATACTATTTGTATTTTTGTATTAAAGTTTGTAACGTTCAAGGTGATCTTACCTCCCGGATGGGAAGATGTTATTGTTAAATGTTATTGTATAAATAAAATGTCTTTTGTATTTCACAGCCCGGGAGTGCTGTCGTTTACCATGGGGGAATGTGTAGCCCTGGTGGTAGGCACACGTAGTACCCTGGAGAGTGTATGGCGAGACAGCAGCTTAATGCTCAATATGCATTCACTCTACACACACTAGACACACCCTTAGGGTAGTGGAGTATACTCTAGGGAGTGGTCAAGAAGGTATGTGTAGGAGTGATTTTAGTCAGTCAGTCTAGTTCCTGTCTTCGGGCAGTAAGGACGTGGAGAGTCTGCGTCTGGACTACAGTGAGAGAGTCTGTATCTAGAGGGAGGAAGGAGTCCAGATTGCTATCTCACCAGCTTGGAAAGTGGAGTCGGGTATAGGTGTTGGAATACACCTTAGTCTGGTCAGAGCTGTGTCATCTCCTCAGCATACATTGAAGGAAGGAACAAGTTGTAACCCAGAAAGTCTTCAGCATTCCTGTCTAGAGGACGGTATCAGGTACAGTGACGTGCTCCTGCCTGTGATAACTGAGCATCTGTGGCTAACTTGATTGGAAGGATAAAGGAAAGAAGTGACTGCTCGACCCTTGGCTAGTAAGAGTGCTTATGTTACAAGCGTGGACAAGGCGAAAGGCAAGTGGATTTATAAGATTTGTGCTTAACGGATTGCAGAAGTCCAGCACGTTTCTACCGGTCACTGGGGACCGAAGAGTCACTGTTGCTTCAGGCACAGTGACAGGACAACCAGGAATCTACCGGACCCTAGGTCGCGGCAGACAAGCCCCTTATAGTCAGCACGTAGCTGGGGTCAGGGGGAGTGAAGGCTTCGGAGTTCTGCAGGACTACATGAGTATTCAGCTCCTTCACAGGAAGGCCCCTAACACTAAGCTGACTGGGCAGGTACAGCAAGCATTGCTGAAGATCAGAGGGAACTACGCTTCATGCTAGTTGCACTCGTTATATTGGAGTTTAAGGAGGCCCCTAACTTGTCCAGCTGCTGCCTCAATATACACTCTCCGTGGGACAGCCTCCCTGGGACCTGCCTTAACATCTTGCAAGTAAAGGTATGGAAAGACGCTGACCGTGTGAGACTGTGTTCTTTAACCGCACTCGACTTCACTACTCACATAGACTTTGAGGGACCAGTCCCACTGTAGGGGACCCGACATCTAGCTGCCTCACCATCCCCTCAGAGATCTACAGCAGCGCTGGTACTAATTACCAGAACACTACAGGTGGCGTCACGAACTGTACATAATCAATCCCCTGTAAATATATCCCTAACATACGCCAGACCGCCCGGGCCACAGACCGAGCCACAGCTACCTGTGACAAGAATCCCCATAGACTTCCATGGGCTCGGCTCTGAGTACCCCATTGCCCTGGTAACCCACAATTGTGGTGGCGGGTCGACACAAGTGCCTGACCTGCAGCTACCGCCTTGAGTCGCACTAAATCTGTATAACACAATATTGCGATGGTAAACCATTATTGGGGCATAGTCTCCAAATCTTCTCTCCTATGTCTGATTCACGTAAACAGCCAATATTCTATTTCAGTGTAATAACTTGCTAATTTTACTTTACCCTTTTCAGCACTTGTTTATTTAAAACCACTGAGCTGGTAATTAACTAACTTGTAGTTAATAATAATAATAATCTTTATTTTTATATAGCGCTAACATATTCCGCAGCGCTTTACAGTTTGCACACATTATTGTCACTGTCCCCGGTGGGGCTCACAATCTAGATTCCCTATCAGTATGTTTTTGGAGTGTGGGAGGAAACCGGAGTACCCGGAGGAAACCCACGCAAACACGGGGAGAACATACAAACTCCTTGCAGATGTTGTCCTTGGTGGGACTCAAACCCAGGACTCCAGTGCTGCAAGGCTGCAGCGCTATCCACTGAGCCACCATGCTGCTCATGCCCGTAGTTTTGAGGTTGTATATAAAATCTGGTATATTTCAAGTCATTGAGGATGGGGACTGAAAACATCAGTCACATATAAAGCCCTGGAATCATACAAAGGGCACTTTCAAAGATTGAGGATAATTACATAGCTACAAAGTCATTGAGGCTGAAAGGAGACATCAAATTCAGTTTCATATACCCCTCCATAAAGGAGAACACAATTTTCTAGTCTTCATTACAATATAGCGTCTGAATATTCTTCCTTTTATGCATAAAGAAGCCCCGCTGACAAGTGTCCTTTTTATTTCTAAACTGTTTCCTAGCAATGGTTCTGTTCATTACATTTCTGATGTCCTTGGTAATCTTTGCACAGCTTCAATCTTTCTAAATTTATCATTTGCCATCAAAAACCACCGATCAGTTACATGATGTGTTTACAAACATGAGTCAGTCACTAATCAGGTCAATCTAAGCTACCTTTTATTCTATGGTCAAGCGAGGGTATACATCATCTACCTGCTGTTAATAACAGGTGCACAGTAATTCCGGAAATAAAACAGAGGTTAGAAATGTATCTTGCACATGGATTTAACAGAGATTCAACTGTCATATAAAATTTTAGCATCGTGATAATGTTTGGGACTAGGTCATAGTGGGCGGGGCTTAGTGTTAGGGCAAGTGACTGCTTCTATAGTTAGTTAGATACGATTTGGAGAATAAAGAGGGCAGTGCTATCATGGGGTGATCCAGAGTGAAAGGAGACCTAAGGACAGGGATAACGAGGTCCTGGGGAGAAGTGACTGATTAGTCATAGTAGCCTTCTGTAGAAGGATGCCTAGTCACGAAACACCAGAGCTTGTAACGCAGAGGGTAACAGGCCTAAACAGGACTGAGTTTCGTGGGACTAGTGGGGGGCCCAAGCTGTAGATCCAGGGTGCCAGTAGTGAAAGAAATAGGACTCAGAACGAGTAGCGTAGAGAGACTCGCTGATCAGGACTGTGGCGTTGAAGCTTGGTTGTGTCGACGTAGGGCAAAACAATGTGCCTCACTATCCTTACAGTAGACTAAAGAGGAAAGATACTATGTGAAGGAGAAGGCTGTATGCTTTAGAGGAAATGACCATAAGACTTTGTACCAGCTATCCCTTGTACATAACCGTCAACAAGTTGTCGTTCAGAAAGTACTTTATTTTTGAACAACGGTCTCCTTTGTTCAACTGTGAAATTTATGGTCCTGGCCAGCCCACACCACTGGCTCCAAACAGCCTGCACTGGCATAAGGCCCTCGCAGCACAAATCCACACAACCAGCCAGGACCCACACTTTCATGTATCTAACAGCTGTTTTGGGTATTGGTATTCCACAATAAATCATTGAAAAATGTATTTGGTGGTGTCTTTGACCCTTCTTGTACAGTAGACTTCTATGTCTACTAAAATTAGTATGCTTCACTGGGTAATCCGGGCAAGTCCTGAGCCCCACCGTACTCCTCCGCTTCTCCCCTCTGCAAATCCCTTCATTGGCTCCCAATTCCACAACGTATCCTGTTCTAATGAGTAGCATTGACCTACAAAGCAAAGCAGTCCATAATCTGTCTCCTCCATATATCTCCAAACTAGTCTCCCAATATCTTTCTAAACATAATCTCCGGTCCTTCCAAGACCTCCTTCTCTCCTCCACACTTGTACGTCCCTCACCAAGTCGCCTCCAACATTTCTCCTAAGTATCCCTGATCCTCTGGATTTCTGTGAACCAACAAGTCTGATTATCCACCACATTTAGAATTTTCACACAAAACTTGAAAACCTATCTCTTCAAGAAAGCCTACAACCTGCAATGACTTGCTGCCACCTCACCATCACCAAAATTGCCGCAACCCCCTTAATCTACTGTCTCCTTCTCCATTAACCTGTATACTTATTTTTCACTTTCTTGGTAATATGACCAGGTATTGGTTAAGTATGGCCTCTTTCTGTCTGTCATCTCACTTGCATTTTACCAATCTTTTAAGCTTTTTGACCACTTAAGGACACATTGTACGTTAATGACAGAGCCTCATTTTTTAAATCTGACATACATCACTTTATGTGGTAATAACTCTGCAATGCTTCAATGTATACATAGAATCATAGAATACCAGTGATTCAGAGAATTATTTTTGTGGCATTTTGTACTTCATGTTAGTGGTAGATTCTGGTCAATATGATTTCCGTTTATTTATGAGATTATCGAAAATTTTACAAAAATTTTTATGTCCTTCAATCAGATGGTTATGCCACACAAAATAGCTAATAAGTAACATTTCCCTTATGTCTACTTCCCATCAACATAATTTTTGAATCAGAATTTTTTTTTCCCCAGGAAGTTAGAAGGGTTAAAAGTTTATCAAAAATGTTACATTTTTCCAACAAAACTTACATAAATCTATTTTTAAGGGACCACATCACATTAGAAATGACTTTGTGGGGCCTATGTCACAGAAAGTACCGAAAAGTGACACCATTTTAAAAACTGCACCCCTTAAAAGTGCTCAAAATCACATTCAAGAAGTATTTTGACCCTTTACATGCATCACAGGAATTGAAACAATGTGGAAGGAAAAAATGAAAATGTTACTTTTTACAACCAAAATCTTGCCACAAATTTTGCATTTTCAGTAGGGTATCAGGAGAAAACGGACCATACAATTTGTTGTGCAATTTCTCCTGCAGACAACGATACCCCATATGTGATGGAAAACTACTGTTTGGGTGCACAACAGGGATTGGAAGTGAAGGAGTTTCATTTAACTTTTGGAGTGCAAAATTGGCTGGACACCAATAGCTGTTGCCATGCCACGTTTGCAGAGCCCCTCATGTGCCTAAACATTGGAAACCTCCTACAAGTGACCCCATTTTGGAAACTACACCCGCAAGAAATTTATCTAGAGATGTGGTGAGAACTTCGAATCCACAGGTGCTTCACAGAATTTTATAACATTGAGAAAAGTAAATTTTTCCAATTAAAAATGTTGTTTTAGCCCCAATTTTTTCATTTTCACAAGGATAACAGGAGAAAATGTACTGTACAAATTATCGTGCAATTTCTTCTGAATACGCTGATACCCCATATAAGCTGGAAAACTACTGTTTGGGTGAACAGCAGGGCTTGGAAGGAAAGGAGCAACATTTAAGGAGCCCAAAATTGGCTGGAATAAATTGCGGAAGCCATGTCGTGTTTAGAGCACCTGATGTGTCTAAACAGTGCAAACCCCCCACAAGTGACCCCATTTTGGAAACTATACCCATCAAGGCATTTATTTAGAGGTGTGGTGAGCAACTTAAACCTACAGGTGCTTCATGAAATTTTAAAACATTGAACCATGAAAATTAAAAATTACATTTTTTCCCAAAATTGTTGTTTTAGCCCCACTTTTTCATTTTCACAAAAGTATCAGTATCAAAATGGATCACACAATTTATTGTGTAATTTCTCCTAATTACAGAGATACCTCATATATGTGGTCAGAAACTGTTGTTTGGCCACATGTCAGGGTATGAAAGGGAAGGAGTGCTATTTGATTTTTGGAGTGCAAAATTGTCTGGAATAAATTGCGGATGCTATGTCGCATTTGGAGAACCACCAATGATCCTAAACAGCAGAAACCTCCACAAGTGTTCCCATTTTTGGAAACGACACATGTTGAATAATTCCTCTATGGATGTAAGGAGTAAAATTTCTCCTTGTGGAGAGTGACAAGCAAAAGCCTGGCATTTAAGGCTACTTTCACACTTGCGTTTTTTTAGCGCTGCGCATCGTGCGCTATCGGTCGCATGCGCAATGTTCCCCTATCATTAACATGGCGTGCGCAGGGTCTAGCACTTGCACGCGCTCATTAGCGTTTGGCGTGCACTGCGCATTTTCCAGGTGTGCGCTCAGACGCGCTAGATGCTACATGTTGCATTTTTTTTTTCAGCACACCAATTTAAAAAGGCGCGTGTGCACATGTGCGCACGCTATGCGCATATAAATATCATTGCCGTCTATGTGGGCGCTGGCGTGCGCGTGGCTGTGCGCTTGTCAGCGCTTGTGCGCGCACGCAATTTTTTAGTAAACAATGTCTAGACACTTGTCCAAGCACCCCCTAGACAAGATACATTGTTTGTGACGAGTGTAGATAAAGCAGTGTAGATAAAGGAAGGTGTCAGTGCCCTACTCAGACTGCCTGGAGACTGCATGCTGATAAAGAGACCTGAAGATACAGCCTGGATCCCTATAAAAGGCCTGCAAACAGCGTGCACCATACTACACTGCCTGGATACTGCCTGGAGACACATCGCCTGGACCCAAGTACAGCGTGGACCATAAAACTGACTGGAGACAGTGCGCCTGGACTCAAGACCGATCCAAAGTGCAAGAATGTGAGTATTCTTTAACCAAATGACTGCCTGTCCTTTACAATGTAATATGTGCTCATGTAATTTTTTTTGTTTTTGCAGCATGTCTTCTGGATCCGAATATTCCCCATCCCGTCAAGAACTGGCCGAAGCAGAGCATGATGTGAGTATATTCCTGCCTTTGGGTAAGTATAGCTGCTGAATCTACAAATGGCTAAAGTTTGGGTTCCTTTTTCAGACATCGTCGGACACGGACATTGAGGAGTCAGAACAGCAGGAGCAGTCGCAGCCGAGTCAAGTCCCGGTGGCGAGACGGAATGTAAGTATCTAGCCTTTGAATGTCTATTTCTTTTGTACTCCTATCATTATTTTCTTTCTAAAAAATATACAAGATTGTAATTTTTATTTTGTTTCTTCTAGGTTCCACAACGGGACCATGACCTGTATGTGGACAACGAGGCCCTCATCTGCCAGGTCCATGAGCGTGTCCCGTTGTGGGACAGCTGTGATCCGCAGTACAAGGACAATGTGGTGACCCGGCGGCTATGGAACGAGGTGGCCGCAGCTTGATGGATGGCTGGGACAGCGCCTCTCCAAACGTCAAAAAGGCGTTTAGTAAGTATTTTCATTCTCTGTAATGCCGCAGTCACTCTTGTTCCAGATGGCACTGATGGGTTTGCTGGTAGATATATTCTACCTGCAAACCCAACAGTGTCATCTGGTTCAACAGTGACTGCCCTGTGGATTTTTGATCTATGTGTTGTGCATTGTATTGAGTTTTTTATTGCCGCAGACACTCTTGTTCCAATGGCACTGATGGGTTTGCTGGTAGATATATTCTACCTGCAAACCCAACAGTGTCATCTGGTTCAACAGTGACTGCCCTGTGGATTTTTGATCTATGTGTTGTGCATTGTATTGAGTTTTTTATTGCCGCAGTCACTCTTGTTCCTGATGGTACTGTTTTGTTTGCTGGAAGATATATTCTACCAGCAAACACAACACTCTCATCTGGTTCAACAGTGACTGCCCTGTGGATTTTTGATCTATGTGTTGTGCATTGTATTGAGTTTTTATTGCCGCAGTCACTCTTGTTCCTGTTGGTACTGTTTTGTTTGCTGGAAGATATATTCTACCAGCAAACACAACACTCTCATCTGGTTCAACAGTGACTGCCCTGTGGATTTTTGATCTATGTGTTGTGCATTGTATTGAGTTTTTTATTGCCGCAGTCACTCTTGTTCCTGATGGTACTGTTTTGTTTGCTGGAAGATATATTCTACCAGCAAACACAACACTCTCATCTGGTTCAACAGTGACTGCCCTGTGGATTTTTAATCTATGTGTTGTGCATTGTATTGGGTTTTTTATTGCCGCAGTCACTCTTGTTCCTGATGGTACTGTTTTGTTTGCTGGAAGATATATTCTACCAGCAAACACAACACTCTCATCTGGTTCAACAGTGACTGCCCTGTGGATTTTTGATCTATGTGTTGTGCATTGTATTGAGTTTTTTATTGCCGCAGTCACTCTTGTTCCTGATGGTACTGTTTTGTTTGCTGGAAGATATATTCTACCAGCAAACACAACAGTCTCATCTGGTTCAACAGTGACTGCCCTGTGTATGCTATTGCTATGTGTTGTGCATTGTATTGAGTTTTTTATTGCCGCAGTCACTCTTGTTCCTGATGGTACTGTTTTGTGTGCTGGAAGATATATTCTACCAGCAAACACAACAGTCTCATCTGGTTCAACAGTGAATATCCTGTGCATTGTATAGCTTTTTATAATGCTGCATTGACAGTTTGACATTTTAATTCAGGTATGTGTGTTGAGACTGATTTTGCCTGACTGCATTGTATAATTTTTTTTTTTTCTCAACAGTGAACAAAGTCCGCACACGATGGCGCTCGATGAAGGACCGCTTCAACACTGATGTTCGAGCAGAGGGACAGGTTCGCAGTGGTTCAGCAGCAAGGCCCAGAAGAAATATCGCTACTATCGCGAGTTGGCGTTCCTGAGACCGGTCCTTGCCAGCAGAGCGTAAGTTTTTTTTTTATTTTTTTTTTTTTCTCTACAGCTGATGCTTCTTGTTAATGCATTATAGTAATGTTTTGGTTTTCTTTCCACAGCACCTGGAGCAGCACCATGCAGCCTGTCCCTGAAGCGGTCCTTCCTCGGACGACCTTGGACCCGTCCCAGCCATCCGACAGCCTGGAAGCAACTTGCAGGTCAGCAACACGGACAGCTGGTGACCAGGAAGCTGGTCCATCAGGTCTTCCCCTCTCCCAGGTCTCTGCCACTGGTTATGCGGGCACTTCCCGCCAGCGGCAGAGGGCGATGGAGAGGAATGTCTTGCCCGAGTTCATGCACTTGAGCGAGGCCTTTCATGGCAATATCAAGTCGCTGGCAGGCACAGTTGGAAGCGGTTTTTTCACTGATGGAACGGGGTTTTACCCACATGGATCACCGCTTCAACAGTGTCGAACAGCGTCTTGATCGCCTGGAGGCCGACCTCAACAGACCAGCGCACCATTTTTTCAGTAAAATTGAACGGGGCATGGCGGAACACCTTAGTCCTGACCAACAGCTGAGTGTGATGCAGGCCTGCAACACTGCTTACTTGCAGGCTATGCAGCAGAATCGGTACGTGCAGCAGTCAGTGGTTGCATATCCAACTGTGCCACCACTGATTCGCCACACATCACTACCGACTTCTGCTGCATACCACTGCACGGCCACCAGCATTCCGAGTCACCACTACACCACCACAAGTCCGAGTACTGTTGGACACTCCACCGTCGCCACCACCATGGCAAGCGCTGCTCCTGTGTGGAGCAACACCACCACAGACACTGGTCCACAGTCATGGACTCAAGCCACCGCAGTACCTGCTTGGGCCACCGCACCCACTTCTCCTTCTAGGAGTACTGCCAGCAGTCAGCAACAATTTATGGCCACCGCACCCACTTCTCCTTCTAGGAGTACCGCCACCAGTCGGCAACAATTTACGGCCACAGCACCCACTGATCCTATGAGTACCGCCACCAGTCAGCAACAATCTATTTCAACGGCACCCACTTCTCCTTCTAGGAATACCGCCACCATTCAGCAGCAATTTAGGAGCACAGCTCCCAGTTCTCCTCCTTGGAACACCGCCACCACTTGTGCTACTCAGAGCACTGCCAACACTTCCACCGCCACTGCCACCACCGAGCATGAGAGGGGTGACCCACATTCACTCTTTTTTGGGTCAAGGCCACGGTCAACCAGCTCAAGGCGGACACAGAGAAGTCGGTCCATGCATGGTAATCCTGTCCCCAAGAAGAAAAAAACCAAAACTTTGTTGGTCCATCCACCCTCTCCTCCTAATGTGTCTCAAACTGCCTCTACTTCAATGTCTGATCTTCCTTCACCCACTACTTTTGTTGCCCCTTCCCCTCGAACCCCTTCATCTCTTTCCAGCCGCTCTTCATCTCTGCACACCCCCAGAGTATCAAAATCTCCACCAAAACGTCAGTCGCAATAAAAAAGAAAAAATTATCAGTACAAATCACATTTCTCTACAAATTCTGTGCCAGTGACAATACGATGGGCATGTTTTACACATATTGTACTAATCTGATTTTTCTATAACTTCTGGGGCAGTGACAATACCAATGGCATGTTGTACACATATTGTACTAATCTGATTTTTCTATAACTTCTGGGGCAGTGACAATACCAATGGCATGTTGTACACATATTGTACTAATCTGATTTTTCTATAACTTCTGGGGCAGTGACAATACCAATCGCATGTTGTACACATATTGTACTAATCTGATTTTTCTATAACTTCTGGGGCAGTGACAATACCAATGGCATGTTGTACACATATTGTACTAATCTGATTTTTCTATAACTTCTGGGGCAGTGACAATACCAATGGCATGTTGTACACATATTGTACTAATCTGATTTTTCTATAACTTCTGGGGCAGTGACAATACGATGGTCATGTTGTACACATATTGTACTAATCTGATTTTTCTATAACTTCTGGGGCAGTGACAATACCAATCGCATGTTGTACACATATTGTACTAATCTGATTTTTCTATAACTTTTGGGGCAGTGACAATACCAATGGCATGTTGTACACATATTGTACTAATCTGATTTTTCTATAACTTCTGGGGCAGTGACAATACCAATGGCATGTTGTACACATATTGTACTAATCTGATTTTTATATAACTTCTGGGGCAGTGACAATACCAATGGTATGTTGTACACATATTGTACTAATCTGATTTTTCTATAACTTCTGGGGCAGTGACAATACGAAGGTCATGTTGTACACATATTGTACTAATCTGATTTTTATATAACTTCTGGGGCAGTGACAATACGATGGTCATGTTGTACACATATTGTACTAATCTGATTTTTCTATAACTTCTGGGGCAGTGACAATAACAATGGCATGTTGTACACATATTGTACTAATCTGATTTTTATATAACTTCTGGGGCAGTGACAATACCAATGGTATGTTGTACACATATTGTACTAATCTGATTTTTCTATAACTTCTGGGGCAGTGACAATACGAAGGTCATGTTGTACACATATTGTACTAATCTGATTTTTCTATGACTTCTGGGGCAGTGACAATACGATGGTCATGTTGTACACATATTGTACTAATCTGATTTTTATATAACTTCTGGGGCAGTGACAATACGATGGTCATGTTGTACACATATTGTACTAATCTGATTTTTCTATGACTTCTGGGGCAGTGACAATACGATGGTCATGTTGTACACATATTGTACTAATCTGATTTTTATATAACTTCTGGGGCAGTGACAATACGATGGTCATGTTGTACACATATTGTACTAATCTGATTTTTCTATAACTTCTGGGGCAGTGACAATACGAAGGTCATGTTGTACACATATTGTACTAATCTGATTTTTCTATGACTTCTGGGGCAGTGACAATACGATGGTCATGTTGTACACATATTGTACTAATCTGATTTTTATATAACTTCTGGGGCAGTGACAATACGATGGTCATGTTGTACACATATTGTACTAATCTGATTTTTATATAACTTCTGGGGCAGTGACAATACGATGGGCATGTTGTACACATATTGTACTAATCTGATTTTTCTATGACTTCTGGGGCAGTGACAATACGATGGTCATGTTGTACACATATTGTACTAATCTGATTTTTCTATAACTTCTGGGGCAGTGACAATACGATGGTCATGTTGTACACATATTGTACTAATCTGATTTTTCTATGACTTCTGGGGCAGTGACAATACGATGGTCATGTTGTACACATATTGTACTAATCTGATTTTTCTATAACTTTTGGGGCAGTGACAATACCAATGGCATGTTGTACACATATTGTACTAATCTGATTTTTATATAACTTCTGGGGCAGTGACAATACAATGGTATGTTGTACACATATTGTACTAATCTGATTTTTCTATAACTTCTGGGGCAGTGACAATACGATGGTCATGTTGTACACATATTGTACTAATCTGATTTTTATATAACTTCTGGGGCAGTGACAATACGATGGTCATGTTGGACACATATTGTACTAATCTGATTTTTCTATGACTTCTGGGGCAGTGACAATACGATGGTCATGTTGTACGCATATTGTACTAATCTGATTTTTATATAACTTCTGGGGCAGTGACAATACGATGGTCATGTTGGACACATATTGTACTAATCTGATTTTTCTATGACTTCTGGGGCAGTGACAATACGATGGTCATGTTGTACACATATTGTACTAATCTGATTTTTATATAACTTCTGGGGCAGTGACAATACGATGGTCATGTTGGACACATATTGTACTAATCTGATTTTTCTATGACTTCTGGGGCAGTGACAATCCAGTGCTCATGTTATACACAATAAATGTACTAATCTGATCTATCCAAAACCTTTGTGTGAATATAAATATTTTCTTTTTCTACTAAAAAAATTTACTAATGTGATGTATACAAATGTCATCCAAAACCTCATTGACAATTAAAATGTGGTTTTCCTGTTGTACAAAATAAATGTGCCAATCTTCTTTTAGTAATTTTGGTTTGCTTTGTGTTTATTTCGCCGCCTACACACTGCGACGTACACACACTGCGATGTACACTTTGCGTTTTTGACTACACATAACTCCAGGAGTGACACATGTTTGTGTACTTCATGGAGATATGTTTACTCCAAAATACAAATATATGACTTTTATTTTCACCACCAGTCTGTCTGTCTGATAATATTGCACAGACTGAATAGAGGATGGTGTTGAGTGCAAGGCATATCTATTTAACCTTGCCAGATCTCATAAAAAGTTAAATGAGTGTGGTGTGTTTTTGACATTATTTCACTTTGTGATACAAGGCCATGGATTCTAGATATAGCTTGTAATTGAGCACATCCTCTATTCAGTGTGTGTTGAAGAAACTGAAGAGATGATGGTGAAAATACACTTTATATGTACAATACCCTGGCCTTGTATCATTACTATCAAACCTGGGCAGGTGAATAGACATGAGTTTTAACCAGCAGCGTTGCTTCAGTCTGCATTTATTTGAAGCATACTGTAGCGATGCTGCTGTTTAGAACTCATGTGTACTCACCTACCCAGGCCTGATACAGTCTGAAGTGACGATGCGTTATTTGGGGCATCACCACTTCAGCATGACACCAGGCATTGGTATTGAACAAGATGTACTGTATAATCTTTATTATCTCTGCGTTCCAAATCAAGTCACAGTGATGAAAATACAAATTATATTTATAGTCACATGGTCAGGAATAAAAATTTACAGATGCTTGTGCATCCCCAAATCAATATTTGAAACAGCAGGCCAGGTGACACAAATATTTGTTGTGTTATCTCCACCGTCACTGAAAATGGAAGCAAAACTGGAGAGATAATAAAGGTCATACAACTTGTGTGCACGTATAGTTAACTACCTAGTCAGGATTACAAATAAATTCATGATGCACCCAAAAATATGCATCATCAATTCACTGGTAAACCTGGCCATTTCATAATTGTTTTTGACTTTAAAAACACAGACTGCACGTGGTACAGGTATAAACAGAGGTATTTTATTAACATACAGACAAAAAGGTATTTTATTGACATACAGACAAGAACATTATTTTACACCATTTGATCTTGCCATTCCACCCGTCCTACATCTGAGATGAAGTAGGCCGCAAATTGGTCTCTCATTTGCCCTACTTCAACAGAAGACCTGAGAGGGTGCTGAGTGAACTCAGGCAATGGGTTAGGAGCTAATATAAAACAGAAAAAAGGAGCGTCCAGCCAAGACCAAAAAATGGTATAAAAAATATGAACAACTTTATTGAAAAAATACAGATAAAAACGTTCACAATAGTAGATAAACAAAGATGAAAGTATAATGGTGATAGAACAAATAAATGATCCTGATATGCAAAAGAAAAACATGCCATGCCCCAAAATATTGTGAACCTAAATGAGTCAGGAAAGATAAATAAGTGTACATCTCACAAAAATGTGTTATGATATACACATCTTACAAGGATGCGTTAAAAAGATGCGTCACCATAATAAGGGCACCAGGTGGTGCCACAAAATCAACAGTTATAATTGCCAAATTGTAATGCAAATATATGGTGGCACATCAGATAACGTGATCCTCACACTCAGTGTACATGAGGATCGTGCAATACCATCAGCATTAGGAGCGGCTTGTATGGAGTCAAAATAATACTATGTAGCGCCAGCATAAATTGGAGCATAAAGTGTAGACATGCTTACCCATAGTGGGGAATCTGTGCAAAATCAAGAACGTGCCCTGACGCACGTTTCGCTGTACTCAGCTTCCTCGGGGGGCTATATCAATGGGTTAGGAGCTGCATCATCAAGTTCAAAGTTTGGGTGCTCTTTCGCCATGACAAAGTTATGAAGCACCACACATGCCTTCACAACTTCATCCACTGTTTGCACTTTCAGATGAATGGCTGTGCCCAGAATGCGCCATCTGGAAACCAGTATACTGAAGGCACACTCTACAGTTCTTCTTGCCCTGGTCAGCCTGTAATTGAAAATTTTTTTGTTGTGGTCCAAGTCCCGGCTGGAGTAGGGTTTAAGCAGGTGTTGGCTCATCTGGAATGCCTCATCCCCAACCATTACAAATGGCATTGGTGGAGCTTCGGTGTGGGGAAGAGGCCGTGTCATGGGGAAATTAAACTGGTTTCCATACAACCTCCGTCCCATGTCCGAGTTCTTAAACGCCTGTGAGTCATCCCCACGGCCAAATGCACCAATGTCCACCGCAACAAACATACAGTCTGCATCTGCAATGGCCATGAGAACTGTTGAAAAGTACTTCTTGTAATTGTAGTACTCCGAGCCTGTTCTTTTAGGTTTGATGATGCGGATGTGTTTCCCATCAACTGCTCCCAAACAGTTGGGGAAATTGCAGGTTGTCCAGAATTTGTCGGCTATTTCTAGCCACTTTTCGGTGGTGGGCAGGGGCATAAATTCCGACACAGAAGAGTCCACAATGCCCGGCAGGTGTCAACAACAATTCCTGACAACGTGGAGATACCAATCCGGTACTGGAAGTGGAGTGAAGACAGGCTCTCTCCAGTAGCAAGGAATCTAGAGAAAGAAAAAAAAAATATTATTGTATATGTTTTTTTAAACATTAATAAACCAAAAAATGGCATAAAAATTCTGCAGGTCTTTGTTTACTGGATGGCAGAAAAATAATTCTGTCATCTTTGGAATAATACATGGCATTAGTAATACAATGATGCAGGCATTTGTTTCTCAATAATACGTACCGTAATGTCACCAGGAGTCTTTCCTCTGGAGGAATCGCCCGACGGAGCTGTGTGTCCTGTCTCCTGATTAATTGTTGGACCCGAGCAAGTAAATCCATGAAGATTGTTGTGACATCCGGGTGTAGTCAGTAAATTTCTCGGGGTTTGCCTGGAGCTCACTGTAGAGGGTGTGATACGCTCCACGGCTCTCCCGGAGTTCTACAATCGGATGTACCCACAAACGCCGCCGCTGCCGTCTCCGATGTCTCTCTCTCTCCCTTTCTTCATGGCAAGCAACGGCATAAGCCTGAGCCATAGCAATGTCCAGATCGAGGTTGAAATGGAAAGTCTTCATAAGCAGATCCATGTTCACCAAGGCAAATGCAAGCAAATGTAAAAAAGGGCTGTGAACAGGCTCTATTTATATTTTCAATAAGACACGCCCACTGGTGTCCCATTGGTGGGTTCTGTTGCAAGAATTTTTCAAGGATTTTCATCATGTGAAATGCACAGAAAAAACGCAAACGCATACAAAAACGCTTTAAATAGCATACAATCGCTTACAATCGCTGCTTTTTTAAAAGCGATGCGCACTCTTCGACTGCAAAATATCGCAGCGATTACACGCGTTTGCACGCGTTTTTTTCATGCGTTTTATGTGCGCTCGATACGCAGCGCTAAAAAACGCAAGTGTGAAAGTAGCCTAAGTGAGAAAACTTATATACACTATGAATACTCCTCTGGGAAAATTAAAATTATGCCTAGAACTCTAGTACCATCTATTGGAAGTAGCAATCCTAAAAGTCAAGATAAAAGGCAAATCAGACTCTCAATTTGCAGACATGATGTTTCTACCTATTGCCCCTCATCACTGCAAAGTATGAGATTTGATTTGGCTAGGTGCCAAATCATCTAGTCACATCAGATCTCATACTTTACACTGACGAGGTGCAATACCCCGACACACTGTGTCTGCAAATTGAGAATTTGATTTGGCATATCCAAAGTCATATGGCAATGCTCGTTAAATGGTCGATATTGACTTTCAGGATTGCTACTGCCAACAGGTGGCAATAGAGTTCTTGTTCTCTTCCTCTCTGAAGAGGTAATTTGAATATCTAGGGATGTAGTGAGCATTTTAATCCCACATATATTTCAAAGCAATGTACAACATTGGGCTGTGAAAATGAAAAGTTAAATTTTTTCCACTAAAATGTTATTTTAGCCCCAAGTTTTTAATTTTCAAAAGTGCTAATAGGAGACAATGGTTCACAAAATTTGTTACGTAATGTCTCCTGAGTACGGCAACTACTTTTTAGGCATAGTGCAAAGCTCAAAAGGAAGGAGCACCAGGAAGGAGTGCAGATTTGCCTAGAATGGTTTGCTGGTGCCGTGTTACATTGGCAGAGGCTCTGAGGTGTCAGAACAACAGGACCCCCATAAGTGACCCATTTTACAAACTACACCTCTTAATAAAATCATCTAGCGGTGCAGTGAGAATATTGATGCCACATATGTTTTCACAAAATTTTATACCATTGAGTGAAGAAAAAAAAACATTTTTACCATTAAATGCAGTTTTAGCCCCAGATTTTACATTTTCACAAGGGTAAATACGTAAAAATTACCACATAATTTGCTGCACAATTTTTCGTGCTGTACAGCACTGTTTCGCCACAAGGTGAGACTCAGGAGGGACGGAGTGCTATTTAACTCTTGGAGAGCAAGTTTTCGTAGAATAGTTTACGGACACCATATACAGAGCCTCAAAGTACCAGATGAGCAGGAACCCCCTCAATTGACCCCAATTTGGAAACGATGAATACGATGTAGTGATGATTTTAACTCCATGGGTGTTTACCAGAAGCAAGAAGGAATGGACGTTGCAGAGTAAAAATGCAAATATTCCATTGCAGTGCCCATGTATAGTAGTGCCCAGTAGATTATGCCTTGCTCGTATTTATGGAGAGATGTATCTTGTAAATTAAGCGGTCTTTCATCGCTACAGAAATGCCAAACATGTGAATACTAACTGCAGTTCAAGCACACTCTGGTTCTCAGAAGGGAGGGGGCGTTTGGATTAGAAAGCACAGATTTTTCTTGATTTCTTTTTCAGAGCCTTTGTGCTACCAGTAATGTGGAAACCCCCTATATTTCTGTAACAGATGATGGACCCAAGTAGGGACTTGTTTTTGTGGGTTGAGTAGAAGCTATATAGGTGCCATTTTGTGGTACAGAACATTTTGGATTAGTTCACATTTATCCTGTGCTCTATGCTGAGCACTTACATCGGGGTTTCCATGTATATCTACAGAATACATGGTTCAAAAGAAACACACGAGGGATAGATTCACTAATGAGGTAGCAGAGTTACACTGGACTCCATCTGGCATTTATCCGGATTTTAAGAGGTGTACAAAATTTTAGCCGACTGTGCATCTGAATCACGCATTACAGAGATTTACACCTGGTGCAAGCACTCAGTGCAGAGATTAGGATAAATGTAAGCCAAGCCTTACTGCGATCATTGTAAAGCAGAATAAACAAATCAACAGCAGATGAAGAATTGGTTGTATGTATTTTTTTACGCCGTACTTCGTGCGGTATAAGTGATTATATGACTTTAAGCTTATGGTCAGTGTGATTACAGCGATACCACACCTATAAAGTTTGTTTAAGTTGCACAGCTGTCACACACTAAAAGAAGCTTTTTTTACAGAAACAAGTTTTTGCACAGCCATATTTTGAGAGCTGTTATCTTTTAATATTTCTGCTGACAGTCATATGAGAGCTTGTTTTTTGCGGGATGAGTTGACATTTTTATTGGTACCACTTTTGGGTACATAATATTTTTTGATCGTTTCCTATTCCAATTTTTGGGAAACAGAATGAACAAAGACCAGAAAGTCAGAGATTGTTTTCTTTTTTTGTTCACTGTGTGGTAAAACGGATGAGACAGTTGATTATTTCTTCAGGTCTGTGCGATTACAGCAATATTACATTTATATCATTGTTTTAATGTTTTGTCACTTCAACAAAAAAGGGTTTTTTTTGCACTGCTGTATTCTGGGAGTTGTAGCTTTTTTATTTTTCCACTGATGGAGATGTGTGGTGGCTTGTTCTTTACGGGACAAGATGACGTGTTCAGCAGTACCGTTTCTATTTCTAATTGTCTTTTTGATCTTGTTTTATTCCACTTTTTTTGCATCGGTATGATGAAAAAATGTAGTTTTTTGCCACTTTGTTTTTCATTTTTTACGGCATTTACTGTAGGGGGTTAAGCAGTTTGTTTTATAGATTGAGTCGTTCTGGCAGCGGCAATGCTTAATATGTGTACTTTTTTGTTTTATTTTAGTTTTTACATAAATGTGTGTATTTATGGGTGTAATATTTGTTGTTCTTTATTTATTTTTTTTAATAATTTGTTCAACTATCTTATAAAGTTTTTAAAAAATTTTACTTAATCACTCTATGAGACTTTAACGTTAATTACTCTTATCACTAGTCTCATGCAATGCAATAGCAGCAAGACTGCAATGCATGAAACTTGTGATATTCCATAGGCAGATTACCTGTTACACCTTGCCTATGGACCTATGTTTGACCTCCGGGTGCCATGACAACTATCAGCTCCTGTGATTTTGCTGCGGGGATGCACATGTTGGAAAGGTTGTGAGCCACCGCAGTCTTACAACCTATCAACTGCCATAATTGCTATCAATCATGGAATCGAGAGGGTTAAACAGCCAGGAGTGGTGCTGGCACCGGCCCTGGCTGTTACCGCAGGAGCATGGCTATCATTTGAGCAGTAATTGCGCAGGTAATTGCTGTGATTGGTCAGTGAGATAAACTGGCCGACCACAGCAATCAGATATTGTGGATCGCTGAAATGGGACCCTGCATCTCTGGCCTTGCTAGTCAGCAGTCATCAGAGTAAAAGGTTGTAGCCAGCAGCACAGCAATTGAATGTACGTTCAAAGTCCAATGACCTAATTGGAAAGCAAGCCATCGAATGTAAGAATGAACAGCATTCTATCCGGGTGATTATGAAGAATTCAAAGCTTTATTCTGCCATGATGCAACATTTCAATCCAAATGGGTCTTTATCAAGCATACAAAATCAATAAAATGGCAGCTCTATTTATTATGGTGGCACAAGCTCACCAATCACTCACAGAAATTTCTTACACATCTCTTTAATCTGTGACCTACCCTATCATCCTCTGACACTATCCTCCGAACTCAGAGTAACTGACTCCAAGGGAGAGAGTCCACCATTTTTCTCGGATGATTGCTATCATATAGGAGTAAATTATTCCTATCTGTTGCTTTCACAAACAAACCCCATTTTTCTTGTATACCAGGGTATCCAAAAACTCATCCGAGGAGCAATTCAAAGTAAATTTCAACTCAGGGAAAACCCCATTAATCTCTTCTTGGAAGCAATAGAGATCCTCATAGCTACCATCTCAAATAATAAATACATCATCAATGTAGCGCCACCAGGCCCGGACATGGTGCCAATAGATGGAACTGTACACATACTGGTCCTTGAATACCGCCATATAGATGTTAGCATAAGTGGGGGCCAGTTTGGACCCCATGGCGGTACCCCGCTGTCACGCGGTCTTATGATATGTGTACGATGTCAGTAAACTATTCTTAAAAGAACAACACTCTATACAACATATAGATTAGCAACATCAGCATGTAAATATAGAATAGATTTACCTGACACGATATCCGTTGAACTCAGGATTAATCTTGAGGACTTGATACACTGTCACAGGAAAGAAGAGGACCGGGGGTCTAACCTGACCCTAAACTGGGGTCCTAACTAATCCCTCACCTTGGAGGTACTGATAATGGTTCAGAGGTCCAAGTCTCCAGCCTAACCCTGTCTCCTATCAGTCCCTGAACCCTGTAATCAGTCCTAAGAAGGATTCTGATTACCACCAAAGGGATATGGGCTGATCTCTGCTAAATACACAGATTAGAAATATAAGACAGACTGGAGAAAACACAGACTTGCATACACACTCAAACACAGAAGGAACATAAATGATCTGGGATATTAAACTCTAAGCAAGGTGAGCTTAAAACAACTAAGGAGCTCTTTAACTTAAGTCTATACAGATACAATCCTATCTGTGGTCTGCATGAAGAATTTCACTGGCAACTCCCAAACAGACAACCAGAGATTTAAAGGAAACCAATCAACAAATAATTAATTGCAGCCGGGAGAAACTGCACCCAGTCCCAGAACTGAGCACAGACAGAATTAACTCCCTAACTGCCAAACACAAAGAAACAGCAACTCAGCTGTGAGAAGTCAGAATGTGCAACCGCGACGATCTTCGTGGCGATGCACACATGACAGTACCCCCCCTTCTACGAGGGGCCTCCGGACCCTCAGGGCCAGGTTTGCCCGGGTGAGTTCTGTGGAAGGTCCGCACCAAACGATCTGCGTTAATGTCAGACGCAGGAACCCACGTCCTCTCCTCTGGACCATACCCCTTCCAATGCACCAAGTACTGAAGGGACCGGCGATTCAGACGTGAGTCAATGATCTTTGACACTTGAAACTCCAAGTTACCATTGACCACCACTGGAGGAGGAGGTAGAGGTGATGGTATGACTGGTGCCACGTACCTCTTAAGTAATGACTTGTGGAACACATTATGAATTTTAAACGTAGGAGGGAGGTCCAGACGAAATGCCACAGGATTAATTATGGAACTGATCCTGTACGGCCCCATGAATCTGGGACCCAGCTTCCAGGAGGGAACTTTAAGTTTTATATTCCTGGTAGACAACCATACCAGATCGTTCACATTAAGATCTGGACCAGAAACTCTCCTCCTATCAGCCATACGTTTATAACGGTTCCCCATAGCACTCAGATTATTCAATACACCTCTCCACACTGAAGCAAGTGACGACGAGAAACGCTCCTCCTCAGGAACCCCAGAAGGGCCCCCCCCATTGAAAGTACAAAACTGGGGATGAAAACCATATGCCCCAAAAAACGGGGATTTACCAGTGGACTCGCTCCGCCTGTTGTTAAGAGCGAACTCTGCCAGAGGCAAGAAAGAAGACCAGTCCTCCTGGTTCTCCGAGACAAAACACCGAAGATAAGTCTCCAGGCTTTGATTCAGACGCTCTGTCTGACCATTGGTCTGCGGATGAAAAGCCGAGGAAAATGACAATTGCATCCCCCGACGTAAACAAAATGCCCTCCAAAACTTGGACACAAACTGAGACCCCCTATCTGACACCACATCAGAAGGCAACCCATGAAGTCTCACAATCTCCCCAATGAACACCTGCGCCAGAGTTTTAGCATTAGGGAGGGCAGGAAGAGCAATGAAATGTGCCATCTTACTGAACCTGTCAACAACCACCAGTATGACAGTCTTCCCTGACGACTGAGGAAGGTCCGTGATGAAGTCCATAGACAAATGAGTCCATGGACGCTCCGGAAGTTTCAAGGGTAAGAGGGTCCCAGACGGACGGGTATGAGGGGTCTTAGAGCGAGCACAAACCCCACAGGACGCGACAAAAGTTAAAACATCTTTATTAACGTTAGGCCACCAAAACCGGCGAGAAAGGAGATCTAAAGTAGCCTTACTCCCTGGATGTCCTGCTAAAGCAGAATTATGATGTGCCTCAATAACCTTTTGTCTCAACTGATTTGGGACAAACAGTCTCCCTGGAGGTCCTGCAGGGGCGTCCCCCTGAGCCTCTAACACCTCCTCCTCAAGCTCAGAACATACAGCCGACACTACCACCCCCTCCTGAAGGATAGGAATCGGGTCATCCATTTTTCCGGCCCCTGGGAAACTGCGAGACAAGGCATCCGCCTTAACATTCTTAGATCCAGGGCGATAAGTGACAACAAAATTAAACCTGGTAAAAAACAACGACCATCGAGCTTGTCTGGAATTCAGACGCTTAGCAGATTCCAAATACAGCAGGTTCTTGTGATCAGTAATGACGGTGACCGGGTGGACTGCCCCCTCCAAAAAGTGACGCCATTCTTCAAAAGCCAACTTAATGGCCAAAAGTTCCCTATTGCCGATATCATAATTCCTTTCGGCGGACGACAATTTCTTAGAAAAGAAAGCGCACGGATGCCATTTACCAGGGGACGGACCCTGGGACAATATTGCACCCACCCCTACGTCAGACGCGTCCACCTCCACAACGAACGGCTGTGATGCATCTGGTTGGATGAGAACGGGTGCTGAAGCAAAACATTTTTTCAAAGAGGAAAAAGCTTGGCAAGCTTTGTCCGACCATTTAGAAAAATCCGTCCCTTTTCTTGTCATGTCAGTGAGAGGTTTGACAACAGATGAGAAATTACAAATAAATTTCCGGTAGTAGTTAGCAAACCCCAGAAAACGCTGCAGAGCCTTAAGATCCTCTGGCTGATCCCATTCAAGCACTGCTCTCACCTTTTCAGGGTCCATACGGAAACCGGAGGCTGACACCAAGAAACCCAAAAACTGAAGTTCCTGTACGGCGAATACACACTTTTCCAGTTTGGCGTATAGTTTATTGTCTCGCAAGATCTGCAACACCTGTCTCACATGCTCCTGGTGAGACACAAGATCTGGCGAGTAAATTAAAATGTCATCCAAATATACGACCACAAACAGCCCCACCAGATGACGAAAAATGTAATTAACAAAATGTTGGAATACTGCTGGTGCAGTAGTCAGACCAAAAGGCATGACAAGGTTCTCATAATGTCCCTCCGGCGTGTTAAACGCCGTTTTCCACTCATCCCCCTCTTTTATCCTAATCAGATTATACGCCCCCCTGAGATCCAATTTAGAGAACCATTTGGCGCCAACAATTTGATTGAAGAGATCAGGAATCAGAGGGAGTGGATACGGATCTCGAACAGTAATCCGATTAAGTTCGCGGAAATCCAAGCAAGGGCGTAGGCCTCCATCTTTTTTCTTCACAAAGAAGAACCCCGCGGCCACTGGGGAAGATGAAGGTCTAATATGCCCTTTGGCCAGACTTTCCGAAATATAATCTTTCATAGCCTGCCTCTCAGGACCAGAAAGATTATACAACCTAGCTTTAGGCAACTTAGCATCAGGAAGGAGATTAATAGAGCAGTCATACACGCGATGAGGAGGCAACTCCTGACACCCCTCCTCAGAGAAAACATCCCCAAAATCCTCCAAAAAAGGAGGCAATGTACTAGGCACGACCGCACTGATGACTGTGTTCATGCAGTTACTTTTGCAAAACTCACCCCATTGGCTTATCTCTCTGGACTGCCAATTAATCACAGGGTTATGTTTAACCAACCAAGGAAGTCCCAACACAATAGGAGTAGGTAGACCCTCCAACACATAACAAGATAATAGTTCCCTATGTATTGCCCCTACCCGAAGGTCAATGTTATGAACCTCATGAACAAAGCTACCTTGGCCGAGAGGCCTGGCGTCAATGGAGAATATAGGGATCGGTTTGACCAATACACTCAGATGCATACCTTGAGCCTGAGCAAACTGAGCGTCAACCAGATTAGCCCCGGACCCACTATCAAGAAGAACAGAAAATCTCTCCACTCTCGTACCAACCACCACCTCCACTGGTACAAGGAACTGAGAAGAACTAGCGGACGAAATACATACTCCCAGGTTGTCGTCCACCACACAACCTGGGATTAACAGTTTTCCGGCGACTTCTTGCTCAACAAGGCACGGGACGGACATCCCCCAACAAAATGTCCCTCTTTCCCGCAGAAGAAACACCTTCTAGTCCTGCGGCGTACCGCCAATCCCCTCCTACGAAATGATGTCCCTCCCAACTGCATAGGCTCCTCCGAACAGACAAGGGGAACCTCAACATAAGGGACTTTAGTAGTAGGTGGAGTAACAACAGGGGGCGGAGTTACCTCGCACCTCTCCCGGAGCCGTCTATCAGTACGGATAGCCAGGCCATAGCAGCCTCCAGTGATGGAGGAGAATCATACTGAGCCAAAACGTCCTTTAATTTGTCAGAAAGCCCATGACAAAACTGGCTTCTAAGAGCTGGGTCATTCCACTGAGTATCTGTGGCCCATCTACGGAACTCAGAAGCAAATTCCTCCGCCGGACGATCTCCCTGCTGTATCTTACGTAATTTTGTCTCAGCAAGAGAGACCCGATCTGGGTCATCATATACCAAACCCAGGGCAGTAAAAAATCGATCTACTGACTGTAGAGCCGGGGATCCCGGAGGAAGGGAAAATGCCCAGGATTGAGGGTCCCCTTGTAGGAGCGAGATAACAATTCCCACTCTCTGCTCATCACTCCCTGATGATCGAGGCCGAAGCCGAAAATACAATTTACATGCTTCCCTGAAGGTAAAAAATTTGTCTCGCCCACCAGTGAACCTGTCCGGGAGAGCTACTTTAGGTTCAAATCTGGTTTGCTCCGAGGGAGACAAAACTTTGGACTTAATGTCCGTCAGCTCCATGGATAATCCCTGCAACTGCAGAGCCAGCTGGGCTACTGGATCCATGGCAACTGGGAATAATTTTATGGGCCAGTGAAAATGTCACGCGGTCTTATGATATGTGTACGATGTCAGTAAACTATTCTTAAAAGAACAACACTCTATACAACATATAGATTAGCAACATCAGCATTAGTGTTGAGCATTCCGATACCGCAAGTATCGGGTATCGGCCGATATTCGCGTTATCGGAATTCCGATACTTAATTCCGATACTTTTTCAATATCGTATACCGGAATCGGAAGTTCCCATAATTCTTTGAGAGGCAATGTGATGTTAGTCAGCCAATGATGAATCTTATGAAGTGTGGGCACATCCTGTAATGCTGCGGTCATCTTAACTAATGGCATGGCTGTGATTGGCTGCTGAAATGATGTCAGAATGCACTATAAAAGGCGCCGCAGCCATTTTAGCGTCACTGTGCTGTGAACTCAGTTAGGGACAGAACGCTACTCTGCTCACTCTGAGGGACAGTTAGATATTGCGATTTTGTGTACTACTGTGCTTGAGGCAGGCTAGTTTACCAACAGGTCCTGCCCACATCCTTCTTCCTAGTGAGGATTCAACATCATCAGCCGGCGTTCCTGATCTGGCCACGGAGGCCAGAGATCACCGGCTTTCATCAACGGATGTAAGTTTCGTCTGCGGGCCATAGGAGGCTGAAGTCGGACTTTCTACTGCAAGTGACCCATCGGGGTTGTCAACAGGCCAGAGGAGGCTGAAATTGGACTTTCTATTGCAAGTGACCCATCGGGGTTGTCAGGTAAAACCTGTGCAAACAGGACTATTTTCTCCACAGTGCACCACTAATACTCATTCATCTGAGCTGTCACCGGCCGGGACAGTGTCAATTTCTTCTGACCTTTCTGCATAAAAGGTTTTTTAGGATTTCTGCAGCGTTTTTCTGCTCCATCGTTAAAAGAGGACCTCTTTTACTTTTTCAGGGTTTGTCCATATTAATACCCATATGAATAAATACCTTATGCGTATTATGACTATTTAGTCCTTTGGTTTGGGGTTTACTACATAATAGACTACAGGCTTTTCTCATCACCTTTTTCTCACGGGTCTTAGTGCAATATTTATTTATTACTGTATTATTACATCTGCATCTCAAACTGTTCTACAGAGTGCGTCTGAATTTATGTATTGTTTTCCATTTGACACATGCATATTCCTATTTTTCTACAGATCCTTTTGTGTCTTGTAGTTTTTATGTGCGCAAACTATTTTTATTTTCAATTATAGAGGGCCATGTTATTGACTTTGCATTGACGTGTAAAAGATTTATGTTGTGCCACTGGCTATATGTATTCTAAAGGTGTACCCAGTCTCAACAGATCATTAGTCTGATTGTTCTTTGATTCTCCTAAATGTGAATTTGTCTGATTTGGTGTCAAACTTGACTTTGTCCCTATTTTTGTTTTGCCATGTGACCCAATGATTATACAAATCTATATAGGGTTTGGCATCATCAAAAGTAACAGAATATTAGCATATAGGAAAGATGTGTATCTTCGTACCGTGTTAGCCAGTAGATAGAAAAATATTTAGACTTGAGAGTCCTCAGTGGTTGATACCTTTTAATGGCTAACTGAAAAGATGGTAACAAATTGCAAGCTTTCGAGACTACTCATGTCTCTTCATCAGGCATAGACAGAATATTAGCATGCATGCATATTTAGGATATAAAAGAGAAGTATCTTGTTGTGCCAGAGTGTTCCTAACTCCTGAATGGATATAAAACAATATGGTCTACGGATCAGGTAAAATCGAGGGTCCGCATGTCTATATTTTATACAATTTGAGTGGGCAAGGGTGGGATTTAGAGATTAGCCCATTCATGAAAGTTTTGGGAGCTGAGAACCTTCAGGAGTTGTTAACCATGCTTTGAGGTCGATTGAATGCCATGTCACTCAGGCAGCCAATCACTGCTGTCAAGCGCAATGGAAAGCAACACACGGTTGGTCCTGTGGCCAGCAGCACAGGAGGGGTAAGGGTAAAACATGAATATATTAGATTATGTTTTACTATTTGGAGCAAGTTTGAAGTTTTCTTTAAGGATTGGAAAACCACCTTCAGTTAGGAATCGGATCAATCAAACAGGGCACAATATGGAATAATGTGCGTTGTTATACACAGTAACTTACAAACGTGGTTCTCTCTGGCATCTATGTACATGGGCAAGTATTACTCTAATTTGGGTCTAATGTGTAGTTTATTGGGTGCAATATAGGCTCATTGTAGGACTGCAAACACACAATTTGGTTCTTTGCAGGTAGAATATGGTACTTTATGCAAAGTATATGGCTGTGTGCAGGCACAGAATCGCACTGTCCTATGAAAACAAACTATGGGACTATTGTGGCATGGTATGGCGGTCTCTGGCCACTGTTTAGCATAATATAGTACTATATGGACATTGGACAACAACAACTTTTTAATGTGCTGGTATTGTTGTGGTTACAATTAAAGAAATATTCTCAATTTGTCTCTGGAGCAGGTCAGAGCTATGTTGCTCTTTACTTCTTTGTTTCTGATAGGATAGGCTGAGTTATAGTATTAGTAGAACTATAAAGTTCTGCTGTAACACATTCAGCTATTAGTGATTTGTTTTATAATGTACACTGCTATCACTGTATTTACGGTACATATAGAGATAATGGCACTTGAACAAGCACATAGCTCAGGATAGTCAGAGCTGTGATTAGGAGAACTGCTCTTGGAGAAGCTAGTGCTATAGATTGGTGATTTTGCAAGTAGAGATGGGCGAACCCGAACAGTAAAGTTCGGCATCCAGACCGAACACCTATGACCTATGACCCGACATGAAATGACACTTGGTGTACATAGGGTTAACCATGTCTTTTCATGTCCTTTGCTATCTAATTTGCACAAACAATTAAATCAGACTATGTGTGCAAAATTTCACACCTGTAGGGGTTAATTAAAGGTGTAAATTCGTAGCAAAAAAGTCCGTTTTTTTTACAACGAATTTACACCTTTAATTAACCCCTACAGGTGTGAAATTTTGCACACATAGACTGATTTAATTGTTTGTGCAAATCAGATAGCAAACGACATGAAAAGACATGGTTAACCCTATGTACACCAAGTGTCATTTCATGTCGGGTGCTTCTGTCTTTTCACTGAAGCCGGCTTTACCCGGCAATTGAATCAAAGGCTATTTTACTATGTAGAAGTGTATAAACTATACATATATGTATATATATATGTCACAATGACATGTATATATATATATATGTATTCTATGTGTGTATATTTAGTGTTTACAAGGAAAGAATGGGGTTTTTTTAGTTGCGATATTTTGTTCCCATAGACTTACATGGGACTTCCGGTATCGGTATCGGGTATCGCCGATATTTTAGTGATATCGGCGATACCATTCCGATTCCGATACTTTAGGATATCGGAAAGTATCGCTCAACTCTAATCAGCATGTAAATATAGAATAGATTTACCTGACACGATATCCGTTGAACTCAGGATTAATCTTGAGGACTTGATACACTGTCACAGGAAAGAAGAGGACCGGGGGTCTAACCTGACCCTAAACTGGGGTCCTAACTAATCCCTCACCTTGGAGGTACTGATAATGGTTCAGAGGTCCAAGTCTCCAGCCTAACCCTGTCTCCTATCAGTCCCTGAACCCTGTAATCAGTCCTAAGAAGGATTCTGATTACCACCAAAGGGATATGGGCTGATCTCTGCTAAATACACAGATTAGAAATATAAGACAGACTGGAGAAAACACAGACTTGCATACACACTCAAACACAGAAGGAACATAAATGATCTGGGATATTAAACTCTAAGCAAGGTGAGCTTAAAACAACTAAGGAGCTCTTTAACTTAAGTCTATACAGATACAATCCTATCTGTGGTCTGCATGAAGAATTTCACTGGCAACTCCCAAACAGACAACCAGAGATTTAAAGGAAACCAATCAACAAATAATTAATTGCAGCCGGGAGAAACTGCACCCAGTCCCAGAACTGAGCACAGACAGAATTAACTCCCTAACTGCCAAACACAAAGAAACAGCAACTCAGCTGTGAGAAGTCAGAATGTGCAACCGCGACGATCTTCGTGGCGATGCACACATGACACCCGCCTCTGCCGGTAGCAATCATCCCCAAAGAGGAAATAGTGATCCGAGCACAAGACTATGCAAGACTGATGGATGCAGGTGTTTGCAGTGTGAGTATCGAATCACATTCATTGTCTTTATGGTTAGAACAGTGTCATGGTGTGTGATTTGACACGAGATCTGACAATTGTGGCGTCACTGGGGAAGTGTTTGGAGATTGGCTAAAGCTATAAACAAACATACTATGGGACTGTGATTGTGATTGACTGTGATTGACTGTGATTGAATTTTGACTGTGATTGAATTTTGGTCTCTATAGCTGCCATTGTTCAACATCTTTATCAATGATTTAGATGAAGGAATTGAGGGTAAACTGATCAAATTTGCTGATGACACTGTAATGTATGTAGTACAGTTCATATAGCGTCTTGTGCTTGGGTGCGATGAAAATACATGAGACACAGGTTTGATATAGAAAGTCTTGTATTACTTCATACAAGTTGCAAAAATAGTCACACAGTTTGCAGACACAGAAGCAGGAGACACGGCAGGCCAGAGTAATCTAAGCTCAGCAATCACTCTCCACAACAGGTTCAGGATCTTCTTCTCTGTTACCGTAAGTCCATGCAAACGTGGGTCTTTCAAAGAGCAGGGTTCAGAGTCCACAAGTGCTTCAGAGTTCCTCAGTAGGAATAGCTGGAGTACAAGGTCCAAGGCTTTAGGAGTCAGGTCACAGGTTCACTGCAGGCTAGATTCTGAAGCACTGATTGCTCAGCTGTGGCTGCTTAAGAAGCAAAAGGAGAGAATCAGGGCGGGAACATGCAAGCTGGAAACTCCATTTTGACTGAGGGCAAGATAGCTGCAGCAAGACAGAAAGTAAAATGGCTGACGAACAAACTGAGTTTCAGGAACATGTACACAGAACCTTACATTACTCCCCCCTTAGGGACAACCTCCGGATGACCTCAGGCCAGGCTTGTGTGGGTACCTCTGATGAAACTGACGGAGCAAGCGAGGAGCATTAACGTTATTGACTGGTTCCCATGAGTTGTCCTCCACTGGGTAGCCCTGCCATTTAATCAGATATTGTAACTGATTTCTATACAACTTGGAATCTAAAATCCTTTCCACCACAAATTCTTCCTGACCATCGACTAGCACTGGGTCAGGGCAAGGAGAAGAACGTCCAGGAAACGTATTGGGTGTCGCAGCCTTTAGTAGGGATACATGAAAGACAGGGTGAATTCTCATAGTTCTGGGCAGTTGAAGACGACAAGCAACGGCACTTATAATTTTACTGATTTTATAGGGTCCAATGTACTTATGTCCCAACTTAGACGATGGAATCCTTAACTTAAGATTTCTGGTTGACAGCCAGACCAAGTCTCCTACCTTGAAAGCTGGTGCAGGTTTACGAAATTTATCTGCTGCTTTCTTGTACCTTTCCTGAGCCGATTCCAGATTCTCCTTTAGAAGATCCATATTCTTCTGTAAAGACGTGATTCTTTCAGCCACTGCTGGTAAAGGCGTTTCTATGGGAAATCGTGGTAGAATGTTAGGATGATAACCTAGATTAGAGTAAAAAGGAGACTGCTTAGTGGAGGCACTCTGAGAGTTGTTATACGAGAACTCAGCTAATGGAAGTAGATCCACCCAATCATCCTGTAGGTGGCAGATAAAGCAGCGGAGATACTGCTCCAGGGTTTGATTGGTTCGTTCGGTCTGTCCATTAGTCTGGGGATGAAAGCAGAAGAAAGGTTTACTTTAATGTCCAATGCTGCACAGAAATTTTGCCAAAACCTAGAAGTGAATTGCACCCCTCGATCTGAAATAACCTCATCCGGTACTCCATGTAAGCGAAACACATCTTTAATCATCAAATCTGATGTCTGTTTTGCAGTGGGTAAGCCGACACAAGGGATAAAATGAGCTGCCTTTGTTAGACGGTCAACCACCACTAGAATGGTGTTCTTCCCTTGAGAGGTTGGTAACTCCACAATGAAGTCCATAGAAATGGATCCCCACGGGCGGGACGGGGTGGGAAGAGGCTGTAACAGACCAGTTGGTGAGGAGCGAGGTGTTTTGCATCTTGCACAGACTTCACATGAAGTGACATAGTTTAAAACATCCTTCCTGCAAGTGGGCCACCAAAAGAAACGAGAGAGAAATTCCTGTGTCTTTAGAATTCCTCTATGCCCAGCTATCTTGGAATCGTGGATGAGTTGCAATACTCTCAATCTGACTGTTTCAGGAATATACAGACGTTGTCCCTGAATCCACACACCATTCTTAAAGACAAGACTTACATCCCTTGGGGGTTGTGCCAAAAAGGAATCCGCATGGTATGCTTCCTTGATGTCCTTAAGTAGGTCTTGATTATGAATTACTCCTAGGAATCTAGAGTCAGGAAGAATAGTCTTAGGAGGAGTAAATGGACGTGTCTCTGCTGAGTAAATCCTAGAGAGTGCATCAGCCTTTCCATTGCGCGATCCTGGTCTATAAGAAATGATAAAATTAAATTGGTTTAAGAAAAGATTCCAGCGAGCCTGGCGAGGAGTCAGGCACTTAGCCGACCTGATAAACTCAAGGTTACGATGGTCTGTCAGGACGACTATTTGCTGTGCAGCACCCTG
The DNA here is from genome assembly GCA_033576555.1 of Oophaga sylvatica. Taxonomy (NCBI): domain Eukaryota; kingdom Metazoa; phylum Chordata; class Amphibia; order Anura; family Dendrobatidae; genus Oophaga; species Oophaga sylvatica. The sequence goes on from JARQOD010000005.1 coordinate 497,303,067, forward strand.
AAGAAGGTGTCTCCATTCTTTGAAGGCGGCAATAATGGCCAACAACTCTCTATTGCCCACATCGTAGTTCCTCTCAGCCGAAGATAACTGCTGGGAAAAGAAGGCACAGGGATGCAAGACATTCTTCTCACCTGTTCTCTGAGAGAGTATAGCTCCAACGGCACAGTCTGAAGCATCCACCTCTATTATGAAGGCAAGCTCGGGGTTGGGATGTACTAAGATAGGTGCGGTGGTAAATTTATCTTTTAGACGGGAAAATGCTTCCTGGGCTTGGGGAGTCCAGGAGAACCTAGACTCTTTCCGGGTAAGTTGGGTGATAGGTGACACTACCTCAGAGAAATTTCTAATGAAACGTCTATAGAAGTTGGCAAACCCGATGAAGCGCTGTACCTCCTTCACATTTCTAGGACTTGGCCAATCCTTGATGGCTTGGGTTTTGCTTCCATTCATACTAATTCCTTGTGTAGACAGTACATACCCCAGAAATTGAATTTCGGTCCTATGGAATTCACACTTTTCAAGTTTGATGTAAAGATGATTTTGTCTTAGACGTTCCAAGACCATTCTCACATGTCCATGATGTTCCTCTGTGGAGTTAGAAAAAATTAGAATATCATCCAAATAAATTACCACGAATGTATCTAGGAGATCCCTGAAGATGTCATTCACCAAGTGTTGGAAAGTGGCTGGGGCGGTACTCAGACCAAAAGGCATAACTAGATATTCAAAGTGTCCATAGCGTGACCTGAATGCAGTCTTCCATTCATCCCCAGGTCTAATACGGACTAAGTTATAGGCCCCACGAAGATCTAGTTTAGAGAAAATTTTGGCATGTCGCACTCTCTCCAATAACTCAGGGATTAAAGGCAATGGATAACGGTTTCTAATAGTAACCTTATTGAGTTCCCTATAGTCTACGCATGGTCTCAGAGATCCATCTTTCTTCTTTACAAAGAAGATGGGTGCACCTGCAGGAGATGAAGAGGGGCGTATGAAGCCCTTGGCTAGATTTTTGTCTATGTAATCCTTTAAAGCCTTTAGCTCGGGCCCCGCCAGGGGGTAGATCTTACCAAAAGGTATCTCTGCTCCAGGCAATAATTCAATTGGACAATCATATGGACGGTGAGGAGGAAGCTGGTCAGCGTTCTTCTTGTCACATAAATCCACATAGTCCTGGTATACAGCTGGTAGTTCAGGGACTGACATGGTTCCTTTAGGAACGGAGCAAGCTGAAACTTTTGGACTCATCTGTTTCTTTGGAAAGTGTAATTCCTTGGTCTCCCAGTTAATGGTAGGATTCTGAGCCTGCAGCCATGGTAGCCCTAGAATAATGGGAAAGTGGGGAGAAGAGATAAGCATAAAGGACAGTTTCTCTTGATGATCTTTACCCATAAGAACCCTCAAAGGCTCTGTTTCCTGATCCACTGGTCCAGAGGTCAGCAGGGAGCCATCCACAGTTTCCATCTGTACTGGAGTAGCCTTCTTCACTGAACGTATCCCCTGTTTCAGAGCAAAGGAGACATCCATAAAATTTCCACTTGCCCCTGAGTCGATCATAGCAGAGCTAGACACCCAAGCTGAGTCAACCCAGAGTTTGATGGAAAGAAAGCAATGAGAATTGTTTTTCTTACAACTCAGCTGGGACACCGCTGAGGAAACTTGAAAAATGGCAGCGTTTACACAGTCAACGTCCTCAGAGGTAACGGAGTTTAAGTCCGAGAAATCAAGATCTGTTGCTGCAGATCTCTCTGGAGCCTGAGGCTCGGACCTGACAGATCCCCTCTCGCAACACTCACAATGAATGAGTGCTGCAGTAGTCTTACGAGAACGGCTGGGGCAGTTTATAATAAAGTGCCCTGACTTACCACAATAGAAACATAGATTCTCCTTAAAACGATGTTCCTTGCGTGCATCACTAACCCGTCGTTGTAAAGAGTCTACCTGCATGGGTTCAGGTTCCCGTGTAATCCTACTCAAAGGTTCCTTAGCTGGAGAGGAAGGTAGGAAAAGGTTAGTGCGATTGCTTTCGAACCATCTCTCTTGCCTGCATTCAGTCAGACGAGTATCAATACGGATGCAGTAGTTAATAAAGTCACCTAACGCAGTGGGAGGGTCGGCAGGAGCAAGTTCATCCTTAATCAGTGGAGATAACCCCTTTCGAAAAATAGATTTTTTGGCGGAACTGTCCCAGGTGGTATCAAGGGCCCATCTCCTGAAATCCAAGGCATATTCAGCTACCGAGTGCTTACCTTGGCGCAAAGCTAACATGGCTGCTTCAGCTGTTGCACCTCGATTGGGGTCATCAAACACCTGCCCCATGGCTGAAATAAAAGCATCAAGGTGATTCAAACAATCATCCTCAGTCTCAATCAGAGGGTTTGCCCACATCAAAGCCTTGTTGGTAAGCAACATAATTATAGTAAGCACCTTAGATCGTTCAGTGGGAAATTGTGAAGCATGTGCAGAAAAAAAAGATTGCATTGATTAATAAATCCCCTGAATTTCTCACGTTCACCGCCAAAACGAAAAGGGGGCAACTTGGGAATCCCAGAACTCGGGGCTACGGCAGGAGCCTGGACTCGCTCTTCTAGAACCTCAATCCTGGCTCGCAAATCCTGGGCAGTCTGTCCAAACACTTGCAAATTGTGATTAGTGAGGTCCTGTAGGCTTGAAAAACGGGTCTTTATATTCTGCAAATCTGCAAGGATATTATCAGTCACTCCGCAAAGTTCCTTTATGCGGGCCTCCATTTTCCAGATCTTTTAAGACAGGAGTACTGGAAGAAGAGGAGAGGAGAAAAAAAAAAACAATAGTGTTTACCTGTGGTAACACTGCAGAGAGAAAAAAAAATTAAGGGAACTGCTCACCTGGAATGGTTGTGAGAAGTCACAACCACTATCATCACAGAAAGTTCACCCGGACATCTGATATCCACAGTTACAGCAGACAAAAAAGAGAAAAGAAAAAAAAAAAAACAATAGTGTTTACCTGTGGTAACACTGCAGAAAAAAAAACACTTAAGGGAATTGCTCACCTGGAATGGTTGTGAGAAGTCACAACCACTGTCATCACAGAAAGTACAACCGGACATCCGATATCCACAGTTATAGCAGACACAGCCTTTCCAGACCCAGCAGACACTAACGTTTTGGCTTCAGAATCTTGTAATGTATGTAGTACAGTTCATATAGCATCTTGTGCTTGGGTGCGATGAAAATACATGAGACACAGGTTTGATATAGAAAGTCTTGTATTACTTCATACAAGTTGGCAAAAATAGTCACACAGTTTGCAGACACAGAAGCAGGAGACACAGCAGGCCAGAGTAATCTAAGCTCAGCAATCACTCTCCACAACAGGTTCAGGATCTTCTTCTCTGTTACCGTAAGTCCATGCAAACGTGGGTCTTTCAAAGAGCAGGGTTCAGAGTCCACAAGTGCTTCAGAGTTCCTCAGTAGGAATAGCTGGAGTACAAGGTCCAAGGCTTTAGGAGTCAGGTCACAGGTTCACTGCAGGCTAGATTCTGAAGCACTGATTGCTCAGCTGTGGCTGCTTAAGAAGCAAAAGGAGAGAATCAGGGCGGGAACATGCAAGCTGGAAACTCCATTTTGACTGAGGGCAAGATAGCTGCAGCAAGACAGAAAGTAAAATGGCTGACGAACAAACTGAGTTTCAGGAACATGTACACAGAACCTTACAGACACAAAGCTAGGAGGGGTAGCTAATACTAGAGAAGAGAGAGAGAGGATTCAAAAAGATATAAATAAACTGGAGCAGTGGGCAGCAACTAACAGAATGGATTTTAACAGGGAAAAATGCAAAGTACTACATCTGGGCAATAAAAATGAAAAAAGCATATACAAAATGGGAGGAATAGGGCTAAGTAACAGCACATGTGAAAAAGACTTGGGTATACTAATTGATCACAGACTGAACATGAGTCAACAGTGTGATGCAGCAGCAAAAAAGGCAAATGCATTTCTAGGATGTATCAACAGAAGCATACAGTCTAGATCACGTGAGGTCATTATTGCCCTCTTCTCCTCTTTGGTCAGACCTCATCTGGAATACTGTGTCCAGTTTTGGGCACCACATTTTAAAAAAGACATCAACAAACTGGAGTAAGTTCAGAGAAGAGCCACCAGAATGGTGACCGGTGTGCAAACCATGTCCTATGAGGAACGGTTGCAGGATTTGGGAATGTTTAGCTTGCAAAAAAGAAGACTGAGAGGAGACTTAATAGCTGTCTACAAATATCTCAAGGGCTGTCACATTGTAGAAGGATCATCTTTATTCTCATTTGCACAAGGAAAGACTAGAAGCAATGGGATGAAACTGAATGGGAGGAGACACAGATTAGATATTAGAAAAAACTTTTTGACAGTTAGGGTGATCAATGAGTGGAACAGGCTGCCACGAGAGGTGGTGAGTTCTCCTGCAATGGAAGTCTTCAAACAGAGGCTGGACAGACATCTGTCTGGGATGATTTAGAGAATCCTGCTTTAAGCAGGGGGTTGGACCAGATGGCCCAGGAGGTCCCTTCCAACTCTACCATTCTATGAAAATGGATCGGGATATTTGATTGGATGTTGAAAACATTTTTATATATTATGTATGTCAAATGCAAATGCAATTCTATGAGATTTGTTGTATTTTGTATGTATATTATCTAGATGATATCAATGGGCGGTACTCTGTGAGTGATTGGTGAGCTTGTGCCACCACACTATATAGAGCCGCCATTTTATTGATTTTGTATGCTTGATAAAGACCCATTTGGGTTGAAACGTTGCATCATGGCAGAATAAAGCTTTGAAATCTTCATAATCACCCGGATAGAATGCTGTTCTTTCTTACATTCGATAGTCAGCAGTCAGTGACCGCTGTCAGCACGGTGCTGTCACAGTGACAGCTTAAAGACATGTCACGATTTGGGAATTTACATGCTCATGATGTGCTATGCATATCTTTGGTCATTAAGGGATTAAACAGAAATGCTAAATGAAAACTAATACTGAAATCAAATCAGGAACAGTTTGGGCAATCAGCAAAACTCAACTTGATGAACAAATACACACACATTTAATAGTCATGTTAGAGCACTAGACATGGGTAATTGCAAATTAATTAGAGGTATTCTCCATATGCTCCAGATAACACTATATAATCTGTAGAAAAAAAACACCCTAAGGTTGGAAACTTAAATGTTAATTTAACCCCTTCATGACATTTGACTTAAGTTTAAGTCATGGTCAGGAAGGGGTTCCCACAAATGAAAGCCGAGCCCTGGCTATCACAGCCATGAGCGGTGCCCGCACTGCCCTGGCTATTTAAGTCACTAACTGCTGCGATCAATAGAGATCACAGCATTTAGAAGGCTGGGAAGAGGAGGGGGGCTCCCTCTCCCTTCCAATTGTCACCCCTGATATGTCATCACGTCATGATGACCTCTGGGTCTGCCAGTATTGTGACCTGCTTTGACCATCACAATCTATTAGTTCAGCACTGACAGGTATAATGCTATGCAATACATTATACCAGTGATCAAAGTGATAAAAGTTAAAGTCCCATAGAGTAAAAAAAATAGTAAAACAAATTGTAAAAATATTTAAAAAAATAAAAATGAAAAAATAAAAAAATGAAAAAAAAACACAACCAATAAATACGTATATTTATTTAAAAAAAGAAACAAAAAAGCACACATATTTGATATCATCACATCCGGATCTCCCAATCTATAAGACTGTCACACTATTTCACCCCTTCAGTGAACACCATAAAAAAGTGACAGAAACACTATGATTTTTCATCATACTGCCAATAAAGTAGAATAAAACGGGTTCAAAAAGTTGAATGTAAATAAAAATAACACTGAGAACTTGATCTTGTCCCACAAAAAATAAGCTGCCATACTGCTCCGTCAGTGGAGAAATAAAAAAGTCATAGCTCTCGGAATACAGCGATGCACAAATAATTATTTTTTTCTAGAAAATAGTTTTTATTGTGCAAAAGTGCCAAAACAAAAAAACAATCTAAATGTGGTATTGCTGTAATTGTACTGACCCGAAGAATAAAGCTGCCTTATAATTTTTATGACATGGTGAACGGCGATAAAAAAAAAAAAAAGAAAAAAAACAGCAAAAACAATTCCTGAATTGCTGGTTCTTGTTCCTCCTCCGTCCCAAAAATTGTAACAGAAAGAAATCAAAAAATGTTATGTGGCCGAAAATGGTACCAATAAAAACATCAACTCACCCCACAAAAAACAAGCCTGACTTGACTCCGTTGGAAGAAATATAGAACAATTATAGCTTTCAAATTATGGCGATGCAAAATCTTATTTTTGCAAAAAAGAAAGCGTCTTTTAGTATGTGACAGCAGCCAAACATAAAAAAATATGTAATTCAGGTATCGCTGTAATCGCACCTGAAGAATAAAGTTGTATAATCACTTATACCGCATGGTGAATGGCGTAAAAATAAATAAAATCAATTATTGACCTGCTGTTAATTTTTTCATGCTGCCTCCAAAAGATTGCAGTAAGGCTCGGTGCGCATTTATCCTGCACTCTGTGCTGAGCACTTACAAATGGAAGCCCCAATGGAAGATTCCCTATAATGAGTCAGATAGAGACATTGTCTACTTATGATCTGACTTTGATCGTCCATTTAGGTGTGCATAAAAATGCGGTCCGCCACAGTTTTGTGCACTTTTGAAAAGAAGGACACCACAGAACAGAGGCCAGACGGAGTCCAGAGTAACTCTGCTGCCTCATTATAGTGAAAGGATCTCTTGGGGGGTTTCATCTGAATCACGTCATTGGGAGATTTAGATGGAAACTCCAAAGTAAGTGCTCAACATAGAGCGCCGGATAATGTGATCCAAAATTTCATAACAAAAATGTTCCCAATAAAAGCTTCAACTCAATCCACAAAAAATCTAGTCCCCCACACAGATCCGTTATCTGTCAATGGAAATATAGGGGCCTGCCGTGTTACTGGTAGCGCAAAGGCTCTGGAAAAGCACTGTGGCTCCTTACTTCCCAAAAGAAATTTGGCGACATTTGTGCTCCTCAGTCCAAATGCATCCTCCTTTCTGAGCCCCAGTGTGCCTAATCCACATTTAGTATCCACATGTTTTTCATTTCTGTAGCAATGAGACCCCACTTAATTTGCGAGTGCATGTCTTCAGAAGCATGAGCTGGGAATAATGTACTAAGCACTACAACGTACTAGGGCACTGCAATGTATGGGCAGCATCGCTTAGCAGCATCCATTGCTGCTCGTTTCTGGAAAACACCCTTTGAGTCAAAATCATCATTACAACTGTAGATAAACTCCCAGAGGAGTGTAATTTCCAAAATGGGGTCACTTGAGGGTGGGCTTCTGCTCTTCCGGCACTTAAGGGCTCTGTTTATGGAGTCCGCAAACTATGCTACGATAATTGTTCTCCAAGAATCAAATAGCGCTCTGTCATTCTCAAGTCTCACTGTGTGGCTAAGCAGAACTGTACACTCACATATGAGGTATTTTCTTGCTCAGCAGAAATTGTGTGACAAATTTTGGTGCCATTTTTACTGGTTTTCCTGTGTCAAAATGTAAAATCAGGTGCTAAAACAAAATTTTAGTGGTAAAAATGTAATTATTTTTTCTTCACTTCTCAATGGTAGAGAATTCTGAGACACATCCATGGTGTCAATAAAATCATTGCACCCTTAGCTGAATTAATTGAGAGGTGTAGTTTGTAAAATGGGGTCACTTATGGGGGATTCTGCTGTTCTGGTACCTCAGGGGCTCAAGTGGGTCATGGCACCCGCAAACCATAACAACAAAATCTGCACTGTAATATGGCGCTTCTTCCCTTCTGAGCTTTGCACTGTGTCTGAAAAGCATTTCCCGATTACATGTCGGGTATTGATCCACTAAGGAAAAATTGCACAACAAACTGAGGTCCATTTTTCCTATTAGCCCTTACAAAAATTAAAAAGTGTGGCTAAAACAACATTTTAGTGGTAAAAATGAAATTTTTCCTTCTTCACCACCTAATGGTATCAAATTCTGTGAGGCACATATGGTGTCACTATGCTCACTGCACCCCTAGATTAATTCATTGGGGGGTGTAGTTTGCAAAATAGAGACAGTTAAAGGGAGTATCACTGTTCTGGCACTACAGGAGTCTGTCAATGTGACATGGCACCCATTCCAGCAAATTCTGAACTCCAATATGGCACTTCTTCCCTTCTGAGCTTTGTACTGTGCCTCAAAAGTAGTTTTCAACCACATATGAGATATTGGTGTACTCAGGGGAAATTGTGCAACAAATTGTTCCATTCATTTTCTCCTTTATTATTTTTGAAAAATAAAAACTTGGTTCCAAAGCAACATTTTAGTGGAAAATGGTAATTTTCTATTTACTCAGCCCAATTCTGTGAGGGTTAAAAATGCTCACTACACTCCTATTAAATTCCTCAGGAGGGGTAGTTTCCAAAATAGGGTCACTTGTTGGGGATCTTGTTTTAGCATGTCAAGGGTCACAAGTGACAAGACATCCACAAACTATTCCAGCCAATATAGCACTCCAGAATTCAATTTGCTTTCCTTCCCTTCCTAGCCCTACTGTGTGCCGAAACAATAGTTTTCCACCACATATGTGGTATTTGTTTTCTCAGGAAAAATCGCAGAACATTTCTTCTGTTACCCTTGTGAAAATGAAAACTTTGGGGGGCAAAAAAAAATTTTTTGTGGGAAAAATGTATTCTTTGCATTTTCACCCCTCAATCTTTTAAAATTCTGTGAAGCACCTATGGGTTAAAGGTTTTCAACACACCTCTAAATAAATTCCTTGAGGGGTGTAGTTTACAAAATTGGGTCACTTGTGGGGGGTTTCTACTGTTTAGATACATCATGGACTCTGCAAACATGATATGGCGTCCACTATCTATTTCAGATAATTTTGCTCCTCTGAAAATGCAAAATTTGGGGGCTAAAGCAACATTTTGTGGAAAAAGTTACATTTTCATTTTTTTCTTTCACATTGCCTTAGTTACTGTGAATCATCTGAAGGGTTAATTAACTTATTGAATATGGTTTTGAGCACTTTGAGGGTGCAGTTTTTAAATTGGGGTCACTTTCATTTTTTTTCTGTCATATAGTCAAAGTCACTTCTAATGTAATGTGGTCCCTCAAAAAATTGGTTTTGTAAATTTTGTTGGAAAAATGAGAAACTGCTGCTAAACTTTTAAGCCTTGTAACTTCCTAAAAAAAAAATGATGCAGAAGTAGACATGTGGCAAATGTTTTTTTTTAACTATTAAGTGTGATAAAATTATCTGGTTTAAGGTCATAAAAAAGAAAAGCTTGAAAATTGCAAAATTTTCACCAACTCTCCAATATATTAACAAACGCAAAAAATATCTACCTAAATTTACCACTAACATAAAGTACAATGTGTCACGAAAAAAAATCACTGAATCACTCGGATTTGGTGAAGTATTCCAGAGTTATTTTCACATAAAGTCACTGGTCAGAATTGTAAAATTTGACCTGGTTAGGAAGTTGAAAACAGGCTGGGGGGTTAAGAGGCTAATGCATTTTGCAATGCCAAAGCTAGGAGGGCATTAGATAGGAAAGCAAGGTACACATCACTCCTTCATATTTCCCATTCTATTTCTGTCTACTTCTAGCTTTGGCCGAAAATAACATTATGTGTGATACAAGCTATAGGATTCTTGATTGAATTATGAAGCTATGTGAGCTCTGAGTTTTATGGAACCATAAAACAGCACCAATAAAAGTACAAAGTACAGTCATGGCCAAAAGTTTTGAGAATGACACAAATATTAATTTTTACAAAGTCTACTGCTTCACTTTTTCTAATGGCAATTTGCATATACTCCAGAATGTTATAAAGAGTGATCAGCTTAACAGCAATTACTTGCAAAGTCAATATTTGGCTAGAAAATGAACTTTATCCCTCAAAACACATTTCAACATCATTGCAGCCCTGCCTTAAAAGGACCAGCTAATCTCTTTTCAGTGATTGCTCCATTAACACAGGTGTGGGTGTTGATGAGGACATGGCTGGAGATCAATCTGTCATGATTAAGTAAGACTGACACCACTGGACACTTTAAAAGGAGGCTGGTGCTTGGCATCATTGTTTCTCTTCTGTTAACCATGGTTATCTCTAAAGAAACATGTGCAGTCATCATTGCAATGCACAAAAATGGCCTAACTGGGAAGAGTATCGCAGCTGGAAAGATTGCACCTCAGTCAACAATCTATCGCATCATCAAGAACTTCAAGGAGGGAGGTTCCATTGTTGCCAAAAAGGCTTCAGGGCGCCCATGAAAGACCAGCAATCGCCAGGAACGTCTCTTAAAAGTGTTTCAGCTGCGGGATCGGGCTACCAGCAGTGCAGAGCTTGCTCAGGAATGGCAGCAGGCAGGTGTGAGTGCATCTGCACGCACTGTGAGGCGGAGACTCTTGGAGAAAGGCCTGTTCTCAAAGGGCAGCAAAGAAGCCACATCTCTCCAGAAAAAACATCATGGACAGACTGATATTCTGCAAAAGGTACAGGCAGTGGACTGCTGAGGACTGGGGTAAAGTTATTTTCTCTGATGAATCCACTTTTCGATTGTTTGGGACATCAGGAAAACGCCTCATTCGGAGAAGACAAGGTGAGCGCTACCACCAGTCTTGTCTCATGCCAACTGTTAAGCATCCTGAAACCATTCATGTGTGGGGTTGCTTCTCAGCCAAGGGAATCGGCTCTCTCACAGTCAGCCATGAGTAAAGAATGGTACCAGAATGTCCTCCAAGAGCAACTTCTCCCAACCCTCCAAGAGCAGTTTGGTGATCAACAATGCCTTTTCCAGCATGATGGAGCACCTTGCCATAAAGAAAAGGTGATAACTAAATGGCTCAGGGAACAAAACATAGAGATTTTGGGTCCATGGCCTGGAAACTCCCCAGATCTTAATCCCATTGAGAACTTGTGGTCAATCATCAAGAGATGGGTGGACAAACAAAAACCAAAAAATTCTGACAAAATGAAAGCATTGATTGTGCAAGAATGGACTGCTATCAGTCAGGATTTGGTCCAGAAGTTGATTGAGAGCATGCCAGGGAGAATTTCAGAGGTCCTGAAGAAGAAGGGTCAGCACTGCAAATATTGACTTGCTGCATTAACTCATTCTAACTGTCAATATAAGCTTTTGTTATTCATATGTTTGCAATTATTATATTTCTGTCTGTGATAAAAACATCTGTCAAACACACATAAAAACCAGAGGGCAGCAGATCATGTGAAAATATAATATTTGTGTCATTCTCAAAACTTCTGGCCATGACTGTACTCTGATGAAAACTAATTGTGAAGACCACCAGCGTATGTAAGGAGAGTAGGCTAGGTACTCCTCACTGACAAAAAAAAGTATGCAAATTAGCTTTCATTCAGGAGAAAGCTGTCTTTTATTGCTATATGTTTGTGGTAAATTTATGGAAAAAAAATTGGAACACTTTTTAAACAGATTGGCCATTTTCTTCTGTTAGTACAGCTTCCGTCACACACTGATCAGCTCATCATAATCAACCAAAAGAAAAGCTGCTTTCTCTTGTTTGTAAGAAACTGATCAACAGATCTAGTCACATGTTCCTCCATCAGCAGCCATTTTATGGACAAAAGTGTTGATCAGTGTGTGAGTAAAGATGCACTAACAAGAGAAAGTAGTAACGCTGGCGTTCCTGCATGCCTCTGCTCCTCCCGGCAGGGATGCCAACTTACTGCCGAGGCTGCCTGGCTGCATCCCCTGCTCTTTCTTCTGTGCATCAGGGACTGCACACTACTCCAAGTCCCCTGGCAGCGCGATTGGGGCTTGCTCTCCCCGTCTCTTAAAGAAACACGGTGTGTACTCCTAATGTTTTCCCAGCTAATAGCTGGGAGACACTTAGTACTTAAGGCACCTCTACCTGTTGGGAGGTGACTGAGCAACAATAGTGTTTAGTCAGTCTGCAATTTGCAATCCCATTGTCAGATCCCTGTACCTGTACAGTCAAGCCTCTACCAGTACCAGTCCTATGTACATGAGCCAGCCTTGTCTGAATCTGCACCTTGAACCTGAAGCCACTCTGGTGGTAGCTGAACCTGAAACTGCTCTTTCAGCATCTGAACCCAAGACCGCTCTGGTGGTAAATAAACCTGAAAAGACTCCAGCAGTACCTGAACCTGAAATCACTATGGCAGTACCTGTGCTTGAAACCCTGTTCCATCTGAACCAGCTCTAATATCTGTTCTACCAGAATCCAGTCCGGCCTTCAGGATGTTTCACAGTTCAATAAGGGAGACAACTATTCCAAAATAAACTCTTTACAGAAGGGTAACTTGGCAAGGCTTATGTCACGACTCTGTTGTCGGGTGTCCCAGGACCAGGGGCTTCTTCCCTGTCCCTAATGCTAGGGCACTCTAGCTAACCCTATTCCCAGAATTACTTCTGATGGTGAAGATGCCAGGTCTACGTACCTTGCCTTAACTCCTGAATCCGCTCTCAGTCGGTACCCTTCCACCAACCAGGGAAGAGGGGACTAACAAGGTAATATGAACAGGGATAAAGGAAAATACCAATCATACAAATATACACACATAAACAACAGAGATAAACACAAGGGGAGTGGAGGATGGCGTTAAACCAAAGTAGGAGAAGAAAGGAAATCATCACACATTAAAAACTTAGCAACATTCACAGATAAATCCACCAAACTTCTTCTCCAACAACAACCACCAACAACCTCCAGTCATGCAGCATAAGCTAACTCTGACAATGAGTGCTAGCCAGAACCCAATTTATATAGGAGGTGGGAGTGGCTAACGGTGCACAGCTGAGAGCCTTAGTGCAGGAAAGCTTCTAGGAGCTCTCAACTGAGCATATTAACCCCTGAACTGCTAAAATAAATTAATTCCATTTAATATGAAGGTGAAGTGCTTCTAATCATTGTATGAGTAGGAGAAATCAGACAGTGCGGTCTTCTGGGTCATCTCTGTTGCAGTAAACCCATGACAGCTTATACTGTATACAAGGGATAGTGGGTACAAAGTCTTATGGACGTTTCCTTTACAGTATGAAGCATTATTCCTCACAGCATCTTTCCTCTGCAGTATACTCCAGGGCTTTCAAGGCACACTGTTGCTCCCTACTTCACCACATCCCACTTTTAATGCTACAGATCGGAGTCAAAAGTCTATCTCCCTAACCAACAGGAAGAAGTCACTTTTCCTAACACTAAACACTCCCAAGATGGGCTAGTCCCAAACATTAACTCCCAACTTAACCTATTGTCAACTATCAACATCACTTATCCTATCTATGCATTACATTACTATCAATAAATTTACACATTATTTACAGAAGACACAAGACATTATTTACATTACAATACAATATATAACACAATTGATGTCTTCAGGGGCAGGACAGTCCACCACCCTTACAAGACAACATTCTGTCTTTTTGATGAGAGCTAATTTGTATACCTTTAATACAGAGGCAGAAGTGCTTATGAAAAAAACAAAATTTGTCATTCTTCATGAGTTTTTGTATAGAACCTATATCTGTGTAACCCAGTGCAGTGGAATGGTGCCATACGGAGAGAGTGTTGATAGCTTCATATTATGCAGTTGCAGGGACTCCATGTACAGACTCCGTGCACATGGCTCTGCCAACTGCATGATGCTGTAATCTCTCGCTAATGACTACAAAATATCACATAAATCGTCATTGATGCAAATAATGCCAAGTACAAATAAAGACATAGGAACTAAAACAGAAAAAATAAGTCAAAAAGTTTAATGCTAAATTATATACACAAACAACAAGTGACACATTAGTATAACTATATAGCATAATGTAAATATGGTAGAGATGAGTAGAATCAATTTGTAAGACCCTGGTCCAACATCTATGTTAACCTCCTCCTAACTCCGACAACCCCACGGTCTCTTCTGATTTGTAGGACCAGTGCAGTAGCAAATTAGAAGAGGAGCCAAGGATTACGGCAGTTAGGAGGGCACATGTCCAGCGGCCATTTAATGCTGACGAGGTGCTGGGCTAGGGTCTACGCTCATATCTAATATATAATAGATCAATGTTACAATCAACAATACAAATGTATCATTTCTGAATATACCAGACAACACAATAACTATACCTTGATGCAAAAAACTGTAATCTGACAGCTGATACATGCTGCCTAATCCACGGACAGCATGTACCAGGCACTGGCTGTATGATCTCAGCACTGTTGTGCTTTAGAGAAAAACATACTTTAAAAGCCTCCAGGTACTGAGCATCTCTGTAAAGTAGTCGGACAGGTAGTCAGAGATTAACCTATGTAAGATCCCCAAGTGAGGTAATTGTGAGCGAGCTTTGGTCCTCACTCGCTCTGGCATCCTACAGACAAGGTGTGTCCCAACCCTGGTATGCTGCTAAGTATGTAGTGCTTTCCACTTACCGTATATACCCATGTATAAGCCGAGATTTTCAGCCCATTTTTTAGGGCTGAAAGTCCCCCTCTCGGCTTATACGCGGGTCATATACGGGGGTCGGCGGGGAGGGGGAGCGGGGGTGTCGGATCATACTCACCCCTCCGCCGGCACGGTCTCTGCAGCCCCCCTGCTTCTCCCACGATCTCCGGCTCCTTCCTGCAGCGGTCACATGGCACCGCTCATTAAATTCATGAATATGCACATATTCATGACTTTAATGAGCGGTAGTACGTGACCGCTGCAGGACTGAAGCGCTGCGGAGAGCGCCGGGAGAAGAGGAGACGCTGCAGAGACCCGCGGCGGAGGGGTGAGTATAGCTATATTTACCTGTCTTCTCTCCACCGCTGTGCGCTGCTCCCTCGTCCGACTCATCTGGCTGTGAATGATCAGGCAGAGGGCGCGATGACGTCGTTAGTGCGCGCCCCGCCCCCTGCCAGATCATTCACAGCCAGAGGAGTCAGACGAGGACGCAGCGCGCAGCGGTGCAGAGAGGACAGGTAAATATCTCAGGTGCCGGGGTCCTGAGCGAGCAGTGACACCGGCACCTGTCCCCCATAGCGCGCCGCTGTCACCGCTTGCTCAGGACACCGGCACCTGGCCCCCAGCGACGAGAGGTGAGTATGTCTTTTTTTTTGCAGCAGCAGCAGCATATGAGGCCTATACTATAGAACATATGGGGCATAATTGTGCAGCATATGGGGGCATAATCTGGAGCATATGGGGCATAATATGGAGCATATGGGGCATAATCTGTGGAACATATGGGGGCATAATCTGGAGCATATGGGGGCATAAGCTGTGAAACATATGGGGCATATTCTGGAGCATATGGGGGCATAAGCTGTGCAACATATGGGGGCATAATCTGGAGCATATGGGGGCATAAGCTGTGGAACATATGGGGGCATAATATGGAGCATATGGGGGCATAATCTGTGGAACATATGGGGCATAATCTGGAGCATATGGGGGCATAATCTGTGGAACATATGGGGCATAATCTGGAGCATATGAGGCATAATCTGTGGAACATATGGGGGCATAATCTGGAGCATATGGGGGCATAATCTGTGGATCATACGGGGGCATAATCTGTGGAATATATGGGGGCATAATCTGGAGCATATGGGGGCATAATCTCTGAAGCATATTGGGCTTATGCCCAATCTGGAGCATATGGAGGCATAATCTGTGGAGCATATTGGGCATAATCTGTGCAGCATATGGGGGCATAATCTGTGGAGCATCATATGGGGGCATAATCATTTTTCATCCTAGGCTTATACGCAAATCAATAAGTTTTCCCAGTTTTTTGTGGCAAAATTAGGGGGGTCGACTTATACATGGGTCGGCTTATACATGAGTATATACGGTACTTCTGGCCTGCAGGCCTCTCCTGATTCCAGTGCAGCAATTAATCCAGGAGACACGTGGTTCATAAAAAACAAGCTTTTAGTTTGTCAATGGCAGACTGTACAGTATTTACAAGCAGATGCAAAGGATAAGGCTCAATGGGTTGTCATCTTTCCCACAGGAACTAGTTACAACTTCACCCCTGGTTCTTGGTATACATGGCATGTCTCTCTCAATGGCTTTCCTAGCACTAGAGAATCTTCCTCACCTCTAACAGTATTTTCTGATTGCAATACCTTCCGCCCCATGTAGTCTGAATCCATCGTTCCCTGTAGTTTCACAAGCTGGGTGTGCTTCTGGCCCCCGACATCCATCTCGAGGTTGCCCCATGCCATTAGATGGAATCAAATGGAAGGGTATTTGCGGCAATCCACTGCCCCGAGTATTAGGCTCACGCTGTCCCTAACAGCCTCAGCACTACTATGTTACTCACTGCTGTCCTCACATAGACTGAGTGTCACTTCCTGCACTTACCACTAACTCTCAGTTCCCCCTCACAAATTGGGTCTGTCAGTACAGTTAACCCTGTCCGAGCTAACTGCAGCCCCAGTGGTTGTAATATCTTTATCACATACATGGGGTTCGTATATATTTAACCCTTGAGTGTCTGGGAGCAATCCATCATCTCCCACCACTGTTACACCTATACGACTAGTCTTCCGGGGGGCGGCTTGGTCCCTGTTGGCTTCTCCCAGCTCACTGCCCTGGATTGTTAAGTCTCTGCCTACATTTCGCTTAGGGTTGAGAAAAGTTTATGTTGACAAACAAGTGCACTAGGGTGTTATACAGACTAGAGCTTTATAGGTAAAGCGATACTGCTCACCTGAGGTGGTTCTGTGGGACAGAACACTCAGAGAGTGTTAGAGTAGAATTTTCCAACTGCTGCAGCTCCACAGGTTGGAAGATCCAACATAATGTTCAAATAATAGGAGGTGTGGTTATACTGCGCTGCTGGTTGTGTATCCAAAAAAATACAATAAACAGCAGCAAGGGTAATAGTGTGGTTTATTCTTGATTCGTTTCGAAATGCTCTGACTTCTTCATCAGGAAAACCACCATTATCTCCTGATGAAGCAGTCAGAGTACTTTGAAACGAATCGAGAATAAACCGCACTGGTACCCTCAGGGGCGTATCTAGGGGGGGGCAGCCGGGGCAGGTGCCCCGGGCGCAGCCGGCAGGGGGCGCAGTCGGGCCGCCTAATGCGGGGTCCGCAGTGTCTCCCCTGCGGCTGTGTTCTGCCGCCCCCGGCCTGAGAGTCGGCGGTTCCCTGTGCCGGCTGTCAAGCTGACAGCCGGCGCAGAGAAGCTGCTGCGTGCCGGCTCCCAGCCAGGAATCAATTTCACTGGCGTCTACACAGACGCCAGTACAATTGAAGCTCTGACTGCGGGTCAGAGCGACGCCAGCAGCGTGATCAGGTCATGTGATCACGCTGCTGACGTCACTCGCCGGCGGCGGCAAGGTGGGGGAACGATGGTGGTAAGTGTGCTCCAATATGGAGCTGAAGATACCACCGAAGATGGGGGGGGCATAATGTGTGTGTATGGGGGGGTGAAGTTAGAGTGGGGATGGGGGGTTACTGTATGTGTGGGGGAATTTGGGGATGGGGAGCTATTTTATGTGTAGGGGCCGGGGATTTGGAGTGGGGATGGGGGCTATTTTATGTGTGGGGGAATTTGGAGTGGGGATGGGGGGCTATTTATGTGTGGGGGCCGGGGATTTGGAGTGGGGATGTGGGGCTATTTTATGTGTGGGGCGGGATTTGGAGTGGGGATGGGGGGCTATTTTATGTGTGGGGGGATTTGGAGTGGGGATGGGGGGCTATTTTATGTGTGGGGCGGGATTTGGAGTGGGGATGTGGGGCTATTTTATGTGTGGGGGCGGGGATTTGGAGTGGGGATGGGGGGCTATTTTATGTGTGGGGGCCGGGGATTTGGAGTGGGGATGGGGGCTATTTTATGTGTGGGGGCCGGGCATTTGGAGTGGGGATGGGGAGCTATTTTATGTGTGGGGGGATTTGGAGTGGGGATGGGGGGCTATTTTATGTGTGGGGGCCGGGCATTTGGAGTGGGGATGGGGGGCTATTTTATGTGTGGCTGCCGGGGATTTGGAGTGGGGATGGGGGGCTATTTTATGTGTGGGGGCCGGGGATTTGGAGTGGGGATGGGGGCTATTTTATGTGTGGGGGCTGGGGATTTGGAGTGGCGATGGGGGTATTTAATATGTGTGGGGGGATTTGAGGGTACTGAAGAGTATGTATGTATGAGGAAACAGTATGGGGGATGGTTGCAGACAGTGTGGGGAGCGAACGGGTGAATGTATGTGGACATAGTATGGGGAGTCGGGTGTGTGAGCAGACAGTATAGTGAGGGGGTAAATATATGAGGAGACAGTATGGTGAACAGGGGGGATGTGAGAGGAGACAGTGTGAGGAGGGAGGGGAATAGTGTGAGGCGACAGTATATTGCAGATATTTTTATTTAGGGGCATTATAATGACTCTTCTGTCTTTAAGGGCATTGTGTGGAGAGTTGGTGCAGAAGAGCGGAGAAGATGGAGGTCTGCAGAGACGGCTGTGGATGAGAAAACTCATCATGGGATCTGGACAAGATGAAGAAAAGGAGAACGACTCCAGAGACTACGTCATCTATCAGGTACCTGGATGTAAATATTATTTGTGAAATTGACTAATTCTCATGTCTTTATTTGTTAGGAGCATTAAAGGGGTTCTCCAGGTCTGTGTCACATAGAATGACTGCAGACTCAGCACAAACCTGGAGAACCCCTTTAATGCTCCTAACAAATAAAAACATGAGAATTAGTCAATTTCAGAATTCTCACAGTGCGCATTGCACGCTGTCAGGATTCTCTCGTGCCGGTGATTTACATACAAGCGGTCACATGCTGACTAGACATGTGTGGCCTCACTCAATGAAAATGAACGGAGCGAGGCTGGGCACGTCTAGTCGGAATGTGGCCAGAAGTATATAAATCACATGCTTGTGCTGACATGGCCGTGTACTCTTGCCACCGGTAAGGGAGAATCCTAAAAGTGTGCAGAGCATTAGTTGTGAGAATTCAGAAGCTGCAATGTCAGGATTCAGCTCTGCAGGTTCCAGCAGTCATCACATGGACACTTCACTCATATGCGATTTTCATACTTATGGTCCTGTGACAACGAGCTTCTCCTCCTGCTTCTCTCAGTTTTTCACTGAACATTGAGAGCATTAGGGAGAGCAGCTCGTGGGTACATGACTAAGTGTGCAAATCGCATGTGTGCGGGGGGGGGGGCCCCGAAACGAATTCTTTCCCCGGGTGCCAGAAAGCCTAGATATGTGTAGCCCTGGTGTGTAAGGCACACACAGTACCCTGGAGGATGTGCGGAGAGGTAACAGTTTAATGCTTGATATCCATTCACTCCATCACACACTTGGACACACCCATAGGGTATATAAGGTAGTGACATGCAGCAGAGCTCAGTCAGTTTCCTGTCTTCGGACAGAGGAGTCAAGCCTTGGGTGGCTCAGGAGTGAGTCATCCCACCAGTGTGCAGTCTGTGCAGGAGGAGAGGAGATCAGATTGCATTTCCTGTCAGAGCTCTGGGTGAGATAAAGTCAGACAGACGGAGACAGCTTTGGAGAAAGGGAAGTTTGCAGCAGAAACTTCAGTCGCCTGTCCCAAGGACAGTGAAGTTCAGTTGATGTGTTCCTGAACTAGGAGAATACTGAGAATCTATCAGCGAGCTCCAAGGAAGAAGTAAGGAAGGATTGACTTGTACTATCCTAGGAAGTGTGGAGTGCTTATGTTAAGAGCGCGAGCAGGGCGAAGGGCGCAGTGGAAGGAATTGGAGCAGTGCCTTAGGTATTGATTTACCTGCACTAAATAACCGGTCACTGGGGACCGAAGTATCACTATTGTTTCAAGCATAGTGACAAGACAACCAGAGGTTCGCTGGACTACAAGTCGCAGGAACAAGCCCTAGAGAGTCAGTACGTAACCGGAGTCAGGTGGAATAGGGACTTTGAGCTAGGCCAAGCAAAAGTAAGAACCTAGTTTCATCACTTGGAAGGCTCCACCACAATGCTGACCGGGCAGTACAGCTATGGAGTTAGCTGGAGTATTCGGAGTTAACTTAGCTCTATGCTAGTTGGACTCATCATATTGGAAGTAAAGGAGGCCTCTAACCTGTTCAGCTGTTATCTCGAAGCACATCCTCCACCCCGACCAGCTCCCCGGGACCTGCCTAAACATCTGACAAGTAAAAGGTATGGAAAGACGCTGGATGGTGTGAGACTGATTCATTTATCTGCACCCTACATGATTATAACCATAGACTTTGAGGGACCAGTCCCACCTGTGGGGGACCCGTCATCTAGCTGCCATAACATCCCCTCAGAGATCTACAGCACGCTGGTCTTAGTGACTAGAAAACTACAGGTGGCGTCACGAACTGTTATCTACCAATCCCCTGTAAATAATCCCCCCCCATCATACGCCTGACCGCCAGGGCCACGGACCGAGCCACCGCTGCCAGTGACACAAATCCATAGACTTCCATGGGCTCGGCTCCGAGTACCCCATTGCCCTGGTAACCCACAATTGTGGTGCGGGTCACACAGATATGCCTCTGGGTACCCTCATTGCTGCTGATTAGATTTTTTGGGATATGTTTCATGTATAGGTAAAGAGCTGTGAATCTGGGGCAGCAGGTGGGGAGAAGCTGCTGGGGACAAGCCCGATGACTAGTCTACCACACTACTCAGTTCCCGGAGGCTGCAGCATTTCTGTCTGATAGCACTGGGCAGCATGTATCAGCTGTCAGGTTCACTTTAGCACAGCACAAGCCATTACACATGGCAAGTTAGGAATTGAGCTACAGCTTTCTGTATGAAGATATCTTACAGCATTGTGATATGGGCATCTGTAGATCACAACTTAGGAAGGTCCCACTCCCTACATGAAATGTTTTACCTCAAAAGGCATTTTTCCTTTGTGCATCATAGGTCGGGATGTTATTTCAGTCCGATGTACTAAGTTCCATTAACCCCCCCCCCCCCATAAATTAGCACGTATAACTCGCTCATGATGCCGCGGAACATTCGGTGAATCACTTGACATAATTATAGTGCGCTGCCAGTTTAATGCGACCAGTTCTAGTGAAGGCTAGCACTTATCTTTCTATATAAAGCCTATATTATCTCACGGCGGGACCAAAAAAAACGATTATTTCCAGTATCGACCCACTGCACATGTGTAATGTGTTGGTTGTGGATTGCAGGAGTAAAAGAGTTAATGTGCTATTCACTGCAACAGGTTCAAGCCTTCTATTCTGTGCAAAGCCCCCACCCCAGTCTCTCCCACAAGGAGGCTGGACACCTAACAATGAGTCTCTGGAGCAGCCTTACAACACAGCTGTGGGTTGACACGGGAGTCATGTTATTTACGCCCCCTTAAATTAAACCCTATAAACAGGGGAAGAGGAGGCAGCAGCCATTCATAATGAACTTGGACAATGAAAAGCAAAGAGCAGGAGGCTTCGCTGCCGACCATGGACTGAAAAATTGAGAAGTAGCAGAGCTGAGTGCTGAAGCAGAGCCAAGGACATCACAGCATAGTCACATAAGAGAAGATGTAGTGGAGGGACAGGACTCAGGTGAGGATATAACCTTGTGGGATGGATATCCTTCATCAGTGACTGTCTCAAAGGGACTCAAGGATTCACACAAGCACCAGGGGTCCTGAACCTTCGGTGCTCTGTGCATTGTGCCCAATGATATTGCATAGGACTGCAGGACGTGGTTACTGCTGATAAATCGATCAGAAGATGCATTTATAAGAGGATTTTAGGAATCTAATCGCTTTCTAAAAGAATGGACATAATCGCCAGATGCAACAGAGCTGAATTTGTCATTTAATCTTTTGATTGAAAATTTCTCTGAATTTGAATATTGCAATTTTTGTTTTTATCCGTCATCCTATAAAATCCCACATAATAGATTGTGTCAGTGCATATAGATATGTTGTGTGTCGGTGAACTTGCTACGGTCGTGATATCTTTATTATTTGAACTAGAATTTGACGTTTAAAAGGAAGTATATTGCAAATGTCCTATATACGGATTGGGCAGAAATCTATAAATGTTCTCCATTATAGGAAGGTGTAATTAATAGGAGCTTTCAATGGCAGCGCACAGTACGGGTATGCGGAGTGAATAGCAGGGTACGAGACTGTAGAATGGGTAAATGGGTTCACTTATTAGAAAACTAATGGATTTTTGGCCGGGGGGGGTGCAAAAAATGAAAGCATGTGGGGGGATGTTTAAGAGAAATTAGGTTTTCATTTATGTTAAGTATACGTGAGACCATACTAGAGGTTTTTATTGGTATCTAGAAGTCTAGTGAAGTATGGATGTAGCAGAGGTGAAGTTGTAATTTATCGGTATTATTTTTGCACTGTGAGTTATGATAATGTAGTGGCAGTCTAATAAAAAATGAATAGATAACTCATTATGATATCACATTGAGTTATGCCAAATGACAAACTCGCCTCTGCTGTGTTGGAGCGACTTTAGTACATCTATATTTATATCAAGATAAATCAAGTTATAAGAAGGATTCCTAGAATATCAGTCGTAATTAAAGCCCCCAACATTTGCCATGCTTAAAGTGTCTGGAAAGCCACGAGAAGATCACAGTGGCACCCAGGCATTGCTGGAGGCCATGTCCAATGACCAGATGCACCTGGCTCGCTTTATCCTTGATGCTCTAGATGGCAAAATAGTCAACACTCGAGGAGGGGACTTGAGTCGAACCCCTCTTATTTGCAGTGCTCTTCTTCCTGAGCCCCGTACCCGTCAGAGGTACATGCAACTACTCCTGGAAAGGGGTGCTGAAGTAAACAGCCGGGATCGTGCAGGACGTACCGCCCTCAGCTATTCTTGTGAGAGGGGTCACCTGCAAGAAGTCAAGATTTTGGTGCAAAATGGAGCAGACCCGGAGTTACCAGACCTGTGGGGGAACACCGCTCTTATTTATGCATCAGTGTCCGGGCATGCACCAGTGCTGGATTTTCTTGCCCGGGCCTTTAAGAGATTAGGGTTACAGATCGATCGAGCTAATCGCGTTGGTAACTCGGCTATGGATGTAGCTCGATACCTGGGATACAAAGATTGTGAATTGGCGCTATGTGGGGGAACCTTAGGACGCAAAAATGATACCCATGAACCTTCCACTTGCCCTTGTAATGAGCAGCAGCAAACAACGCTACGAGGAGGGGCACACAGTATTCTTCTGGGGAGGAGCCGATCTCTCGCAACTCATCGTCATCTTGAGTCAATGGACTCTATTGAGGAAGAAGATGGTGATAAGGGCAACAGTGCTGCTGGCTCACTAGGGTTTTCTAATGTACTTAACCCCAGACCTCGATCATTTAGCCTCCAATATGGTGGACGTTCAGGAGATCATAAGGGAACTGGGCTCCATCTGCCAGCTTTGAGTAGTGCTTCCATCCAGATCTCCACAAATCTATACTCCCCTCGTCCTGGGAAGCAACATGAACCTACTCTTGCCCCTTTACCTGGACCATTGGGCATCTTACTTACCCCACTGTCTGCCAACCCTCCCTCGAAACATTTGGGAGCCAAGGACCACTTGCCTGGCTGCTCCAATGACACAGGACTACGCCGGTTCAATGACACATATTATCAAAAAAGGAGCAGCCTACCATCAACCCTTCTAACACCTACACCCCGGACAGAGAGCAGTTGGGCAGCCGTGGCAAGAGTTTTGCCACTTCTCTGCCCCCTGTTAGTTCCAGGAATCCATTCACTGTGCTCGGAAATAAACTATTCAGACGTTTTACATTTCCGGAGTTCAAAAAGCAACAAGGAACTGACACCGGGGCAAGCAAGAGCCCTGACAAAGATCCAGGGTGCAGGGGCATTGCACGGTCAGAGACCTTTCCCTTCAGCAAAACCCCCCCACGGGTTGTTAGCAAGCCAGTGTAGACAGCATCAGCAATTTTGAAATTTGACTTTCAACAGCAGAGTGGATCCTGACCCAAATATCCGAATACCGTGCATTTTACTACAATTATAATTTATGGCTTTCTTTATACAGATCGGACTTTACACGGCTTCACTTGTAAGAATGACACTTGCTCAAGAAAATTCAAACTTTTGACTCACGGAACATAAGGGAGAATGGGAGATATATATATATATATATATATATATATATATATATATATATATATTTTACCCAAATTATCTATTGTTGTGTGAATCATTTGCTCAAAACTGAACAATATGTAACCTGTTAAAATCTGATTTTGAGGCATTTTACATGCAGTCGTAAGTAATTAAAAAGTAACCATAAATCAATAGTACACGTGAAAATGAGGAACTTTGTCATATAGCTTATCAGAAAAACCTGCTTCTTTCACTCCCTGGATTAATCATTCTTTCTCAAAATTCTCAGTTCAGGAGTTAAATCTGACACAGATTTTCCCATTAGATAGGAAATTACAACTGGTGCTCATAAAACTCTATGGAGAACTGTACTTGTCATTTTAGGAGAACTTGCAGCAGAAT
Organism: Oophaga sylvatica; assembly: GCA_033576555.1. Classification (NCBI taxonomy): domain Eukaryota; kingdom Metazoa; phylum Chordata; class Amphibia; order Anura; family Dendrobatidae; genus Oophaga; species Oophaga sylvatica. Next base: position 497,327,604 of record JARQOD010000005.1, read on the forward strand.
AATAATAATAATCTTTATTTACATAGCGCCAACATATTCTGCAGGGCTTTACAATTCAACAGTTCATACACGACAATCATAGGTAGCAAAGTTAAAGGTGATACAATAATTACAGAATGTCTGTGTCGGCCTCTAGCTCCTCCCCTCCTCTGTCCATCGAGTTTTAAAAGCACTAACTGTCCTCTCCTATCTCAGTAATGGGAAATCTGTCTTCCCTGAATACAGTTTTTAGAGATTTTGAAGACAATCTAGGAGAAAAAGGAAGACAATTTCTCTGATAAGACATATTATAAAGTTGCTTATATTCATGGGTACCATAGATTCATGAAATAAAAACTAAAATGATGGTTATGCTTTAAGTAGGATCTGTCACCAAACTTCCCAATTGCAAACAGTAAACATTACTAAATAATGTCTTAGACCTGATGAGGCTGATGAACTTATTTTGAAAATCCATGTCACAATCGGTGTCTAATCTTGATATTAAAAAGGATAGGAGAGCTCAGATTCCGGTTGTATTCAGTCTCTGCCCATAGAGCCTGCCTGAAACATCTGAAGCTTGTACTGTGTAGTGTGAGATGTCAGCAACAGCAGGGAGGAAGGACACTGAGGACAATCAATCTAGGTGGGCAGAGATTATCTAAACTTTTAAATAAGATTACACAGCATTGATACGGATTTTTATTGTAAGTGCTTTAGATTTTGATCAGATCTATGGGATCTCTGAAATAACGTATGCAGTTTGTATGGTGAAATTTAGTGACAGATCCATTTTAAAGGGAATGTATCATAAGAAAATGACAAGTTTTATTATGAACATGTATATTTTTTTGTAACTGTTTATCATTTTCTAATTTTATGTGATTATGAAGCACTAGAACACGCTTGACAATTCCTGTTGTTTTCTCAAGTTCACCAATCAGCTTTGCTGTATAGACTGGAACAAACTGAACAGAGTCATCTCATTATCATTAAAAGATGAAGTTCTCAAACTGTAAAGCAGAGATAGGGCACTGTATACAACTGCGCTGTCCCGCACATTTATTTCAAGGGCCATAAAGCATTCACTTTGCCGTCCGGTCGACGCAGAAATGGTTGCGAGTGCAATGCGGTCACCCCAAAGAAAGCGTCAATTTAAAAAAAAAAAGCTATGAAATGTAGATTTTCTTCTATGGGCTTAGATCTATTGAGACTAAAATGATTACATGAGACGATCTCTTTAAGATGCCGTCTGGTTGGTATTAATGTGTCCAATGCGCATTAATGTACAGATTTATTGTATGTCATTTTGTACGAGTATGATCTATACTTTTTATATCGTTGTTCATTTAGTTCACCTGCAATGTTATTATTGTAACTAATGAACATTTTTAGTAAACTCGTGTCTCAGGGATCATGTAAGTGAATGAAGCCATGGACGGCGCTCGATCACATCATCTCCTGGCTTGTAGCCTGTAAAGGTCAACCTTGCAATGCGGCAGATAATGCACAGGAAATAATGTGTATGTTATCACTACATGTAGCTGCTTATTAGGTTTTTATCTCTCTTGGCTGCTTTAGAGTTTATATCATGTTTGATGAAAGACTTTGCTCTGTAAAATGAGAGTGGACAGAAAAACGGTCTATATTCGCAATTACACACAATTTAATGGTCCATTATTTTGGCCTACAGCTGTCTCTCCCTTCCTCCGCAATCATATGCTCATTGTGTTGGGCTAAGCGTGCATGTGCTTTCCATGATGAGAGAGAAGTAATGGCCATTTTACAGACGTAGCATTTCTTAAACCACAACAAAGATATGACGATGAAGAAAGTTAACATTTAAAGGGATTATCCAGGAATTTATTTATTTTTTTAACATATGGGGCTAAGCAATTATCAGAGAGCCGACTGTCAAACAACAAGACGTCAGCAGTGACGCCGCATCGACAGCGCAGAGCGGAAGAGATGGAACTGCTCTGTCGACGTGATGTCACAGAAAGCAGGAGAATCGCTGGCAGGAGCGGTCTGTGATCTCTCTGAGATGGGAAAGGTCGTTGCAGGGCAGCACAGGCAGATAGTTAGCAACTATCTGTCAATAGGTGCTTAAGGTAGCCATACACAGTACAAGGTTGTCAGTCGAATGATACTTCAGTCTATTGTTCAGCCGACAGCCATCTCAGTTGACTCTCACATACATACGGACTTGTCCGGCGAGCGTTCCTATGTTCTCTATGAAAATATCGCCAACTGGGATAACATTGTGATCAGCAGTCAGAAATAGGCTATGCGTGACCATCACTGTCCTGACCATCAGTCGGCAGTTGCCTCCACATTAGACTGTTGGTTGAATCCATTGATATCCGCGGGTTTAGCCGATGATATTTTAATGTGTATTGGGGGCCTTTAGCCCCACAGGGAAAGGAAAAAATTTGGATAACCCCTTTAAGGCTGGTTTTACACTTACTGTGTTTTGTTACCCGTTTTTGCGGCCCCAATGCATTTCTATGGGGCCGCAAAAACGGGCCGCAAAAATTCTACTGAGGGCCATATGGCCCATAGAAAATTAAGCTTCCATAACTTCCGGTTTTGCGGAACGCAGTTTTTTTTCTTTCCAATACTTTTGTATGGTATTGGAAACGGCAATCTGCAATTTTTTTGCGGTCCGTTATTGTGGCAGACCTTGAAAATTGCGGTGATACGGCCCACAAAAAAGAGCTGCAATAACGGGCCGCAAAAATCACGGTAAGTGAAAAAGAAGCCTAACACAACAAAAACCATTGCATTTGTATAGTTAGCTGTCGAGTTCCATTTTTATGCATCAGGATATTTTCCTTCATCATGATATTTTTGTCATTTTAACAAATGCTACTTCTGTACACGGGCCGAAAATCCTGAGAACGCGCCATCCTGATCATTGGCCCATTTATTCTTCATGGCATCCATCAGACAACACATTTCCCATGTAATCATGGGATATGCTACTGAAAACCTGCAAGCTGGAGACCGAATGATCGTATTACCGAACATTCATATTAACGATTGATAGATCAAGTTCTGACTTGTTATATCATTGATCGGTGATCGGTGGTCATAAGTCTGCCCACGTAAAAAGAGAACCCAAAGAGGACAGGTTGAAATACATCTTTTGTTTGGTCATAATCAGGAAGTCCCAATACACATTAGAAGATTGGCCGGAGCCACTTACGGCAGGATACTATGAATTATATATAACGGGTCTTATCAGATCCACACTTTAAATTGTGAAAAATCTGTATGTTAAATATGTTTTTTTCTGTATTTTCTCAAAAAGCAGTTAGAATTGAACATCTGTTTCTTTTGTCGCGTTCATGAAGTCACTGTTTTGCTCCGGAAATCATTAGTGACAATAATTCTGCATGTAAACATGGCCTAACCTATGGTTATCCAGATGTTGTAAAACTACAACTCCCAGTCCATGGTAGCATGAGTATGCTGGAGATTATAGTAGGAAGGTTACAGCTCGAGAGCCACAAGTTTGGGACCATTGGCCCAGATGGCCTCTTAATAAATTACTATGTGGGATTATTGGAAATCCAACCCAATGAAACCCACTGATCACAATGAAGTACCGTGATATTGACATGGCAAAGCGCAAATTAGCTGCACATGCATGATTGGCGTGACACTTTCTCTCTTGATCATTGAACGTCTCACACATTTATGGCCGATTTAATCTATGGACATTAACTCTGGGGTCCTTTGTCAAAACTTACCTAAGCTAATTCAATTGCATAGGAGTAGTGTTTAGATATTACAAAAATATGGGCTCGGGTATGGTAGTAGACTGAGATAAGCGAGGAAACATAGGGGGTACAGAACTGTGGGTGAAAGTGATACATATAAATTGCGCTCTAAAGTGGATTGGCAACCTGTGCAGTGTCTGAAACAGTGAAAAGGTATGAGTGTAGTGTCTGGATACAGCTTAGCTGCTGAATTCAGGATAAAATGTAGAGAAAAGAATGAATCAGAGCAACAATAAAAGTTCAAGCTATTTCCACAGTAAGAACAAGGTGAATTCAGTTTTTTATTGTATTAAAACAATAGCACACAGCCTAATAGTGCAAGTGAGGATTTAAAGGGCTGGCAGCAGGCAAAACGGGGCTGTCGACCCAAGCACTGCAGTCCCTGGGAATCCGCCTGGGATCTGCAGAAAATCAGTCATTGGGGTTGCATGCGGCCCGCAGGCTGGAGGTTCCCCACCTCTGCTGTAATGGAAATGTAATGATTGTGACAATCTATTAGGTGATATATTCGAGGTGTAAGAGGTCTCTTGCTGTACTGCACTGACAGCCTCGAAATACATCAAAATAAATTGATTGATTCATATGTGTGAACTACTCTTAGAAAAATCTACATCCAAATGATGCATAGCAAGGCATGCCATATATATTTATGGGGATCCATACTCAGTAAAGGCACCCTTATATCTAAGGCCCTATTCACACTGAATTTATGCAGTGTGTCCGCAGGATCTGCCTGAATCCCTCTAAAAATGGGATTCAAACAAAACTCCCCCCAATGGTGACATAGACTGCAATTAATCAAACGGAGTTCAAACAAACAATTTTTTTTTCTAAAAGTGTCTATTTGCTCTGACGGGCCTAAGACCATGTTTCTGCTCCTGTCTGAACAAATTCTTTCAGAAAAATAAACGAGTTCATGTGAGCTCCGTTTATGTCATTGCAGTCTATGGTGCTCATTGGAGGTTGGTATGAATCCCATTTTTAGGGGATTCAGGCAAAACCATTGGACACACGGCAAAAATGCAATGTGAACAGGGCCTAATACACATCTTTTCTAACATGTGCAGAACAGAACAGTATAATGCAATGACTATCACCCGCCGTCACACTTGGATTTTCTGCTATTTACGTACAGATCCAGCACCATAGACCTCATCTGGACTAATGGTGACCAGGTTCAGCAGTTTTCCTCTTGTGCCGACAGAACATTTCATTATTCAGTTCAGAAATGATGTCTGTTGCGGCAGGATTAATAAACTGTACGTGAAAAATCAGTAATAAAAACCGTACAGCAGTTAAAGCAGTTCGTATGTATTCCTCCCTTCATTTTCACACATTGAGCCCTTCTTAAGCTTAAAATCTACAGCGTCTTATCTCTAAGCGAACATAAGACGCATCACTTTATAGACACTGAGCAGCATTACCGACATCAGGAGGGGGCACATGAGCTCCCCTCAAACAATTTAATGAAGTGAAAATGGAGGTCAGGGCTATCAACATATATTTACCATGCCACCTACCACATTTCAAAGAGGAGCAGCACCAAGAAAATGCAGCTCATCTCAGAAGAGAAGGAGCTGACAACAAAGTATATAAGAAATGGTGCGCCATCAGAGAGGGAGAGTGAGTGGCCCAAATGTGGGCTTGCTGCCACCACTTATTGTTCAGCACACTTGGTTCTTCAGAAACTGGATCTGAAAATCATTATTGTACTGACATTCAAGCAAACAGATGCAACCACACACGGAGTGCTCTCAGGTATCACTTAGCGACCATTCTGATTAAATTAGGTGAACCCATCTATGAGTGACAAGGTGACCTTTTTAGATGGTATTTTACACTATCAGACTTACCTGTCCTGAGCTAGGCCTAAGGCTGGAGTCACACACAACCACAAAAAATCGGTCCGTTTTAGACGGTCGATTGTCGGATCAAAATGCAAACATCACACATCCTTCTGGCATCCATTTTCCTTCAAAGATGCGATTTAATCGCATGTGTGTGTACCTTGTAACATCCGATTTTCATCCGACTTGCGAGATTTTCTCGCAGGCTTGCAAAACTGACATATAATGGATCTAAAAGAATAGTATTTCAATCACAAAAAAAAGAATAGATATATACACATAGAACACATATATTATATATATATATATATATATATATATATATATGTACATGTCATTGTAACATTTATATATACATATATTTATAGTTCCTAGACTTCTACATACTGTTATAGCCGCTAATTCAATTGCCGGCTTTTGTGAAATCACAGAAGCCGACATGAAATGATACATTGTTTCCACACATTTAACCATGTCATTTCCTGTATTTTGATATTTGTTTAGAACTTACAATTACATGACTGTATTTGTGCAAAATTTCAGACATGTAGGGGTTAATTAAAGGTGTAATTTCGTTGAAAAAAAATGCGTGGGCTCCCGCTGTATTTTCTCCACCAGACAGACAAAGCAAGCGAGTGGGGGCAGATAATAACAGCCTAGGGAGGGTACATTTTTTGTGCCCCCCCTGGCTACTAACATCTGCCCCCAGACACCCCAGAAAGGGCAAATCTATAATTAGATTCGCCCTTTCTGGCACTTTGCCCGTCTATTCCCATTGCCCTGTAGCGGTGGCGAATGGGTTAATAAGGGGTTAAAATGACCTTGCAATTGAAAGGTCACTTTAAGCCAGGTTAATAATTGAGAGCTGTCAATCAGACAACTATCAATTATTAATCCTATTGTATGAAAGAAAAATCAAACACACACAGTTTAATAAAAAATAAGTTTAATTAAATAATCACACAGTTTTTGACCATATTTTATTTTCCTGCTAAAACCATTTCCTGTAATAAAAATAAAATAAAAAAGCAAAATTATACTTACCAATCCGATGTACAGTCAGGTCCCACGGTGTAATCCATCAGAAAGGGTTAACAGGTTACAGGTCGCAGAGAGCTAATAATGCTGTCTCAGACCTGTATTCCCCTGAATGAATAAGTTCCTCTCCCAGCGAAAGTAGAGGAATAGATTCATGAATGGAGCTTAATTGATTTATTGGCAATTTAACTTTAGTGACCTGACCTAAAGGGAAAGTGGACACAATCAATTAAGCTTCATTCATGAAACACATCCTCTCCTGTCGCCAGGAGAGGAACTTATTCATTCAGGAGCTTTGAGCTGAGCATGCAGGATTACTTGCACTGCTTGGCTCAAAGCTAGTTAACCCTTTGTGAAGGATTACAGCGTGGGACGTGACAGATCAGCGGAATAGGTAAGAATAATGTTGTTTTATTTTTTTTTCTTTATTTTAGGAGATCAATGGCTTCGCACGGATTAAGTGTAAAATAAAATATGGTCAAAAAAATGTGTTTTTATTTCATTAAAATTATTTATTCTTAAAGTGTGTGTGTTTTTTTATTTACTTCAATAGGATTAATAATTGATAGTTGTCTAATTGACAGCTCTCAATTATTAACCTACCTTAAGGTCACCTTTCAATAGCAAGGTGACAGTAAGGTGAGATTAACCCGTTCGCCACCGCTACAGGGCAATGGGAATAGACGGGCAAAGTGCCAGAAAGGGCGAATCTAATTATAGATTTGCCCTTTCTGGGGTGTCTGGGGGCAGATGTTAGTAGCCAGGGGGGGCACAAAAAAAATGTACCCTCCCTAGGCTATTATTATCTGCCCCCACTCACTTTGCTTTGTCTGTCTGGTGGAGAAAATACAGCGGGAGCCCACGCATTTTTTTTCAACGAAATTACACCTTTAATTAACCCCTACATGTCTGAAATTTTGCACAAATACACTCATGTAATTGTATGTTTCAAACATATATAAAAATACATGAAATTACATGGTTAAATGTGTGGAAACAATGTATCATTTCATGTCGGCTTCTGTGATTTCACAAAACCCGGCAATTGAATTAGCGGCTATTACAGTATGTAGAAGTCTAGGAACTATAAATATATGTATATGTACATGTCAAAATGACATGTATATATATATATATGTGTTCTATGTGTATATATCTATTCTTTCTAGTCTTTATTAAAGCTGTCAGTGTGATTTTACAGTATAGCGGGGATGAATTGCCGGCTTTTCTAAAGGACACCGATGCGATTTCATCGCAAGTCACACAGTGTGGTCCGTTTGTAATCAGATTTTTCATCGCTCCCATAGACTTGCATTGGCGATTGTCGACCACAATCGGTGACAATCACAGCATGCTGCGATTGACACGGACGTTTAAAACGGACCACAAAAAATCTGATACTGGGAGCTGCTCCATAGATTAACATAGGTCCGACTGCAATGCGATATTTCATCGCATTGCAGTCGTCCGATTTTGTCGCCAGTGTGACTCCGGCCTAAATGTTAAAAGGGCAGGTAAGATCCAGTCTAATTAAAAACAGCCATGAACAGAAGGGTGGAGTGCAAATACGTCGGCAGTCACTTGAACATTTGTACAAAATTGTTCAACACCTACTAGCAATATGAAACACATGGATTATCAAGGTAGTTATGGGCCATGCTGGATTGTAGGCCTGTAAACTTAGAATGTGTTCACATGCAGTATGTGTTCTTGTGGCCAAAAATCGCAGTGATCCTGAGCTGAGGTGGTTCTGCGGTTTTCTCATTTTCATTTAAAAATCACTTTGCTGGAAAACAGCTGGTTCACCTGCAAAACCACACAGACCTTTGGGGGTGGGTACTGCTTACTGCGGGACGGCCTCTCTGGACAAGCCTCTTCTTAGGCTAGAGGGATTTTCACACGGTTTCTCTTCTTTGTATGGTCACGATGGGTGGTCCCATCTAGTGATTTCGTTCCACTCACCGCCATCTTGCAGTCCTTGCTCTGCGCTATTTTAGACCGCATAAATTTTGCCATGTTGCTTGTAACTCGAGCCTTCCCTGTATCGTTCAAATCTTCCTGAGACAAGGCTCGATCCTGCGGACTACAACAGATGTAAAGTGCTGCAGAGCCTTAGTCATGACCAATTTACTGTCCAGTTATACTCTGGCACTTTACAGGAAAATTGTGTGGGTCCTGGCTGGGTGTTGGTGTTGTGTGGGCCTTGGCCCGTGCAGGCCGCCTTTTTGCTGCTGGGTTAGATGGCCTGGACCAAGAATTCCACAGATTAGTGAAGTAGACTTCCGTGCAAATGTAAAGGTTTGTCGGATGCATTAAAGAGCAGGAGGCAGAGAAGGGGTTAACAAGAATTTACTGAAACAATTTCTAGGTATGAATTCAAAGGAACCTCCACGCAGGGAGATGATGAGGCTCTACTGCGTAGGAAAGAGATGCAGTGTCTCCTGACCGTGCAGAAGTATCCGGATCGGTTTGTCCTGAGTCCGTTGGTCTTGGGTCCGTTGAAGCGTGGATACAGTTCCTTCTGCTGGTTCCTCGGAGTGACACAGTACACCGGGAGCACAACGCCGTACAGGCCACAGGAGTGACAATGCCTCGCACGGGGATGGGCTCGTGGAGAGACACTCGGTAATGGGTGTAAGAGTCGGTCAGTCTGTAACGGGCTGGCGTCAGTGGAGGAACAAATCGGAGTTGAGGAGAGGGAGTCAACCTTCGTCCTGCTCTGAAGTCGCCTTCCCGCCAAGTCCCCTTCTTTCCCACGCTCAGCCCCTTTTATGTCCCCCACGCCTCCTTCGGTCAGGTGCCCAGGTCCTACCCACACAGACAAGTCATCCCCCTGCAAGTGATGACGGCCCCGAAAGTTCCGGCTCCAGAGCGTATCTCGAACCGACAAGGTTGTTCCAGTTCATCTCTTCACACAAACAAGGGAACTTTACTGAACTCAATAAGGGTTATGTACAAGGAATAACGAGTACAGTCTTAAGCACATTTCATTCATAGTAAGAAGACTTTTCACAGACATCATTTCCTTCCACTGTAGTCTGCTCCAGGACCGGTAGAGCACACTGTTTCACCCTACTTTGTCACAGCTTAGCTTGTTGCCACAGTATAGTTCAGCGAGTTTCTCTACATGACCTATCACTATGGACGCCCTGGAGCCCTCACTAGTCTTATAGTCTCAGTCCTCTTTAGGTCCGCGCCTTCAGCACTTATCAAGCTCAGTGTTCCTCGTGATATGTCGTCCTATCCAAGGACATTTCCTTGTAGCTGTGGATCACCCTTTGGCAGCACTGCACACTAGTTGCTTTCCAACTCCTTACTTTATTCAGGAAGTCATCTGCCATCCCTGGCACTAGCCCCCCCCACAACCCCACTGTGGGCTATTGCCAAACATTAACTGTGTCATAACTCTCTCTGTCTCTGCCAGCAACCTGTGGCTGGGCGGACTACAGCTTCATACTAACAATGTAAATCATCTATATACACTAAACCTATTACAAAATCTTAATCTATATCTTACTCTATGCTTACCCTACACTATCACATCCTATAGTGTACCTTCCTTACATTACTACATACATTACATACTCTATGCTTACCCTACACTATCACATCCTATAGTGTACCTTCCTTACATTACTACATACATTACATAGGCAAACATCTTACACTTCACATAGCACAATATTTACACAAGACGCAGAACATTATTCAGATTGCACATCACATTATGCACATCACGGATGACTTCAAGGGGAAGCAGGGCAATATGTCCATCTCCTTACAGGTGCACAGATGAAATTTGTAGCCTGCCTTCCTTTGTTTTTTTTTGCCATTTACCCCATGTTCAATATGTAGGAACACAGAAGGGTCATTCATACTGGCTCTTGGAGGGTGGAGTTCCTTTCGGTTGGTGGTTGAGGTTTCATGCTGGGTATGATCAACACAATTTATTTTGTAATGCCAATTAGAAAATATAAACTACAGTACATACATTCTAGGATGTTTTTTAGGTATTGGGTTTCATGAGTGGACAAGTCTTCAGAGGAAATTTGAGCATTATCTGAAAGAAACTCATGGATTTGTGTGTTACATTTTTTCTGAAAAGTCACATTATGTTTCATAATAAAACTTCAGCTAATTTTCCACAAGTGAAATTTTTTTTTATGTCATATTGGATTTTATTTTACTTTATGACAGTATAGAGACTCTAGACACTAGAACAGTGAAGTCTCCAATCCTACATTGAGGTCTTAGTAGCACTTGCAACAAAAACATTTTCTGGACCTCTATTTCAGAACGAATCCTTTATTCATTACTCTGCATAATATCCTGTATTACAGAAAAATAAGTTATCGGCACACGGACAGTGCTGCTTCTTACAGTAACCAGATGGCCACTCACAAGCACAGAGACACTGGCTCTCCCTTAAGATGCTGGCTCACTGGAACTGTAGGTATCTGTTATACTTTATCTTCTGCACATAGGTTATGTAAACTTGCACATTTCAAAATATAGTTGTGTTTCCAATATTTTCTAATCGCTTTTTACAAGAAAAGAGCACACACTCAGTTGTGGCTACTAATTCATTAAAGGGAACCTGTCAGCAGGATTGTGCACAGTAACCTACAGACAGTGTCAGGTCAGCGCCATTATACTGATTAAAATGAGTTGATGAAATCTGTCTTGTGGTTGTGCTTTCATCTGAAGGCCTGTGGGGGTCTTCATGTGGTGCTCTGATCCCTCAGTCACCTGCCCCCTATTTTACATAATGAATCTTATATATATATATTTTGAAAAAGAAACCTTCTGCAGGCAGGTGCCAGCCATGACACCTGCGCTGCAGCATAATCGCATATGTACTATGTATATATTTAATATGTTTGAGGTTATCCTGATATTAAAAAAAAAAAAAAAGCCATATGAAAATGGCGTCGGCTGCACCTGCGCAGTAGCAGCTGTTGGTAATCTGATAGCCACTACTGCACAGGCGACGCCATCGTGCTAGAGAAAAAAAATTCCCTCTCCAAGATGGCACCGCTGGCGCCTGCACAATAGCAGCAATCGGCGATCACCGGCACCATCTTGCTAGAGAAAAAAAAATTTCCCCCTCCAAGATGGCGTCGCCGGCGACTGCACAATAGCAGCAATCGGCGATCACTGGCACCATCTTGCTAGAGAAAAAAAAATTCCCCCTCCAAGATGGCACCGCTGGCGCCTGCACAATAGCAGTAATCGGCGATCACCGGCACCATCTTGCTAGAGAAAAAAATATTTCCCCCTCCAAGATGGTGCCGCCGGCGACTGCACAGTAGCAGCTATCAGATCAAGATTAAACAATAATCACAAGATGGATTTCATCATCCAAGGTATCATTGTAATTAGTAGAACGGCGCCGACCTGACACTGTCTGTAGGTTACTGTGCACAGTCCTGCTGACAGGTTCCCTTTAAATGTAAAAAAGAGTTACATAGCGTTCATTTTTAGGGATGAAGATATACATATAAATTGCTCAGTGGTTACCTTACATTTATTCCATACTTTTGTGCCCAAGGTTTTCTCCTACCACAATATGACAAAGTAGATTACCCAATAAAATATCAGTGATGCCAGTGCCTGCTAATTGTTACCTCCACATATTAGTACTCGTACATTAACAGCACCAACCTATCAGTGATTTTACACTCACCCAAAACTGTAATTGTGTTTCAGCATTTCTTTTAATAACTTTTTTTAACCAATTGAAACATTGATGGAAAGAAAAGTTGATGCACATACCATGTGTTTTATGTATAAATGTACATTTTAGGAAAGCATAGAACAATAAAATTACATAATGTTTTACCTTTTTCCGGCTGCTGGATCATGTATGCAAGGTAGTTCATACCAGCCTGAACAGAGAACTTCTGTAGACAGCATTGCTTTGCGATTTTTGCCGCTCATCAGTACTCAGCAGGGCACTGAAAGAGATACGGTATCTAGATGCAGCCAGATGAAACTAAGTATGAAGACTGTAAGGTTTCACTCACTCGGCTGCTTCAGAGGTAATCAGGAGACACTTTCTTATGCAAAACGTCCTTAGGTTTATTACATCATAAACCATATGGTAACATATAATACAATTCAATGCTTCAGCTCCTGCCTGGAGCCTCGCTCTTCAGTCACAGAGACCTCTCTGTAATGTCCTGCCTTGGACACATGGAAGCCTGTCCACACTGGCAGACTCCCACCCACTCCCTCACAGGGGCCAAGCACACTTCATTACATAGGCGTAACCACGCCCACAGGTGAGGTCAGGATTACATGGTTAGGTCACATGGTTATGACCTCACCACAGGTCCTTTTGATACACAAACAACTACAGACTTTATCTTGGGTATTCAGACACTTACCCCTTGGGTGGGTTTGTAGGTGACTGGACCCGCCCAGCTCTCCTAGTCACCTGGAAGCCTCCCAATATATAGCACAACTCCCAGCAGTAGATCTGCTGAACAAAACATGCCCAGGCTTCCATCACAGGGCCACCCACCTCTGTGATACATAACGTCCATCCATCACATGCCTCCATGCATATCCCGAGGGCCATACACAGTGCCCCCTAGCTGCATCAGGGGTCATTACACCACAAGACTTATATTCAAAGTAATACTTCAAGGAGAAAAATAAGCAAAGTAACTCATACCAACCAAATCAGAGATAATCTGTGGACAACACCTGTTTCAGGCTTTTTACACCTCATCTTAACACTAGAGTGAAGATACCCAGCAGCAGCGAGAAAAGGACTGTACAGTGGACTTTAAGCAGAGGAGGAGAGTGGTGAACTGAGTATTAGTTGTGTTCTTTTTTTCTACATCTTTCGTTAATTACGCCCTTGTAATGGAAATACTGGGGAGCACAACAAGCATAAAATAGGGTCTTAACTGGTACAAGTAAATAATCACAATGGGGGAGCATTGCGCTCACCTGATGGAGCTGCACAATCGCAACATGTTAAACACTGAGACAGATGCAGCATGACACGGGTCATAAGACCGGA